>CAXHSM010000015.1:637100-931610 GCA_964019185.1 Maratus speculifer | reverse complement strand
GTTCAAGGATCATTAAGAAATAAGCAAAATTTTCATATCTCAATTCATTCAATTACAGTCGATGTGTAACTTTGAACTCAATTTACTTGAAATCTAAATTTTGTCACTTGTACCCCTTGGCTTCTGGGCTCCTCATATATATATATATATATATATAAGATTTTATACCAAAAATTCTGGAATAAAACGAAGTTTCTAGCGCACGACTCATCAGATTTATTTTTTTATTTTTTTTTTTTTGAGAAAGTGAAATTTTATGCAGAATGAGGTGTCTAAATAAGATATGCACCAGGGAACAAAAATCAACCTACTCAATGAGTGGGTAGCAAGAAGCAAACTTTAAAAGGAAGACTTTTCTTCTACATATAGACACCGCATTTAATTTATTTATGAGGACTATGAGATAAATAATAAATCATTCTTTTTTTTTTTTTTTTAATGCAGGAGGACGAAAGGTATAAGTAAGGAATGATATGGTCATTTGTTATAATAACGTTAAACAACTCTTTTGGTTGCATTTTTTTTTTTTTTTTTAATGCAGGAGGACGAAAGGTATAAGTAAGGAATGATATGGTCATTTGTTATAATAACGTTAAACAACTCTTTTGGTTGCATTTTTTTTTTTTTTTAATGCAGGAGGACGAAAGGTATAAGTAAGGAATGATATGGTCATTTGTTATAATAACGTTAAACAACTCTTTTGGTTGCATTTTTTTTTTTTTTTTTTTTTTTTTTTTAATGCAGGAGGACGAAAGGTATAAGTAAGGAATGATATGGTCATTTGTTATAATAACGTTAAACAACTCTTTTGGTTGCATTTTTTTTTTTTTTTTTTTTTTTTTTTTTTTAAATGCAGGAGGACGAAAGGTATAAGTAAGGAATGATATGGTCATTTGTTATAATAACGTTAAACAACTCTTTTGGTTGCATTTTTTTTTTTTTTTTTTTTTTTTTTAATGCAGGAGGACGAAAGGTATAAGTAAGGAATGATATGGTCATTTGTTATAATAACATTAAACAACTCTTTTGGTTGCATTTTTTTTTTTTTTTTTTTTTTAATGCAGGAGGACGAAAGGTATAAGTAAGGAATGATATGGTCATTTGTTATAATAACGTTAAACAACTCTTTTGGTTGCATTTTTTTTTTTTTTATGCAGGAGGACGAAAGGTATAAGTAAGGAATGATATGGTCATTTGTTATAATAACGTTAAACAACTCTTTTGGTTGCATTTTTTTTTTTTTTTTTTTTTTTTTTTTTTTTAATGCAGGAGGACGAAAGGTATAAGTAAGGAATGATATGGTCATTTGTTATAATAACGTTAAACAACTCTTTTGGTTGCATTTTTTTTTTTTTTTTTTTTTTTTAAATGCAGGAGGACGAAAGGTATAAGTAAGGAATGATATGGTCATTTGTTATAATAACGTTAAACAACTCTTTTGGTTGCATTTTTTTTTTTTTTTTTTTTTTTTTTTTTAATGCAGGAGGACGAAAGGTATAAGTAAGGAATGATATGGTCATTTGTTATAATAACATTAAACAACTCTTTTGGTTGCATTTTTTTTTTTTTTTTTTTAATGCAGGAGGACGAAAGGTATAAGTAAGGAATGATATGGTCATTTGTTATAATAACGTTAAACAACTCTTTTGGTTGCATTTTTTTTTTTTTTTTTTTAATGCAGGAGGACGAAAGGTATAAGTAAGGAATGATATGGTCATTTGTTATAATAACGTTAAACAACTCTTTTGGTTGCATTTTTTTTTTTTTTTTAATGCAGGAGGACGAAAGGTATAAGTAAGGAATGATATGGTCATTTGTTATAATAACGTTAAACAACTCTTTTGGTTGCATTTTTTTTTTTTTTTTTTTTTTTTTTTTTTTAATGCAGGAGGACGAAAGGTATAAGTAAGGAATGATATGGTCATTTGTTATAATAACGTTAAACAACTCTTTTGGTTGCATTTTTTTTTTTTTTTTTTTTTTTTTAAATGCAGGAGGACGAAAGGTATAAGTAAGGAATGATATGGTCATTTGTTATAATAACGTTAAACAACTCTTTTGGTTGCATTTTTTTTTTTTTTTTTTTTAATGCAGGAGGACGAAAGGTATAAGTAAGGAATGATATGGTCATTTGTTATAATAACATTAAACAACTCTTTTGGTTGCATTTTTTTTTTTTTTTTTTTTTTAATGCAGGAGGACGAAAGGTATAAGTAAGGAATGATATGGTCATTTGTTATAATAACGTTAAACAACTCTTTTGGTTGCATTTTTTTTTTTTTTTTTTTTTTTTTTTTTTTTTTTTTTTAATGCAGGAGGACGAAAGGTATAAGTAAGGAATGATATGGTCATTTGTTATAATAACGTTAAACAACTCTTTTGGTTGCATTTTTTTTTTTTTTTTTTTTTTTTTTAAATGCAGGAGGACGAAAGGTATAAGTAAGGAATGATATGGTCATTTGTTATAATAACGTTAAACAACTCTTTTGGTTGCATTTTTTTTTTTTTTTTTTTTTTTTTTTTTTTTAATGCAGGAGGACGAAAGGTATAAGTAAGAAATGATGTGGTCATTTGTTTTAATAACGTTAAACAACTCTTTTGGTTGCATTTTTTTTTTTTTTTTTTTTTTTTTTTAAATGCAGGAGGACGAAAGGTATAAGTAAGGAATGATATGGTCATTTGTTATAATAACGTTAAACAACTCTTTTGGTTGCATTTTTTTTTTTTTTTTTTTTTTTTTTTTAATGCAGGAGGACGAAAGGTATAAGTATGATATAGAATGATGTGGTCATTTGTTTTAATAACGTTAAACAACTCTTTTGGTTGCATTTTTTTTTTTTTTTTTTTTTTTTAAATGCAGGAGGACGAAAGGTATAAGTAAGGAATGATATGGTCATTTGTTATAATAACGTTAAACAACTCTTTTGGTTGCATTTTTTTTTTTTTTTTTTTTTAAATGCAGGAGGACAAAAGGTATAAGTAAGGAATGATATGGTCATTTGTTATAATAACGTTAAACAACTCTTTTGGTTGCATTTTTTTTTTTTTTTTTTTTTTTTTTTAATGCAGGAGGACGAAAGGTATAAGTAAGGAATGATGTGGTCATTTGTTTTAATAACGTTAAACAACTCTTTTGGTTGCTTTTTTTTTTTTTTTTTTTTTTTTTTTTTAAATGCAGGAGGACGAAAGGTATAAGTAAGGAATGATATGGTCATTTGTTATAATAACGTTAAACAACTCTTTTGGTTGCATTTTTTTTTTTTTTTTTTTTTTTTTTTTTTTTTTTTAATGCAGGAGGACGAAAGGTATAAGTAAGGAATGATATGGTCATTTGTTATAATAACGTTAAACAACTCTTTTGGTTGCATTTTTTTTTTTTTTTTTTTTTTTTAATGCAGGAGGACGAAAGGTATAAGTAAGGAATGATATGGTCATTTGTTATAATAACGTTAAACAACTCTTTTGGTTGCTTTTTTTTTTTTTTTTTTTTTTTTTTTTTTTTTTTTTTTAATGCAGGAGGACGAAAGGTATAAGTAAGGAATGATATGGTCATTTGTTATAATAACGTTAAACAACTCTTTTGGTTGCTTTTTTTTTTTTTTTTTTTTTTTTTTTAATGCAGGAGGACGAAAGGTATAAGTAAGGAATGATATGGTCATTTGTTATAATAACGTTAAACAACTCTTTTGGTTGCATTTTTTTTTTTTTTTTTAATGCAGGAGGACGAAAGGTATAAGTAAGGAATGATATGGTCATTTGTTATAATAACGTTAAACAACTCTTTTGGTTGCATTTTTTTTTTTTTTTTTTTTAATGCAGGAGGACGAAAGGTATAAGTAAGGAATGATATGGTCATTTGTTATAATAACGTTAAACAACTCTTTTGGTTGCATTTTTTTTTTTTTTTTTTTTTTTTTTTTAATGCAGGAGGACGAAAGGTATAAGTAAGGAATGATATGGTCATTTGTTATAATAACGTTAAACAACTCTTTTGGTTGCATTTTTTTTTTTTTTTAATGCAGGAGGACGAAAGGTATAAGTAAGGAATGATATGGTCATTTGTTATAATAACGTTAAACAACTCTTTTGGTTGCATTTTTTTTTTTAATGCAGGAGGACGAAAGGTATAAGTAAGGAATGATATGGTCATTTGTTATAATAACGTTAAACAACTCTTTTGGTTGCAATTTTTTTTTTTTTTTTTTTTTTTTTTTTTTTTTTTTTAATGCAGGAGGACGAAAGGTATAAGTAAGGAATGATATGGTCATTTGTTATAATAACGTTAAACAACTCTTTTGGTTGCATTTTTTTTTTTTTTTTTTTTTTTTAATGCAGGAGGACGAAAGGTATAAGTAAGGAATGATATGGTCATTTGTTATAATAACGTTAAACAACTCTTTTGGTTGCATTTTTTTTTTTTTTTCAATGCAGGAGGATGAAAGGTATAAGTAAGGAATGATATGGTCATTTGTTATAATAACGTTAAACAACTCTTTTGGTTGCATTTTTTATTTTTTTTATTTATTTTTTTTTTAATGCAGGAGGACGAAAGGTATAAGTAAGGAATGATATGGTCATTTGTTATAATAACGTTAAACAACTCTTTTGGTTGCATTTTTTTTTTTTTTTTTTTTTTTTTTTTAATGCAGGAGGACGAAAGGTATAAGTAAGGAATGATATGGTCATTTGTTATAATAACGTTAAACAACTCTTTTGGTTGCATTTTTTTTTTTTTTAATGCAGGAGGACGAAAGGTATAAGTAAGGAATGATATGGTCATTTGTTATAATAACGTTAAACAACTCTTTTGGTTGCATTTTTTTTTTAATGCAGGAGGACGAAAGGTATAAGTAAGGAATGATATGGTCATTTGGTATAATAACGTTAAACAACTCTTTTGGTTGCAATTTTTTTTTTTTTTTTTTTTTTTTTTTTTTTATGCAGGAGGACGAAAGGTATAAGTAAGGAATGATATGGTCATTTGTTATAATAACGTTAAACAACTTTTTTGGTTGCATTTTTTTTTTTTTTTTTTTTTTTTTTTTTTTTTTTTTTTTTTTTAATGCAGGAGGACGAAAGGTATAAGTAAGGAATGATATGGTCATTTGTTATAATAACGTTAAACAACTCTTTTGGTTGCATTTTTTTTTTTTTTTTTTTTTAATGCAGGAGGACGAAAGGTATAAGTAAGGAATGATATGGTCATTTGTTATAATAACGTTAAACAACTCTTTTGGTTGCATTTTTTTTTTTTTTTTTTTTTTTTTTTTTTTTTAATGCAGGAGGACGAAAGGTATAAGTAAGGAATGATATGGTCATTTGTTATAATAACGTTAAACAACTCTTTTGGTTGCATTTTTTATTTTATTTATTTATTTATTTTTTTTTTTAATGCAGGAGGACGAAAGGTATAAGTAAGGAATGATATGGTCATTTGTTATAATAACGTTAAACAACTCTTTTGGTTGCATTTTTAACCATTTGAAAAATGGTTGTTGTTTTCGGGAGAATGGACCCGATGATGTTACCACTTTTGAATGATGTTACCACTTTTGAATGATGTGGTCACTTTTGAATTTAAATTAATTTCTTTACTTTTAGAAGAGTTTTTTTTTAATTTAAATTAAATTCTTTACTTTTAGAAGAATTTTTATTTGAATAGTAAATTAAAATGGTTAAAATCATTGTAATAAAGGAGAAAACTAACAAATTTAAAAATGGGTAGACGGAAATTAACAGATACGGAAAAAGCCGAAGCCAAAGAAATGAATGAACGTGAATATCGCATTCAATGATATTAAACACAGTCAACATGTATAAGTTGCTTATTAGTTTGGCGATTCGTATCATTTGGCGAAATTGGTCGACGGGATAACTGAGTAATACTGTATTTGGTTTGGCGCAAAAACGTCTTTCAATGCAGAAAATGATAAAATCAAAAGATTATTGAGCCGCTGAAAACCAATTACGTGTTGAAAGGCGATCACGAAAAAGGAAGCAATTTAATGCCGAACCGATTAATTGTAAAACATCATGTCGCCAGGGCGACCAATCCACTAGCCATGGCGTTTTACTATCGGTCGGTTCTAACCAGGAAAATTTGAGTGCCAATAGTGATTCTAACAAGCCGGAAAATGTTATAGCTATTACTCTTGATTTTCCACCACCTAAAAAGAAAACTAAAAAGCAATCGGCTTGGGAAAAACTGGGAAAAAACTTTTTTGATTCGATGTCTGATGGACCCATTCACAGATGCATGTGCTGCGATCGATTTTGGTTTAAAACCTCCATCACCAAAATTCTGCTCTGTAAAATCAAACAATATATGCCAAAGTCTTACAAGTATAACAGTATATGCCAAAGCTGTATTTTAATAATGATTACTTTTGCACCAACAATGTTAAATAGTTTGAAATGTTTCTTTCGTCGCCAACTTTTATGCTTGGCGACAATAGAGTGATATAACTTAAACGAACCGTACCTTCAAATTGCAGCATGTATAAAGTCATTTATAGCAGTGGCACGGATAATACACAATAAAACAACTGGTATTTAGCTTAAAATGATAGATGAATGTATCGAGTGAAACATTTTTCAAATGGTTGGGGTAATTTCTTAAATTACAATTTTTTTTTTTTTAACCATTTGAAAAATGGTTGTTGTTTTCGGGAGAATGGACCCGATGATGTTACCACTTTTGAATGATGTTACCACTTTTGAATGATGTGGTCACTTTTGAATTTAAATTAATTTCTTTACTTTTAGAAGAGTTTTTATTTGAATTTAAATTAAATTCTTTACTTTTAGAAGAATTTTTATTTGAATAGTAAATTAAAATGGTTAAAATCATTGTAATAAAGGAGAAAACTAACAAATTTAAAAATGGGTAGACGGAAATTAACAGATACGGAAAAAGCCGAAGCCAAAGAAATGAATGAACGTGAATATCGCATTCAATGATATTAAACACAATACGCGTACTTAAACAATCATAAAGTGATTTTTATTTCTTCTTTTGCTATTTAAAATAAAAATTTAGTCAACATGTATAAGTTGCTTATTAGTTTGGCGATTCGTATCATTTGGCGAAATTGGTCGACGGGATAACTGAGTAATACTGTATTTGGTTTGGCGCAAAAACGTCTTTCAATGCAGAAAATGATAAAATCAAAAGATTATTGAGCCGCTGAAAACCAATTACGTGTTGAAAGGCGATCACGAAAAAGGAAGCAATTTAATGCCGAACCGATTAATTGTAAAACATCATGTCGCCAGGGCGACCAATCCACTAGCCATGGCGTTTTACTATCGGTCGGTTCTAACCAGGAAAATTTGAGTGCCAATAGTGATTCTAACAAGCCGGAAAATGTTATAGCTATTACTCTTGATTTTCCACCACCTAAAAAGAAAACTAAAAAGCAATCGGCTTGGGAAAAACTGGGAAAAAACTTTTTTGATTCGATGTCTGATGGACCCATTCACAGATGCATGTGCTGCGATCGATTTTGGTTTAAAACCTCCATCACCAAAATTCTGCTCTGTAAAATCAAACAATATATGCCAAAGTCTTACAAGTATAACAGTATATGCCAAAGCTGTATTTTAATAATGATTACTTTTGCACCAACAATGTTAAATAGTTTGAAATGTTTCTTTCGTCGCCAACTTTTATGCTTGGCGACAATAGAGTGATATAACTTAAACGAACCGTACCTTCAAATTGCAGCATGTATAAAGTCATTTATAGCAGTGGCACGGATAATACACAATAAAACAACTGGTATTTAGCTTAAAATGATAGATGAATGTATCGAGTGAAACATTTTTCAAATGGTTGGGGTAATTTCTTAAATTACAATTTTTTTTTTTTTTTTTTTTTTTTTTTTAATGCAGGAGGACGAAAGGTATAAGTAAGGAATGATATGGTCATTTGTTATAATAACGTTAAACAACTCTTTTGGTTGCATTTTTTTTTTTTTTTTTTTTTAATGCAGGAGGACGAAAGGTATAAGTAAGGAATGATATGGTCATTTGTTATAATAACGTTAAACAACTCTTTTGGTTGCAATTTTTTTTTTTTTTTTTTTTTTTTAAGATGATACTTTAATTTTCAAAACTGATTCCGAATGATTTTATAATCGATAGATACCGCTAATGCTCTATAACTCCCCCGCTTAGAGCCCACAAAATAAATTTGTGTATAACGGAAAAATGCTATTTTCTGAAAAACTGTGTGACCTAAGTTTAAATAAATTAATTGGGCTTATTAAATAAACCCTAC
Source organism: Maratus speculifer (assembly GCA_964019185.1). Taxonomy (NCBI): domain Eukaryota; kingdom Metazoa; phylum Arthropoda; class Arachnida; order Araneae; family Salticidae; genus Maratus; species Maratus speculifer. The sequence goes on along the minus strand of CAXHSM010000015.1, from coordinate 923,329 downwards.
TACCTCTTTTTTTTTTCGGTTGATTCGGAAGTTAATTAAAGGGGGTTTATTTCGGTAGTACGAGTTTCGAAGATAGTATCTCTGAAAACGCTTATTTCTGTAGTACAGTTTCGAAAGTATCTCTGAAAAATGTTTATTTCTGTAAGTTTGGAAGATGTCTCTGAAAATATTTATTTCTGTAGTACAGTTTCGAAGATATCTCTGAAAACATAATCAGTGTTAATTTCAATGGGTAGTCTGGGGCGGGGGGGGGGGGGGGTATAAATTGCGAGGGAGGCGGTTGCAGTGACAATCACTTCATAGAGTTGGAAGCTGAAATTCCACAATTAAAACTCGATTCGCATATTAAAATGCAATTGCTCTGCCATGTCATATCTTGGTACAAAACAGCGAAAAACCCGATTCTAGCGGCTGACTCGTAGATTTACCATGGTGTTTTCGTAATCCCAGTCCTCCATGTTTATATACCTTTAGGTGCAGAGAAATACAATAGTAAGCCAACGATTTAACCACTAAAGTTGGGTGGAACAGTTGCGCCTATTTATATGGGCCCATGGGGCGCGAGGTCACCCAATAATATGATTGCTGCACCCACACAAATTTCCATCTATTTATTTATTTTTATTTAATCGCAGAGGTAAATTTGTGGTTTTATGGACGTTCTCAAAATAATTTTGTTTAAAAAATTATAAAGTCATCAATTAGACTTACAGGAGAACTGTAAGCTTCTTTAGCGATTGCATAATGTACTTCTCTCAAAGACAGATTTTCTGCATATTTTTGCGTCAGATCTGCATTGTATTATAATTTTACTTAACATAATATTTAATGGCCCGCAATTTAATATTTTAAAGTTATAGTTATTTATTTGAAAGTTAATTTTTATGCTATTTATAATAAATATTAATGTATTTATGAGAAAAAATTTATATTAATATAATTTAATTAAAATATGATAATTTTATATTTTACTTCAGAAAACCGTAATTTAACTTTTTGTTCATTCGCTCCTCCCCCGACCTTCAATACACCACACACACCATGCAGTAAGAAGGAAAAATTGTATGTATTGTATGTTATTCTACTGAAAAAATTTTAAACTCAGCTTTTGACGTTACGCATTCATTTTTTAAACTTAAAAGCCCACTTGCAAGCATGGCTGTTAAAATAATTTAACATTTGGAATCAAACAATTTTTTATTTTTCAATAAATGAATCATGATTGTTTTGTCACTAGCAGTTGTAAAAGAGCAGTCGTATTCGACACTTCTGTTTCTGTTCTAAACGTTAATTTGGACTGCTTTTTCTGACAATCTCTTTGTCTTTATTAAAAAGTAAAAAGTATCTAAAATCATAATTTTTTGATAAAAACAATTGCCAATCCCATGTATTTACGAAAAATTGTACACATTTTCAATTTAAGAACAAACAGCTCTTTAAAATTTGAAATTATTATTTAGGTAAATCATTTGAAATGTTCCTCGCGTTTAAAATTGTTCAGTATTTAATAGGATGACTAAATACTGGATACTAGGAATACTGGATTCATTGGCTTGTTGTTATGGTAATATCTGAGTTACTTTGGTTATATTAGTAAAAGTATTTATAGTTGCTCATTGTGTACATTAATCTTAAAATTATTATTCGTATGAGAAAAATGTGGTTTAGATATATATTTAGAAAAAAAAAAAAAAAAAAAAAAAAACCTCCTGCGTCGGCCGGGAGTCGAACCCGGGTCAACTGCTTGGAAGGCAGCTATGCTAACCGTTATACCACCGACGCTTGCAGAAATAGGCTGTTGTTATTTATATAAAACTTAACTCATGCTGCATTTCATCGAAATTGTATAAAGAAACGATGGTGAATGTTGATGTGCGATAGAATAACGTGTTATTATTCAGGGGCCTGCGAAGAGAAAAATGCGCCCGGGGCAGATATTCAATCCCCCCCCTCCCCACACACACACACACACCACCACCACCATCCCAACTTTATATAAAAAAAATTTTGCTGATTTTAAATTTCTTTATTTGGATATTATACATTTTTTGTTATTGTTTTATTATTATTATTTTTTAAATAATCTCTGAAACATTTTTAATTGTAATTTCGCAATGTAGTATTTTTTTTTCTAAAAACTGAAAGAAAAAAAAATCGGACACGAAAGGGTTAATATGCGAATGGTGATTTAACTAATCCTAGATTTTCATCCATTAACTCCATGTGGTGATTGTCTGTGCTGCTACCTCCCGGTCTAATAATTTTATATGTCACATCACTACTAATTAACTCTTTATGCACTGACGGTACTTTTAAGTACCAATTAAGAAAATTTAATACTAGGACTTCCCTCAGAGGGATTAGTCTGAGCGATATTGCTGAGAATACACATTTAATAACTTGCGATAAGTAAAGAAAATGAGATGTTACCTTTAATTGGTCATTCATTGTGATAAAATATGATAAAATAAGCATATTGAATCATAGAATTACAAAATCTTATATATAACGTTGCATATACTATTTTTATAAAAGAAAAGCAAACCATGCATGGATATAAAATTGGAAATATGCAAAATGTTAAAAGTAATACAGAAAATAAAACACCAAATTTTCCAATATTGGAAATATAACTCTTTGAAATGATGCCATGTGCATAAACAGAAGCTTCGCACCGATTTGAGAAACTATAAATAACATAAACTATTATGTTTGAAGAGAATGGAGTGTATTTTATAAAGTGTGAAATCCGTCCGAATAGTTTATAATTTTGAATATCTGTTTGCCACTGATGCAATGAGGGTGTCGATAAGAGTTAAGCAATCCTTTTTTTAAAAATTGTCCTAAACGAGCACTTACATCTTATACGTTACTGTGATGCCAAAGCTATAGTTTCTGACCCCAACAGTATCCTAGAAATTGCAATATTCTCGATAAATTGGGTTTAAAACTTTTTTTAGAAAAAAAAAATGTTTAATTTGTGAAATTAAACTGTCGATTGTTTTAGAAATCGTTCATAACGAGAATATCATATCTTAAAAGTTGCCACCAAAAAAAAGATTTAAAATTTTTAGTCATATAAACATAAAAGAATTCTCAATTTTAGAACTTTTTTTACTCGTGCATTGATGGTGATTATTGTTTCTACGCAAAATATAGTATATTTTGCAGCAAAGGTGGTTACCAACATTTTTTGCCCACATTATTTTTTAAATCGGCTAGGTACTCCCAATGATAACGAAAAATACACAAACGTTAATGCTTTATAGCATAGAAATACAGAATCAAAAGCTATTTATCTCCTATTATATACACATAAATTATCTAATAAGTGCTAGCAGATGCATTTTTAAATATACACAGATCAATATAATGCTTCATTTTTCTTTTATTAGTATTTCTTAGTATTCATTTTTCATTAATTTGTATTATTCAGTAAAAAACTCACTTTCTTAAGCTCGAATTACGTTAAACTTTTTATAAAAGCGCCTAAGTCCATATAACAGCGAAGTATTGGGAAGAGTATTAAATACAAGGTAGTAAGACACTTAGTCAAACGCAGGTAATAAATCGACAAATAATGTTCTTTTCGCCCTCTTTCGAAATGCATTTTTTCCGTACATTAAAAAAACACGATTTAGAGTCATCTTATTTAAAATTCAAATAAATAAATAAGAGGAAGCAATAATAGCGTAAGTCAAAACATTTTATTTCAGCATCAAGGAATTGTATCGTAGTTACACATGTGGAAAAAAGCTGCTTTTGGCCAAAAAACGTTGTCTTCACTAAATTTGAATTCGATTAAAAAAAGTACTGTGATTAATTAAAATGTTATAGGCAGAACTGCCAAGTCTCCGGCATTTTGGATACCGGTATTTTAATACAGAAAATGTTTTATTAAATTGGAGCATTCTGCGGATTTAAAAAATAACTTTTCCTATAAGAAAATTCTGCTGTGCAATAAGCGAAGGCTTGGCATCTCTGTATAGGAATATTTCGTAATCTACTTTTTAACCTTAAAAAAAGCAACGACCATTTTTCGGGTACAAAAAGTATTTACTAATTGTTCCATTTTGCATACAAGGTACTGATTGTAATATTGATACATCTATGGTGATAAATTTCCAATAATTTTTCAAATCCCATTTATTTCATTAAAAATATAAATCTTTTATTCATTTAGTTTAAAATAAATGGTTTTTAATTAATTTCATAATACTTTTGAAATATCACTTTTCATTGGTCATTTTTTTAAAGCATTTAGAAAATGGTTGTTGTTTTCAGTCAAATATAGACGTTGGTCTGTCCGCATTTTATTTTATTATTATGATTATTATTTATAAATGGTGGAGAAATACTCATACTTAATCCATAACGTACATAATATATGACACTGTTGTTACATAAGTCATCTTTTATTATCATAAAAATTATGTTTTTACTGATTTTTATTAACTCAATAGGAAAAATTTTGTGTTTTGAGCAATAGATGTCCGTATTTCATTTATTTATTTATTTTAACAAAATTCTTTGTATTTAGAAGAATTTTTATTAAAATAGGAAATCCAAATGTCGCTGTTAATAAAGAAGAAAGTTACAAAAAAAGTTACAAAACGAGTAGACGTATACTATCAAATATGAAAAAACGACGAATCCAAAATAGACGTCGTATGAAATATCATCTTTTAAAGCAAAAAAACGAGGTCTGACTTAGAGGTCTGCACGGGCCGGGCCGCGGCCCGAAGCCCGAGCCCGGCCCGGCCCGCGGGCCGGGTTCGGGCCGATTTCCAATAATGGCATTCGGGCCGGGCCGGGCTCGGGCCTTACTTCTGAAGACTCGGGCCGGGCCGGGCCGGGCCTAGTCACTAATCTTTCGGGCCGGGCCGGGCTCGGGCCTTAATTTTTTTGCTGGACGGGCCGGGCCTAACTTTTTTTTCCGTACGAAGCCGAGACTGATTCCATTCTTCCTAGTTTTCATGGACCAAAATAATCAGTTCCTATTGAATCTTCCTATATGAAAATCCTTTTCTCGACTTTTTATAAATCAGTAATATTTGGCTTTGTCCAAAAATGTTTGCAAAAATGGCATTTTCTTTTAAGCAGTCATTATTCTACAATTAAACATTAGAATTTATTCCTTTTAAAGAATCGTAGATTACTAGGCGTTTTAAAATAGAATTAAACACACACACATAAAAAAAAAAAAAAAAAAAAAAAAAAAAAAAAAAAAAGACTGAATTTTTTTTTTTAACTGAAAATTGAAAGTTTCTTTTAAAATGTTCTTTTCTTTTTTTCCTTCCAAAGCGATTACGTCTTTGGAAATTTTACCATATACCGCTTTTTCGACTTTGTGTCTCCATTACAGGGAATATGGATTAATAATACTAGTGATAACTGAAACATTTACATACAACAAACAAAGATTCATTTAAAAGCTTAAATATCGCAGCCTACGGCACTTCTGCATAAATGGAGATTATAAACATGAAAAAAAAAATAATAATATAATTTTTTTTTGGTCAGAACTCATCCATAAGATTAAAGATCAATGTTCTGTAGAAATTCACTTGAGCCGGGCCGGGTTCGGGCCGAATTTTAAACTTTTTTTCCGGACCGGGCCGAGTTCGGGCCGAAATTTTAACTTTCGGGCCGGGCCGGGTCGGGCCAATATTTTTTTCGTTCGGGCCGGGCCGGGCTCGGGCCGAAATTTTAACTTTCGGGCCGGGCCGGGTCGGGCCAATATTTCTTTCGTTCGGGCCGGGCCGGGCCCGGGCCGAAATTTTAACTTTCGGGCCGGGCTCGGGCCTGGAAATTTCGGCCCGTGCAGACCTCTAGTCTGACTATCGAGCCTACTAATTACGAAATGTGTATTACATGAAAAAAAAAAACTGCAAATATTGATTTTTTTTCTTTTGTTGCAGTTTTGACTTTGAAAGGTGCGCTATGTTGCAAAAAAAATATAAGCGACTATGAAAACACACTTGGTAAACGTTCATGCTCAGTTTTACAAACAAATATGGTACATATATGCCCTATACAGACCAAGGTACCTAATTGGTGCCAAAATGGCGTTCAGTTGCCTAACATGCTGGTTATCATATAAATGTTATAATAAATTGTTTGTTCTAAAAATATTAACATTTATTGATTGTTATTTCTTTTTTTTAATTACAGAAAATGTTTCGATTATTCCTTTTTAGGTGCGTTCGTAATTATGTAAATACGTAGCACCTATTGTTGTCGTTCAGTCCGTCTGTCTGTCTGTCCGTCTGTCCGCATATAACAAAGCAAAAACTGCCCAACCGAATAGTTTGAAATTTAAAATACATAATTATTACATAATTTTGTCGAGACCTTTCAAATTTTATGAAAATCGGATGGATAGATCAATTACAGGGACTATCAAAAGGATTCCGTTACATTACGGTCAATGGGGAAAAAAGTTTCAAATATATTTTAATCGTTTAAAATTTAAAATACATAATTATAACACAATTTTGTCGAGTCATTTCAAATTTTATGAAAATCGGATGGATAAATCAATTACAGGGACAATCAAAAGGATTCCGTTACATTACGGTCAATGGGGAAAAAAGTTTCAAATGCATTTTAATCGTTTGAAATTTAAAACGTATAATTATTACAAAATATTGTCGAGTCATTTCTAATGTTATGAAAATTGGTTGCATAGATCAATTACAGGGACAATCAAAAGTATTCCATTACATTACGATCAATGGGGAAAAAAGTTTCAAATGCATTTAAATGGTGTTACACTCATTTGAATTAATAGAATTGACATGAATCTATGAAGTATGTACAGAATTATACATTCTGTACAATCTGGGATGTAAAGAATACTTATTATTTATTTACAGGGTCATACAAATGTATTCCACTAAATAATGTTATACGGGGAAACATTGCTTGGGGCGTGTTTTAATTATATTAAACTACTTCACATCTTATGAATAAGATATACGTTAATGAAGTATAATAAAAATTATTCCCTGCATATTTACAGGAACACAAAGATTTCGACCACTATACTGTATCCAAAGTCCGCTCTACTATATCAGCAAGATCTGAATATTTTAAAACTTCGTTATAGTACGAACGGACCTCATTTGCTACGCTTCACGTGCAATTTCTAACTTGTTTTAGGTGCGTTCGTAATTATATAAATACGTAGCACCTATAGTGGTCATTCAGTCCGTCCGTCTGTCCGCATATAACAACGCAAAAACTACCCAATCGAATCGTTTGAAATTAAAAATACATAATCATTACATAATTTTGTCGAGTCATTTCAAATTTTATGAAAATCGGATGCATAGATCAATTACAGGGGCAATCAAAAGTATTCAATCACATTATGGTCAATGGGGAAAAAGTTTCAAATGTATTTTATATGTTTGAAATGTAAAATACATAATTATTACATAATTTTGCCGAGTTTTTTTCAAATTTTATCAAAATCGGATGCATAGATCAATTACAGGGACAATCAAAAGTAATCTATTACATTATGCTCAATGGGGAAAAATGTTTCAAATGCATTTTAATGGTGTTACACTCATTCGAACTTAAAAAAAATTATATGCAACTATGAAGTACATATTATAATATACATTTTACATAATTTAGGGTGCAAAGAACATTTGTTATTGATTTAAAAAGCCACACAAAAGTCTTCCATTACATAATGGTACAGGGAGAACATTGTTTGATGAGCGTTTTTAATTCTAATTCACTATTTACAATTTTATGAGATTGATATATGAGAGTAATATTTTTAAAACTTCGTTATCGTACGAACGCACCTCATTTGCTACGCTTCACATGCAATTTCCAACTTGTTTCATTTTGAAATACATAAATAACGTGTTATTATAGCATGCTATATGTATCTGGTAATCAAAACGACGTTTTCGCCTAATTGGCATAAAAAATCTCGCCAAACCCAGTGCTTATATCTCTAGTATATTATCTCAAGTATTTTATTTATGTATATTATAATTGTTTTTATATACCACTTACTTCTTCTTGTATATAAAAATAGGTAAGTGGCTCCTTTATGCAGTATAAATTGTATAAATCTTTAAAAAATAGCCCCCGATGCCCCTTTTTGGATCGAATTTAAAAAAAATAAACTTCTAATTCCAGTATTGCTCCCAGGTATGCATACATATTCCAAATTTCAAAGTTGTATGCCAAAAGGAAATGGATGTAAAATGGGAAAAGTTGTCACATATGCACCAGGGTACATGATTGGCGTCAAAATGGCATTATTTTACCTGAGATGGTAACCCGGCTGTATTTATTTGTTATTTGTTTATTTACTCATAAAATTTTAATTTACTTTCATTTCCTTTTTTTTTTATTATATAAGATATTTCTTTTTATAGTTATTAATTGTTATTATTATTTTATTTACTGTAAGTTTATTTTGAAAATAGAAAATAATTTAAAAATGTGCATGTAAGCATTATTTGAAAACGGAATTTTCGCCAAATGGGCTTTGAAAAAAAAATGCGCCAAATCTGATGCGCTTGTGGTATCCGTGCCGAAAAATTAGTGACCAGAATTGACTTCCACACACAAACAAAATATAAATTAAAAGAAAACATGCAATAAAAATAAAAATAAGGGAAAATGATGTAATAAAAGAAACTTTTTATTTAAAAACGTAATTGTTTCTAATTTTCACACGCGAAATATATAAAAAATTCTTTTACCGATTAAAAAATGCTATTAAGAGATTATCACAAAATCTCAAAATCAAAGTTTTTATGACTTTTTTTTAATATAAAAAAATAAGTTTTATTTTCCCGCATGATTAAATTTTAAAATGTTTTATTGCATTCAATATTTCTGAGCGCGTAAATGATTACTATTTAGTCCATGTACTGATTCGGTTACCTACGAAAATATCCAGCTTGTGGAAATCACGCATGCCAAATTTCTGTGACGTATGCAAATAAATTGGGCTTTTTTATCAGTTTTTTTAATATAACTTTTAAACTATTAGGAATTAATTTTTAAAAGTAGGTGCATTCACCAGATTACCTTCATAGGTACCTATTGGTACAAACAGAATCAAAATCCGACAAGTACTTTTTGAGATTTGCTTGACGAAAGAATTTTTTTGACTTTTAATATCATTACGTATCTCTGAGTATAAAGACTTCGCTTCGCTCAGACAATAAAATTTGTTTATTTAGTCTATTAATGAAAGTTTAATTTTCTTGCCACACAATAAACTCTTCTAGATAGCGTACAGAAACAGTCGAAGCTAAATATTTTCAAAAACTGGTGATATTCTTAATCATTTTCATAGGCATAACTTTTCTTTCTAAGAAAAAAGTTTCATGGAAAATATTAAACTATAAAAGCCTTTCAATTTACAGAGAGGATTATAATGCATTTAAATACATTGCTTTTTTAAGATTTAGGATATTTCCATAAGAGAATTTTTCGTTAATTAATAAGATTATTTTTGTATATATTTTACAAAAAAGTTATAACCAGTGTTCTCGCTGACATTTGACTAACGTTAGTAATTTGGCTAATTAAAAATAAAAAACATTCGCCAAATGAAAAAAGTATTAGCAAAATCGATTCGTCGCGTAGAGAAAACATATATATATATCTTTAATGCATTAATGTCCCCCCTTTTTTTCAATATGTTCTAAAATAACATAAGTTTTTATACCTGCGACAACGATTGTTATTAATTTAATTTCAACTATCCGCTACAAATATAAAAAAATGTATTTATTGAAAATATGTATATATGCATATGTACGAAATACGAAAAAGAAAAGAAAGAAAAAGCAAAATTTAAGCACTAATAATTTGGCGAATCTAATCGCTTGTTTACTCGCCAAATGAATAATTTAGTCGCAATTTGGCGCAATGGCGAGCGACAGCGAGAACCCTGGTTATAACTACTGTGAGGAAATTCGATGTCCGGTGTTTAAGAAAATTGGTAACAATGGATACTCGAATTCCTCATTTAATTTTTACAATAAGTTTTTATTGAACTTCTGTACTATTTATAAAAATCTTATTTCAAGCTCATAGTAAAAAATGCACTAAAGTGCCGGTTCAATTCCTGTTTATAAAGTTCTCAAAGGGCGACCACGGGTGCCCTCCTTCTTTACTAATCGTCGCTGGTAATCCAGGTACCCTCCACGGGGAGGTGTTGCCAGCTACTTTAGCTGTCTTCAACGGTTTTCTCTCCTCTTTGGAGTTCCTCCACTCTCCCGATCTCAACACCGACTGCCTTTTCTTCCCATCTTCCGCATCCTTTTCTCCTCTTTCCAAATGCTCCATCCAAAGTTCTCATTTGAAACTTTGCTTCTCTCTTAGGCACCACGCGTTGCCATCAGAAAGTCTGGGAAAGCTGAAACTTTTCTTCCATGAGGTCGTTCCCGTGATTTAGGGCATCCATCAAGGTTGGGACGTATCGAAATGCTAACGTCAAGCACAAAAGATGCTTCCAGACAATTGACGCCTCGGTTCGGAGCTCTATGACATGTTCTCGTGGGAACTTTATCCGTTGAACTGGTGTGACTAGACCGACACTAATTTAAAAGTTCGCTGATTAGGTCTAATTAGGGGAAGACTTTACACTACCGATATATTTAATCAGTTTTAATTAAAAAATATGTCTAAATTTCACATTATTGTAATTTGAAGTCAGATATTGAAGAACATACCTAATTATTGAAGCGAAACAATTTCTTGATAAATAATTCAGTAGATTAAGTTTTAACGCTCTCCTTTCATTCTAGGTTCGATGTCAGCTGCCCTTATCGAAGTCAACAGATACCTAGAAGACACTTTCCTTGGGAGGAAAGAAGACCCTCTTCTCTGGTGGAAGAAGAATCAATACTATTACCCCCTGATGTCGAAGTTAGTCGTCACTAAATTCAACGTCGTCGGAACGTCGCTGCCTTGCGAAAGACTGTTTACGAAGGCCGGTAACGTGATGGCAGAACGACGTTCTCGCCTTAGGACGAAAAATCTTGAAAAACTTCTATTCCTGAACGCTAATTCATTTTTGATAAATTAAGTACCATTAAGAGGCTACTTCAATCAAATGAAAATACCCCCTTCGCTACTAATCAAATGGAAGAAGTTTATATGGATATCTCGGTTGCATTTTAATATTTTTAAATGATTTTTTTTCTTTCATCGCATAGCTGAGATCGATTTGTATGCAGTCCGTTTTTTATTTTTTTGATTTTGTTTACAGAATTTTTTTTAAGACGCTTTCATTTTCGGAACTAGTTTGGAAAGCGAAAGCACCCCCATAAAAAATATCTGCAACCAAAATCGAAAACGTAAAAAACGGCAATGAAAAAAAAATTAAAATATAGAAATGCAACCAAGATATCTTTATAAATTTCTTCCATAGCATTAGCATTTGCGAACGGGTCTTTTCCTTTGACTGAAATAACCCCTTAAGGGAACTCTTCACTCGAAAACACCCACTCGCTAATGCTAAACCTATAGACAGGTTGTTTTCTAACCTCTCGTTTAAATTTAAATATTTTTAAACGATTTTTTTTCTTTTTGGCATATATGAGGTCTATCTCTAATATGGCCGTTTTTTACCTTCGGTTGCAGACTTTTTTTTAATAAAGGTACTTTCACTTTTGGAGCCGGTTTCGAAAGTGAAAATATCTTTATTTAAAAAAATTGCAACAGGAATTGAAAAAATATAATTGGTCCTATTAGAGTTCGATCTCAACTATCCAATGCAAAAAGTTTCAAAATAATCCAAATTTAAACAAGAAATTCGAAAATAACCTGTTCATAGGTTTAGCATTAGCAGGTGTTTTCAAGTGAATGAAGAGCCCCCAAAGTTCCTCTCTCTACAGAATAAAACCATTCTGTTAAAAAAATGTTTCTATTTGATTTTTTTTACTTATAGTAATTGAATAAGTTAAATTCTATTTTGACTCTGATTTATTTAGCGTGATTTCAGTATTACACCATAAATACTGCAGTGTATAATTATGATAAAAAATAAATAAAGGAAAGTGATTTCAACCGCTCAAATTATCTATACAGTAAATTAGAAAGAAAGAATAAAAATTACAAAAAGTATTAGTCAATCAAGGTAACTTTTCTCCATCTTTACGAGACTTTTATCTATTCTGCCATGATGGAATCTTGACGAGTTATTTCCAATGATCTACCAAACTTACACCGGTGCTGCCATCTATATTTTGAGACCAAAACTTTGCCGTTAACACAATTATGTAGCAGATTTAATCTTTTTTTCTGTCTTGACCCAAAGTTACCCTGATTGACTGTATTCGTTATACGTCTGAAAAGTTTTTGGGAAATTAAATTCCGGAATCTTTGAGAAGGACTTTCAAAATGAAGTATTAGAAACCCTAGTAAACAATAGGTTTCCAAGGTTTACAAAAATGTTACCGAGCTGAAAATCATGTTTGTAGGGGTTTTTTTTTTTTAATGAGGATACTGTGTAAAAAAAAAAAAAAAAAAAAAAAAAAAAAAAAGGTACAATTGAAAAATTTGAAAAGAATTCTCTCACAGGTTTAACAAAAGCTTGCGAGTTTGTGATTTGAGTAGAGTAGGATTTCAAGCATTAAATAGAAATTACAAAAACAATATATTTGTATAAAAGAAAATTTAGAGCTATTCGTATTTTCATCATTATTATTTATAGTTTTTTTTCCTTCTTTTTTTTTTTATTTACCGATACCGGATCCCGTAATATGGATAACCGGAATTGTTCTATATTCAGAAATAGTGATATAATAGACTTCCTCAAATCCGCACAACTTGGGACAAGAGGTTGTGCGAATTTTAGAATTTTGCTGATTTCTGATCATTATTTTGTGTACATTTTTTAAATAGTAATTTGAATGTAAATAATAATGCAATCGAAATCATAGTGTATGCTTACAATATAGTAAAATATTAAAACAATTCAGTAAAATAATAAACTAAAATAATAAAAAAATTACATAATTTTTAAAAATGAATAAAATTTCAAAAGCAAAAAATCAAGTAAATAATCAATAATGTATAATAAAATATTCATTATAAAGATGAGATGCATTTTTTTTTCTAAATTATTCAATGGAACTTGTATTTGTATATACTGGTGTTCTATTAATTCACATCAAAATCATAAAATAAAGAAATTTTATTTCAGGTTTAGCCAAACTTTATACTTAAAAAAGCTTGATTAATGCATAAAAACATTTGGCAAAAAGATTGTGCTTACCAGTGATATTAGGAATGTGTTGAATTTTTTCAGAACTAAATTTTTTCTTCCTTCATGAAAATTAGTCATATTAACGAAAATTATAGATTAAAATATGTATGGAATTGTTATAAAAATAAAAAAATAAAAACTCAAATTTTGCCCCTACATTGGAATTGAAATTTCTATTTGTAAACTATACGAGAATTTTAGAGTTGTGGATTTTAGGGTTGCGGATTTAAGGGAGTCTACTATATTCAAAAATAAGGACCCGCGAACTCTGTTTTTATTTCGCAGGTGTAATATTTTTGTTCACATGCCAGTAAGTAATTTGATTTGATTTACATATGTTGTGTAATTTAAGAACTGTTTATATTTTTCCCTAATGTTCTTGTTTATATATCACACAATACATGTAACGTTTGAATATAATACATTGTATTTTTCTATATACATTTTTTTCTATGTTTTGGTATCATTATGTAAATAATAAAATTTCATTTTTAAACATTTTTGAATGTGAGAATTTTTGACTGGTGAAGTTGTGTGTGACATATATTTTTTTATTATTAATTATTTAAAACTTTTATCACTATTTCAGAGCTGTAATATTTGCTTTATGTAAGGACAGATCTTCTGTGATTAAATAAAGCGAATATTAGTAATCAGAAAAAATGGTGGATATTTTGAATAAAATTATTTACCAATCTGACAACATTACGTAAAATTGTTGCACAATAATTGATCAATAAGTATTTATGGATTTTTGTTTTTTCTTCTGCAGCTGGATTGTGAAAAAGTAAAAGATCGCACTGCCATGTAGAGGTCTGCACGGGCCGGAATTTCCAGGCCCCGGCCCGGCCCGTAGGAAAGGTATTTAGGCCCGGCCCGGCCCGTTGTAAGACTCAAAAGTTCGGCCCGTTTAAATTTTTATATTTTAGGCCCGGCCCGTACAAAAATCAGCGAAAACAGGCCCGGCCCGTTACAATTTCTACGATTTCTAAAAAATTCAGATTTTTATCATAATAACTAAGATTCCTTTAAAGAATACTGCATACATATCTATGGAATGATTTTACAGTATATTTTTCAGCAAATACACATTAACAACATTAATGATTACTTAGATTCTTAGGCTTTCAACATTCGAATAAAGATTTATTAAAAAATTAATATGGCTTAGAATAAAAGAAAAAAGAAAGAAAGCTAAAAACATCGTTAATTTTGAAGCTGTTTAATAAAAGAAGATTTATAAATATATTTCTATATCATTTTATTATAGATTTCAAATCCAAATTCATTCTTAAATTCAAAGAAGCTCCTTTCTGATACATTTTCTAAATTCATTTTTTTTTTTCCCTCAGAAACGTATAAGATTGGCAGATATCTTTATTCAGAAACTATATAATCGAATGGCGTTATCCATTTTTTGATACAAGCAATTTAAGAATACTGCAAACAAATAAAATACTGTCATAATTAGCGTTTTGAATAGAATTTCCGGAAGCAATAGTAAGGGAAGGGAGAAAAACCTGCAATCATTTGAAAAACTATTATATCTCAACAAGGTTATACAAGTATTTTATTTACCAAAAACGAAAAACGCTATTCGATTCCAGATCCCTTCAATAGTTAGGCTTATCACTTATATGCTTTTACAATTTAAAATTAATCAGAAAATGTGTCAAACTTTCGCATCATTGAGAAATTAATTTAAAAATCATCAAGAAGTATATATCCGAAGACTAAGCTAACATATGTTGTATGTAACATATGTAACATATCGCTGTTAAGGATTTTACAAATCATGTTTTCTGCCATTAATTAAGTCTAGTACCGGTCCGGCCAGTCTATATGTAGAAAAAATAATGCAAGCGTGATCTCGGACCGGCATGAGTCAGCTAAAAAAATATTAAAACGGGTTACACATAATGTAATTCTCCGATGCCGATACACTGTGCATTTTTATATTGATGCTGTCAAACTAGTATGGCCACATTTATACTTATTCTCGTTAAAACCATTTTCGTTGAAAATAGCTCATACTTTTATCGTTTCTGCCTAAATCTTCCCGAAAATTTTTTTTATTGGCCCGTCTGGCCCGTTCAATTTTTTTGCCGGCCCGGGCCCGGCCCGTTTATGTTGTTTGTCGGTCCGGCCCAGCCCGTTGAAAAAACTATTTTAAATCTGCCGGCCCGGCCCGGCCCGGGCCCGTGCAGACCTCTACTGCCATGTGGCTCATTATAGCATGGGAGGCGGCATCACAAACAATCACCTCATCGAATTCACGGGTGAAAATCTAGGATTAGTTAAATCTCGATTCGCATATTGAAACGCAATCGGTCTGCCAAGTCATATCTTGGTGGAAAACACCTAAAAACCCGATTTTAGCGGTTGACTCGTGGGTTTATCATTGTTCTTTACTGCAACCAAAAGAATGAAAACATGGTGGGTTGGGAGCAGTAAAACGTAATGGTAAACTCTATCAGTCAACCGCTAAAATCGGGTTTTTAGGTGTTTTCCACCAAGATATGACTTGGCAGACCGATTGCGTTTCAATATGCGAATCGAGATTTAATTAATCCTAGATTTTCAATCGTCAAGTCGTATCTCCGTGGAAAACATTTAAAAAAACGATTTTAGTGATTGACCCATAGGTTTATTATTACCGTGTATTTACTCGTGTATAAGGCGCACTTTTTCCCCAAAAAATTAGGGCAAAACTCCTAGGTGCGCCTTATACATGGAATAATTTTTTACTGTTGGATGCAGTCGAACGATATACATATGAAACAAGAAATTATTCAAAGAAGATATTAAAACTCGGAAAATGTTACTTAATTGAAGTATTACTACATATTTATTTCATTTCTCGCAGTTTTTTATACAACAGAGCTAGTGACATTATCTAAACGCTAATTAGCAATTCTCTTCACCGTCATTCATTCCTATTTCCCGTCATTCTCTTACAACCTGAAGTCTAAAAATGCATTTTCGTCATGTTTTCTGGTCTGGTGTAATGTTTGTTTAGACTTTTTTTATACTGAAATTCATTTGGTCATTTTTCATTAGCGTATCAAATTTATGGTGCGCGTTATACACGAGATTTTAAGAAATCGCCATTTTTACTTGTAAAGTAGGGGTGCGCCTTATACACGCGTGCGCCCTATACACGAGTAAATACGGTATGTTTTCCTGCTCCCAATCCTCCTTGTTTTCACATTTTTTTGGTGCAGTAGAGCACAATGGTAAACCTACAAGTCAAAGTTTAAAATTGTTTTCCACTGAGATATGACTTGGCAGACCGATTGTTTTTTAATATGCGAATCGAGATTTAACAAATACTAGATTTTCATCCGTGAACTCTATAAGGTGATTGTGCTTTCGCCTCCCGGTCTATTAGGAAACATCGTGGAATTGCCATTACAAATGACAGCAGATTGTTACGCAAATTGATGCTTAGGAAACAAAACAATTGAAGATTATTATTAAATCTAGGGAACTTCTTTTATTATACATTTTTGAATGTATATATATATTTTTTTTTTTTTGCAATGGATAGCTGAGGTGCATTCCGACATCGGATAGTTTTTAAAAAGTCATTTCACTTTCGAAACCGGTTTTAAAAGTGAAACTAGCTTTATAAAAATATCTGCAGCCAAAATCGAAGAAGTAAAAAAGGAGCGATGTGGAGATGCACCTGAGCTATCCAAGAAAATATGTATATAATATACATTTAAAAATGTTGAAATGGTAAAACCGGATAGAAAATAACCTTCCCGTAGGAATAGCTTTAGCTCGCGAACGCTCAGGGACAGGAGCTTTGAGGGTGTTCTTAAATCAAAAAGGGCAACTTTGTGATACAGGTTTTAATTCATTTTTGTTCGGCTGTACATGAAACTAGTAGGTGTTGTTATTCAGAAACCACACTGTTAAAAAAAGTTCAAGAGGTTACTAAAAATTTTTTTGTAAATTTGTATTCCACAATATTTTTTAGTAACCATTACAAACTTTTTTTTTTTGCAAGTGAAACAAACATTTCTTTTGTAAACTGAACAAAAGAATTTTTTGTATAACTAACTAAAAACTTTTTAGTATGAGCCACCAAGCAAATTTTAGTAATAACTCCAAAATTATTTTTAGTAACCATTACGTTTGCAGGAGCTTCCTTCGAGCTGCATCCAGTGGATAAAAAGATAGACTTCGGAAGCGGAAGATTTTCGGCAAAATCGCAATAGATGGCAGCACCAAACATTGCTACCTGCTCTATTTTGACATGTGTCTAAAGGGGAGGGAAAGTCCAGAGATCATTACCCATGGTAACTGCTACGACAGGATTTTCATAATCCCTTTATTTAACGAGTATTTACATTGCATACATTCGGTGCATATTTGGTGGCGTCCAGCATCGAGCCCGGGTACTTTCAGCCTGGAGTTCGGGGCTATGACCAGTAGGCTATCACGGCCACACCAAGTGAGTTTTAGTAATAGCTATTAAAATGTAAAACTATAAACTATTCGTTGCTAGCTTTTTTCTAGTAATTCTTACAGATTCCTTGTAATCGAGTAAGATTACAAAAAAATTTTTAGTAATTACAAGGATTGCTAAAATTTTTTAATAGATCGACCCTTTTTACTTACCCATCATACGGAGTGTAGGGTTGTGAGGGAGTGACCTTTAGTCATAAAGGCACTCTAGTGTTTCTGAGATCGTGACGTCAATAATTTAACATTTTGTAGGCGTAAAAGTGACATCTATCCTCTCTTTTACTTTAACTTTCTAGAGTGTGTGTGCTCTTTCGAATTCCGCAGTTAGCTCGCGGTTATTAGTATTATGTTAATGAGAAGTATCTCAGTTTGTCGCGTATAAAAGCTTGGGTGTGAGTTTGTGGTGTGTGTGTTTCTGGCCTTAGCCAGCGTCGGTGTGTTCTGGCCTTGGCCAGCGTCTGTGTGTTTCTGGCCTTGGCCAGCAGCCAGCGTCTGTGTGTTTCTGGTAGTAGCCAGCAGCCAGCAGCCTCTGTGTGTATTCCGCCATTAGACAACGAAGTTGATAATTGTTTAGTAAGGTGCTGACGATTAGAGAATAGCTACGGCCTCCAGTAAAGCGAAAAGGAGTTCAGACAGTGGATTAAAGATTCTGCCTTGGTAAGAAAGTTTAGAATCGTTCTGTTTTGATTATTTGAGAAATAAAGAAATATCCACAGCCACGGGCTGTGAAATTAAGATTTGTTTAGTAGATCAGCCAGGAAATAGTGTCAAGTGTTAGACGGTGCCCCGGCTGAGCTAGACCGACGCCTGTGAGTATGATTTAGCTTTTCATAGTGTTCTCAGTGAGTGAAATTATAGACTGGCTCCACTTTCCTTTAGCCCTTATCATTTTAATAAACTGTGTTGTTTTAACCTAAATTACTGAGTATGTCTGCATATAATGTGATAAATGACACCCAGCATGAGCATACCGTCACAAATGGCGCCCAACGAAATGTCGGACATTTTGAGATTGTGCCACGGGTGTATTTCACCGGTGAGGGTGATATTAGTGAATTTTTAGTGAAATTAGATGATTATATTTTGTTCAATAATATACCTGAGAAAAACAGGTACGTAGTGCTTAAATGCTCGTTAAAGGGCGAAGCACTTTTGTGGTTAGAAAATATAGGAAAGTTTTTGATTACTGATGAAGCGAAAAGCTTTGAACAAACGGTGATTGAGTTAAAGAAGGCATTTCCTCCCATTAAAGATAAAAGTATTTTGAGAAAAGAGTTCTATTGTAATAAGCAGAATATATATGAGTCGGCGTCAAAATTTTATCTTCGTAAGCTGGAACTAAAAAATAAATTAGATTTAGATATTACATTTGAGGAATTGTTGGACATTGTTTTTCCTCTTTTTAATCCAAATATACAGGACTTTATTGAAGTTAGAGCACCGAAGAATTTTGCAGAAATGCACCAGATATTATCGAAGTATGAGTCTCGGCATAGCTCGGATCAACGGGATTTGCGTAACCCTCGGCAGAGACCTGTCACGGATAGTAATTTGAGAAATGAGGGAGAACGTAATTTTGTGAGAGGGGGACAGCGATTTCCGGATAGTAATGTGCGTAATAGAAGTGATGGATTTGGTCGTAATATGTCGAATACGAGTAATGGTAATAGGAATGGTGGTGGTGCTAATAATTTTAGAAGTGGTGAGAGAAATATGTATGGAAATAGACAGAATAGTGGTTATAATCGTAGTGGGGGAGTACGGGACAGGAATGTTTCTTCGCAAGTACGGAGATTAACTTCGGATGAGAATGTTGAAAATAGGTCAACGCAAAAGAGATGTGTGCAGAGATCGGAAAAGTCTTCGGTGAGTTTAAGGGTGTATTTCGATTCAAACTGCTTATTTTCCGATTTATTTTTGAATTCACTTTTGATCTCAAACGCATAAAACTGGCAGATTCTCTTATTTAGAAAGTACACAAGATGCTGTGATTGTCGATTCTTTGATAAGTGCACAAAATATTTCAATAAAAGCAATCAAAAACGGCAATTTGAACCGATTTTTCCGAAGTGGGAGATCTCGGAACGAAAAAAAGGGTCTTCCTGAGAAGTTAATTGCTTATAAATCAAATTCTAATGAATTGAGCGTAAAAAGACTTCACACGGCACCTTGTACATCTCTTCAAAAATCCCCTCAGGAAATTTCATGCTTCTACTTTTTAAAATGTGTCTGAAATTGTATCGGAAAATTTCGAGCTGCTGAAGGTGGAAAAGCGTTTTTTCAAATACACCCTTAAATAAAATCACTATTAATCCGGTTGAGTTACCTGAAGTGTTAATTGTGTTAGATGGTATTGTCGTTAAAAGTGTCTTCGATACAGGGGCAGATAAGTCGTTCATTTCTTTTGATTGTTATCGGAAATATTTTTCGTATAAAAAGTTGAAAAGGTCAAGTCTGGTGGTTCAGTCAGCACAGGGAGTAGCTTGCGATAATAAAGGTTCAGTAGAATTGGAAGTTGAAATTCGTTCGGTTAAGACATGTTGGGAGTTTTGTGTGTTAGATGGATTAACAGTGCATTGTATAGTTGGTGTGGATTATATGAGGGATAGAGGAATTGGTTTGGATTTCTTTAAAAAGTCGTTAATCGTGAATAATGATGAGAATGTGAGTAAGAAAGAGCCTGTTTCAGTGTCAGTTAATTTGGAGGAGTCGGGTTTAAGTGTGGTTAAGAAAATGGAGGTTAATAAGTCTTTAGTCGATTGTGGTAAAGTTTTTTCAGATAAACCGAGTTTAACTAATGAAATTTATATTGGTTTTGACGCACTAGTTGCTAGTAAACCATTTCGTTATGATTTTATATTCAATATTTTTAAGTCTTTGTGTGAAAAGTTGCAGACTGAGGACGGTAGGGAACTTACTCAGTCTAATATGGCTGAACGTGTAAATCGTACATTAATTCAAAAGATTTCTTCTTATGTTGGTTCTCATCATGCAAATTGGGACCAGTTTCTTCAGCATTTTGCGTACGCACTTCGTACAGCAGTTCACGAGTCAACGGGGAAAACGCCTGCTGAATTGTTTTTGGGTAGAAAAGTTATTACTCCATTCCAAAGGTTAGTTATGGTGTCAGATGCGGAAAGTCAGTACATGTGTCAGGATATTGAGAGGTTGGTTAAGGAAGCTCAGGTTCAAATGGGAAAAGCGCAAGAAAAGCAAGCTCAGTATTATAATATGCGTAGAAGGGAGTTAGAAGTGAAAGTTGGAGATTTTGTGTTAGTAGAAAAGCATTGGTTAAGTTCAAGTCGTCAAAAGAGAGTAGCTAAGTTTGGTCCGAAGTTTGTAGGTCCGTTCGAGGTTTTGGAAGTTCGAAATAATAATTTGGTTGTTGATGTCAATGGTGAAAGAATGACTGTTAATCTGGATCAGGTTAGAGTGTATAAGTTTAGAGAAAATGGTAGTGAAGGTTCTCATATGTCGAGTGGTGTTTCGCGAAATTCCCGATCCAATGAGTGTCCCGAGTCCAGCACTTCTTCGTCTAATTCTTTTCATCAATATTCAAGAAGAAAATTTGGTCAAACAGCTCCAAAGACTGTTATTGAAAGTCGAAAGCCTAGCAATCCGAGAGCAAAGTATAATAAAAATAAGAGAACTGTGTCAAATACATCGGACTCTGTGTGTCATAAAAGACAAAAAATTATAAATTGTCCAGTTCCTCCATCTATTAGACAACAACCTCACAAGCATAAATTAACTAATAGTTCACCATCTTCAGTGATTAATCCCCAGGAAAGATTTCGTTTGGACACTCGTAAAACTGTTAAGCGAACTTTAAATGCCGAATCTTTGCCTAACAAGAAACTACATAGGTCCGGAAAGAAACGTGGCCTAGGATCTTCGGTAACTTCGGGTGCGTCTAGAAAGAGGAGGCAACTCTCAGATTACCGGCAACAACAGTGTGAGCCTCGCCATGGAGTGAACCCAGCGAACCGGCCGGAGCAGAGTCGTCGAGTGGAACCTACGAGTATTCCACGGCATCCATTCAGAACCAGGCTGCAGGCACGACAGTCAACTGTGGCGTCACCGTACAGTTCTGATGACGAGAGATCCTTCGTACAAGCCTTTTGGGACAGGAGGAGAAAGCCATCTTGCAGTATGAAGCCTGCTAGCAGTGAATCATCTCTATGATTGGGTGATAATGTTCTTTATTAAATTTCTATTAGAGTGCATATATGTGGTAGCAATGTGAAGGAATAGAAAGCAGAGAGACTGTTTTGTACTTTTGGCCATTTTTGGAATTTTTTGACGGACTCACGTTTAGTGCTTAATTGTGTTCAAAATTTGTTTGCAAAATTGTTAGTTTTATGTATGTTGAAATTTTGGCCTTAACTGCTTTTTAAAAATTTTGGATCTATTGTTAAATTGTTATGTTATTTGTTTAAAATGTTATTATATTGTTATATTGTTCATGTGTTATAAAATGTATGTTAATGTATGTTTAAATTTTCAGAAAGTACAGATAGTAGTTTGGGTTATTTTGTACACGCGCCGCGGTTCAGGCGCGCACGTGTTTTGCGGTCAAGAAGTCCTTGACACGCGTTTCTATCTCTTATACTAACATTTAATGAATTAACTTTCTTCTTATCGTTCGTGTTTTATGAGTTGCGTTTTGTACTTTAGTTGAGAATGGTTTCCGCAAGTTGCGAAGTTTTAAGCTGCATTTGAATTTGAAATTGTATTGTATTAAAATTGAATGTTAATGTGATTTTCTTGCAGGGAAGTATACTTTTTGTTATGTATTGATTCTGCTATTTTTCTTTTAGTTAATACAGATGAAGAGATTGATGACGTCATTTTGTAAATTTTTGATATTTTTTGATTGTTGCATAAGCACAGCGATATGCCGCTGTACGTATGTGCCCCAATTATTGTTCAAGTGGAGTTAAGTCTGAAGAAGTTTGGGAGTTAGTTCATTGGCTAATGGGGATGTAGGTATTACGTAGTAGCAGAATTATTTTAGTATGAAGTAAATGTAATTTTAGATGAAGTCGGAATTTGGATGAGGAAAGTTTTTGCGCATTGGGTTTTTTGGACTTGGTGCGAATTCTAGTATATTAATAGTTATGGAGAAATTTTTGGGTAAAGTTATAGTTGCATTGCAATATTGAGGAAAATTTCGGAAGGTTAGTGTTTTGAGAAATTTTAGCACTCCCAGTGGAGTGGGTTGTTTTGAGAGAAGAAGTAATTAGTTTTGAAAGTTTTACGAGTTTTTGGAAGTTTTACGGAGGCTATTTGTAAGATAGAAGAATGGTTGGATTGGATATGTGATTATTTGAGGCAAACTGAGTTTTTTTTTTTTGGTTGTGATGGGTTAAAGTTAATATTTTAAAAGTTATGTTTCGGCGTTAAATTTCACCCATCACTGTGTTTTATTACGGCTCTAAATTTATAACAAGAAAAAGTTCTGGGCATGCATTTAGCCCAGCCCTTTTTCTCTGCGGAGTTCGAGGGGGGGTTGTGAGGGAGTGACCTTTAGTCATAAAGGCACTCTAGTGTTTCTGAGATCGTGACGTCAATAATTTAACATTTTGTAGGCGTAAAAGTGACATCTATCCTCTCTTTTACTTTAACTTTCTAGAGTGTGTGTGCTCTTTCGAATTCCGCAGTTAGCTCGCGGTTATTAGTATTATGTTAATGAGAAGTATCTCAGTTTGTCGCGTATAAAAGCTTGGGTGTGAGTTTGTGGTGTGTGTGTTTCTGGCCTTAGCCAGCGTCGGTGTGTTCTGGCCTTGGCCAGCGTCTGTGTGTTTCTGGCCTTGGCCAGCAGCCAGCGTCTGTGTGTTTCTGGTAGTAGCCAGCAGCCAGCAGCCTCTGTGTGTATTCCGCCATTAGACAACGAAGTTGATAATTGTTTAGTAAGGTGCTGACGATTAGAGAATAGCTACGGCCTCCAGTAAAGCGAAAAGGAGTTCAGACAGTGGATTAAAGATTCTGCCTTGGTAAGAAAGTTTAGAATCGTTCTGTTTTGATTATTTGAGAAATAAAGAAATATCCACAGCCACGGGCTGTGAAATTAAGATTTGTTTAGTAGATCAGCCAGGAAATAGTGTCAAGTGTTAGACGGTGCCCCGGCTGAGCTAGACCGACGCCTGTGAGTATGATTTAGCTTTTCATAGTGTTCTCAGTGAGTGAAATTATAGACTGGCTCCACTTTCCTTTAGCCCTTATCATTTTAATAAACTGTGTTGTTTTAACCTAAATTACTGAGTATGTCTGCATATAATGTGATAAATGACACCCAGCATGAGTGCACCGTCACAGGGTAAGTCTTGCAATCGTTTTGAAAATCAAAAAAAATTTTTTGACGGATTTACACGTTTTAGATAGTAGAGATTCCGAAAAACATATTTTTAGAAAAAAATTTCTGCCGTCCGTCTGTCTGTCTGTCTGTCTGTAAACGCTCTATCTCCCGAACAAATTGAGATAGAGACTTGAAATTTTGTATGTAGTTAGTATGTAAGAATGGGACGAACCCTACTTAATATCAGCAACCTCGATTATCCAGAGCTATTTTTTTCGGACTCTCGAAAAATTCGTTCTGATGAAAGGTACATAAAAATTTTCGATTTTTTTTGTTATAAGGAATGGACGTAAAAGGCAATAAAATAACACGCATTTTGCATATAGAACGAAGTCGATCGGATTATTAGTTCCCGAGATATTTGTAATCGTGTTTTCCACATTCTTCGATTTTTCATGACCCTGTATTTCATTCAAATTTCAATTCAGAAGCATATTTTAATTGGAAATGAGACGCTTAATCCGACGCAGTTAATTGTTAGTTAATAGAATTATTATTTTTGGAGTTATAAGGATGTTTCTTTTACGCAGTTCGGTACTACTTGAGTAGTTTGGCGTTTTATATAATTTGTCGAAATTGGTACATCAGCAGTTCTTTACTATAGCATTACTATGTATATTAACAATATTTAAATTTTGTTTATGAATTGCAATGCATTGTATAAATAGTTTCACATGTTTTATTTTCATATACATATCCATGATGGGTAAGTATTACGGTGGCCCCCAACGACTAGTTTTTTTTTTACAGTGCATCTAATTGCACTCATTTTTCTGCTTTTGTGCAAACCCAATAGATATTTCAGAACAAGCCGTCAAAAGTGATGCTTTGAAGCGCATTTTCCGACGAAAGCAGAAAAACCAGTCAACGAAAGTAGAAAATCGCGTGATCACGTGATCAAAATAGCTTATAACTCAATAGGTAATTTAATTATCATAAAATGGACAACTCAGTACGATTCGAAAATGCTTCCATAGCCAGACTTTCCAATTTTATATCTTTCCGTTAAAAAATGAATTTGTTAATGTGTCAAAACATTTTGCGCTTATTGAGCAGAGCGGCTGAGAACACCCTTAAGAGGCTACTTCACTCAAATGAAAAGACCCGTTCGCTAATGCTAATCCTATGAGAGAAATTTATAAAGATATCTCTGTTGTATTTTAATATTTTTAGATGACTCTTTTTGCATTGGATAACTCAGATTGGTCTGAATGGAGGTCGTTTTTTAGTTTTTCGATTTTGGTTGCAGATATTTTTTATGGGGTTGCTTTCGCTTTCCAAACCGGTTCCGAAAATGAAAGCGTCCTCGTAAAAAATATCTGTAAACAAAATGAAAAAAGTAACTAACGGCATGCATACAGATCGATCTCAGATATCCAAAGCCAAAACATCATTTAAAAATATTGAAATGCAACCGAGATATCTTTATAAATTTCTTCCATAGGATTAGCATTAGTGAATGGGTCTTTTCATTTGACTGAAGTAGCCCCTTAAGAGCACACACTAGTCACGCGGTAAAAGCCGAACGCTAATGATAAGTCTATGGGAGCGTTCTTTTCAAATATCTCGCTCAAATTTTAATATTTTTACATGATTTTTTTGCATAAGATAGCTGAGGACGATCCACAACTGGCCTAGTTTTTACTTTTTTAATTTTGGTTTCAGATTTTTTTTTAAAAATTACTTTAACTTTCAAATCCGGTTTAAACCGGTTCTGAAATTGAAACTATTATAATATAAAAAATATATAAGCAAAATCGAAAAAGTAAAAACTAGGCCGGTTGTGGAGCGTCCTCAGCTATCTTATGCAAAAAAAATCATGTAAAAATATTAAAATTTGAGCGAGATATTTGAAAAGAACGCCCCCATAGACTTTACATTAGCGCTCGGCTTTTACCGCGTGACTAGTGTGTGCTCTTAAGGATGTTCTCAACTGCTCCGCTCAACAAGTGGAAAACGTTTCGACACATTTACAAATTCGTTTTTTAACGGAAAGATATAAAATTGGAATGCCTGACTGTGGAAGCGATTTCGAATCGAATTTATTTTTCCATTTTATGATAATTAAATTACCTATCGAGCTATAAGTTATTTCCATCACATGATCACCGGTTTTCTCCCTGCTTTCGTCGGGAAACGTGCTCAAAAACGTCAACTTTGAAGGCTTGTCATGAAAGATCTATTGTGTTTTTAAAAAAACAGAAAAATGAGTGCAATTAGACAGTTTCTGAATAACAATACCTGTTATTTTCATGCATTTCTGAACAAAAATAAATTGAAGCATATGTTACAAAGTTGCCCTTTTTGATTTAAAAACACCCTTCGCAGATGCAAACCTAGTGAAAAAGTTCCCACGCAGGGAATCTAATCCGGGTCCATGAGTATAGCGTACTATACTAATATTCTATTGACTAAACTACATGGATTGATACCCAACCTAAACTTCTCACTGTTACATGTTGGCAAAGCTACAAATGCAGCACAAGATAGAATATTTTTCTGTGAGCCACATGAGGCAAACACGAAATTCAAATAAATCCAGCATCGATTGAATTTATCGGGATCGAAAGTTGGGATCGGCCAAAATGCTTTTGGTATTATTTTAATAAATAAATTACATATTGAATTATAAGCGATTTTGAGTCACATGATAATCTTTTTTCTCCTCTCTTTGGCTGTTTTTTCCCCTTTTGTCCAGAAATTTGGTTCAAAATGCCAACTTTGACTGTATTTTTTGGAACATCTTTTATATTTACCGCAAAAATGGAAAACATCTTTCGATTTTAAAGTTTTTAAATTAAAGCACCTGCAACTTTCATGCGTTTCCGAATAAAAGTGAATTAAAACTTGTGGCATAAAGTTGGCTCTTTGGATTTGAACCTTTTTTTTTTTTTTTCTAAGGGTGTTTTTAAATCAAAAACGGCAACTTTGTGATACATGCTTTAATTTATTTTTGTTCGGAAATGCTTGAAAATGGCAGGTATTATTATTCAGAAACTGTCTAATTGCATTCAGATTTTCTGTTTTTTTTAAAAAACCCAATAAATTTTTCATAACAAGCCTTCAAAGTTGACACTTTTGAGCACATTTCCCGACGAAAGCAGAAAAACCGGTCGAAAAGCAGGAGAAAAACGGGTAATCACGTTATCGAAATAGCTTAGAACTGGATAGGTAATTTAATTATCATAAAATGGAAAAATAAGTTCCATTCGAAGTCACTTCCATAGTCAGGCATTCCAATTTAATAGATTTCTGTTAATAAATGAATTTGTAAATGTGTCAAAACGTTTTGCGCTTGTTGAGCGGAACAGTTCAGAACACTCCATGACGCCAAGAAAAAAAAAACAAAAAAAAAAAAAAAAGAGACTCGTTTGGAAATTAGTGGTGTCGCCATCTAGGACGATGATTTGAAGGCTCTCTCTATCCTATAGAATAATAGAATCTACTTTAAGGGTGTTTTCGAAAAAATGATTTTCCACCTTCAAGAGCTCGAAATTTTCGGCACATTTTTAAAAGTAGAAGCATGAAACTTGCTGAGGGATTTTTGAAGTGACGTACAAGATGCCGTGTGATGTCATTTTTCGCTGATTTAATTAGAATTTGATTTATAAGCAATTATTTTCTCAGCGTGACTCTTTTTTTTTTTTTTCGTTCGCAGACCTCCCCCTTCGGAAAATTTGGTCCAAAACGCCTTTTTTGACAGCATTTTTTGCAACATTTTCTGCATTTATCAATAAATTGATAATCACGGCACCTTGTATAGTTTCTAAATAAGAGAATTCGAAAGTTTGGTGCATTTGAGAGCAAAACTGAATCTAAAAATAAATCTGAAAAAAGGCAGTTTGGATCGGAATGAATCACGGAAAAAAGCGCACCGGGAAAAAAGCGCACCGGGAAAAAAGCGCACAGAAAAAAGCGCCCCCGGAAAAAAGCGCACCGGAAAAAAGGCGTCCCTTTTTACAAATCACATATATAAATAAGTCTGATAATAGTACACATGGTTAATCTTAGAATATAAACACTAGATTGAGACGGTTTTATGAAATGTAAGTCTTTGCTCTATCGAGACTCAGATGGAAGGGGGGGGGGGGCTTTAAAGTTATCTCAAAACCTGTCATTGCTTTAATGAAAAAAAAAATTGTGAGTTACGAAGAATTAGATAATAAACACTAGGTACTTAAATGATTTTTTTAAATTCAGTCTCCCTTGTTCTCCTGTAGAATGGGGGGGGGGGGGGGAGAGGATGTCTACAAACTTTTGAATATATCTCTTATATTTATTTTTTTAATATTATTTATAATTTGATTATTTTTAATATAAAATTACATATTAATATTTTATTATATTTTATATTACATTTATATTTGTATAATATATAACATAATATATAATAATAAATATATTAATATAATATAATAATAATACAGAATAAATAATTTATAATAAATAGGTAATAAATTAATAATACATAAATATAAATTAAATATAAAATTAAAAATAAATGTAATTAAATATTAAAAATTATACTTATTAACAAAAGTTTATTTAAAAATGATAATATTTTATTAACTCATAGTAAATCAATAAAAATAAATGTATTAATAAATAAAATTAAATATTAAAAATCTAGTTTCATCAACAAGAATTAATTTTAAAAATGATGATATTTTATTAACTTATAGAACATAATAAAAATAAGTATATAAATATATAAAATTAAATATTAAAAAATCTACACTTAAACAAGAATTTATTTAAAAAATGATATTTTATCATCCGCCATTACTGATACTACTGCCATATACCTCCAGCAATCTCGCTACGTATCCCCAAAGGTACGCGTATCAAAGGTTCAGAACCGCTGTCCTACGAGAATGATATAAATGAGACATTTGTTGCCACTTTAGTTTTTATCATTTATTTATCCACAAGTTCAATTTTTATCAATTCCTTGCCACTTTTTTCTGATCACTTTTTGCGCTCTTGTTTTTCCAGTCACTTTTTTTCCTAAATTCTAGAAAACATTCCGAAAAAATGTTATCGTCTAAAGCAGTAATAGATTTGGAGTTTGTAGGTAGCCCCCCCCCCCCCACACACACACACACACAGAAGAACAAGGGTGGCTGAATGAAAAATATACATATGAGTTGATATTACTATGAGTTAATAAAATATTATCATTTTTAAATAAATTTTTGTTAATGAGTATAATTTTTAATATTTAATAATATTTATTTGTACATTTTTTTTACTTTTTTTATTTAATTTTATATTTAATTTATAATTATGTATTATTAATTTATCATAAATTATTTATAATTAATTATTATTATTATTAATTTATTAATTATATTATTAATTATTTACTATTAATATATTATATTAATATATTAATAATTAATTAATATGTATTATATAAGTATAAATATATGATATAAAATGTAATAAAATATTAATATGTAATTTGATAATAATAATTTAAATTATAAATAATCAAATTATAAATAATATAAAAAAAAATAATGTAAGAGATAGATTCAGAGTTTGTAGACAATCGCCCTCCCTCCCCCCCCCCCCCCAACCACCACCACAGAAGAACAAGGGAGACTGAATTTAAAAAATCATTTAAGTAACTGGTGTTTATTATCTTATTTTTCGTATCCTACATTTTTTTTTTTTCATTGAGGCAATAACAGGTTTTGAGATAACTTTTAAAGCCCCCCCCCCCCCCCCACCTTCGCCCATTTCAGTCCCGAGAGAGCAAGGACGCTCAAATTTCATAAAACCGTCTCAATCTAGTGTTTATATTCTAAGATAAACCATGTGTACTATTCAATGTATAAAATTGAAGCTGGTGTTATACACAATTGAAGTAAAAAAACTTCTTTAAACACCATAAAATAAGTTAACTGCGCAAGGCTTTTCGAAAGAACTTAGTCTGTCTTCGTCAGGCGCAAAAAAAGACGTGCGTCTACTATGAATGTAGCGGCACGACTGAAGGGGAATGCGGGAGGGAGAGGGAGCAAGCAGAAGGAACAGCCAATAGGAAAGAAGAAGGCAACAGCCAATCACGGAAGACCATAAACAAAACTAGATAAACAATGAAGGAAAGGAAAGGAAGAAGGGGAGGGGAGGGAAATGGGAAAAAAGCGGGGTAAACTAAAAATTAACTAAAAGGAGAGATTAAAATGAAATAAAATGTACGCAAAAAATATATAAATTAGTAATAATAATAATAATAATAATAATAATAATAATAATTATTATTATTATTATTATTATTATTATTATTATTATAAGTTAATAATAATAATAATAATAATAATAATTATTATTATTATTATTATTATTATTACTAATTTATATATTTTTTGCGTACATTTTATTTCATTTTAATCTCTCCTTTTAGTTAATTTTTAATTTACCCCGCTTTTTTCCCATTTCCCCCCCCCCCCCTTCTTCCTTTCCTTTCCTTCATTGTCATTGACTTTCTCATATACGTAGACGCCAAATCCCATTGTTATCTCGGCATGGTTTCGAATCCAACATGTTTGGCGAAAAGATGCTGTTTTTTGGCGGTGATCGCTTTATTGGCAACTTTCAGATTTCACAAAGAGAAAAGAAGTGCGGTCCAATTCAAGACAAACATAGCAATGTGAGTTTCGGCGGGAGAAAAACCGGTTTGGCGTGCTAAATCTGCCCTCCGTCACGTGACGGAAGGCACACATGTCGGCCTACGAAAAGGTTGCTATTTTGGAGTCTAAGTATCTTAAGGTCATTGTTCATTGTTTATCTAGTTTTGTTTATGCTCTTCCGTGATTGGCTGTTGCCTTCTTCTTTCCTATTGGCTGTTCCTTCTGCTTGCTCCCTCTCCCTCCCGCATTCCCCTTTAGTCGTGCCGCTACATTCATAGTAGACGCACGTCTTTTTTGCGCCTGACGAAGAAAGACTAAGTTCTTTCGAAAGGCCTTGCGCAGTTAACTTATTTTATGGTGTTTAAAGAAGTTTTTTTTACTTCCATGTGTACTATTATCAGAATTATTTAAATATGTGATTTGTAACAAGGGACGCTTTTTTCATGTGCGCTTTTTTCCAGGGACGCTTTTTTCCGGGGACGCTTTTTTCCGGGGCGCTTTTTTCCGCCTACCGGATCGGAATACACCCTTAAAATTGTACGCGTAATTGAGAAGGTGCGATCTGATCTCTGATATTGCACAAGAAAAAGAAAATACCACATTAAAGAAATATTTTCTGTGGGGTGGGGGGGGGGGGGGGAAATCGAAAAGACTAGATGACTTACTGTTAAAAATCCGGAAGTAAAATTTACCGAAGA
The DNA here is from genome assembly GCA_964019185.1 of Maratus speculifer. Lineage (NCBI taxonomy): Eukaryota > Metazoa > Arthropoda > Arachnida > Araneae > Salticidae > Maratus > Maratus speculifer. The sequence goes on along the minus strand of CAXHSM010000015.1, from coordinate 891,898 downwards.
ACCAAAATATGATGTCGAAATTAGGTATTAGTATTGGAATTTTTAAAAATTGATACAATTTCTATGTGTAGACAACCCCCTAAGAAAATTTAAGTGTACCATTAATTAGACGTTATGGCTAATCGATAGGTACCAGTAACATTTATAAACGATGATTTTCAGCTGAGTTAGAAGGGGAGATCTCCCCACTCCCAGAATTGTATGTAGAATGTTTATAAACGTAAGAACATCATTTTATTATGAGAGGGTAGGGGATTAAGGGTATATTTCAATTCAAATTGCCTATTTCCCTATTTATTTTTAAATTCATTTTGCTATCAAACTGGCAAATTCTCTTATTTAAAAACTACATAATGTGCCGTGCTTGTCGATTTTACTTATAAATTTAGAAAATATTGCAAAAAATGTTGTCAAAGGTGGCGTTTTGAATCGGATTTTCCGAAGCGCCAGATCTGGGAACGAAAAAAAATGGTCATACTGAAAAAGTAATTGTTTATCAATCGAATTCTAATTAATTGAGCGAAAAATGAAATCACACAGCCTAAAGAATAAATTGCGCCATTGATATATTTATTCGCTAAAGAAGAGAATAAATAAAGTCTGTAATAATAAGAAAGCCAGAAAAAAAATCAAAATTTTGCTTTCCAGAATTTAATTTTTATTTGCATTAATTTAGTTGAATCACTATCGCAATGGTCTGTCCGCCAAACTAAATTTTTTGTTATAAAAAATATATATTTTCAATGGTATGTTTAATGAATAATTATAAGGAGGTGAACGCACTCACTTGAATATGCATGACCTGTGTCTACGTGCTCGATTCAATACTTCATTATTCACACATTATGCTATTTTTTATAAGCAGAATTTAATGATTAGAGATCAAATTTTCTACTCTGTCTGTCAGGTTCATACTAGCACAATTTTTTAATGCTGTATCAGGTCATATAAAGTCGTAATATACGCGATGAGGTCGATTTGAATGTCAACAGGGGTTTCTGAAGGTCAACTGAATGCTTTGACCATTGACTTTCTCATATACAGTATCTTAATGTCATTGGCTTTGACTTCCAAATGAAACCGCGTAAGCATCCCAGTTGCGGTCAAGGTCAATTTCTGGGTACGTACGGTGTAGGTGGAATTTCCAGGGCACTAATCTTGGGAGCCATGCAATCAAGGGCAAGTGTTTACGGTTCACGCACTCATTATTAGGACAAGCAGACGATACTTCGAACTTGAAAAATTAACAAAAAGAAAGAAAAAGCGGCAGACGATGTCTAAAAATAACTGATGATTCTAATTTGTTTAAAACGAAAAAATTTTAAAGAAGTGATTTACTATCTTCAGTAAAGAGGCAAATAAAATTATTCCAACAAACATAATATTAAAAAAAGATGTATAATCTTTAACTTAAAAAATATATATTCATTTCTGGTATTTCATTTTTAAAAAAATATCAAAATTATATTATGCATATGTAATATGTTTTTAAAAAATTGGATTTTAATAAATTCCATTACTAGCATAAAGCGCTTTATCGGCATGTATGCCGAAAAATTCAAAGAAAAAACAATAACACAAAATAATAATATTAAAGGAAACTTTCATTTAAGTCGGACTATACCTATGGGAAAGTTTATTTCAAAATTTGTTCAAAGTAAAAATTGTATCAATATAAAAATTTTTAGAAAAGGGAGATTTAATAAGAAAAACATTTCTCTCAACAACAATAAAATAAATAAACTAATAATTATCATATTATCCCGATCGAATCGATTCCGCCTTAGACAGAGTTTACTGTTACTGTATATGTCTTTACATTTGTTATTATCATTATTTCATTTATATTTTAGGAAGTAATAGTAATAAAAGAAGCTCGTTTTTTTTTCTCACTTCCCATGCAAAAAGAGAAAGAGACAGAGAGAGAGAGAAAATGTTTCAAAATGTGGAAATGCAAAAGAGAAATCTGCAAAGGCCGCTGCAAGTGGTTTACCAATATCTTGCGAGAGCCTGCGCAAAAAATTTCGATCGAAATCGAAAACATACGAAACTATCGGTTAGATATCGGCCTCAAATGTGGAAAAAAAAAAGTTTATAGTATTTGTTTAACATTAGCTTGCGAGTGTCTTCCCCTTACTGGCACACGCTGTTCTCAAATTGAAGCTTAGACAACCTTCTAAATTCTCTTTTCTTAAAACGTATGCGATTAGCAAGTGCACTTATTCAGAAACTGTTGAATCGAATATTTTTTTCCATTTTTCGATAACGAAAGAGAATCTTTCATAAAACGCTGTCAAACAAAATTAGCGTTGAACTAGATTTTCGATATCGAACAATCCGATAAAGGTAGTAATGAGAGAATAATCGCGTATAACTGAAGATCAGAGCCCGATCAAGCTGAAGTTGGGCCCCCTACCTACCCATTTTCGGTGACACTTTCACAAAAAAAGATTTATTTGACAAGTTGACAAAGTTGTTTGGGTGAAAAGTGCCTAGGTTAAAAGCCTCTTAAAAATTTTATTGAGTCATTCAAAATATTTAAATTTTACATTTCATATTTTATAAAACAATATTATTTGAAAAGTATTTGATTAAGGGAAAAAAAATCAGCCACATAATTTGTGGGCCCTGGGCCAAGGCCCCGGAGGCCCGTGCAGGGCCCGACATAGACAGTGAGTGGGCCCTGGGGCAAACATTATTAGCCCCCCCCCTTCTATCTTAAACTTGTTCTTGAATTATACTCAAGTGATTAAAATTAAAATTCAAACCTATTGTATATTCACAAATTTCGTACCAAGTACTATTCACATCTATATACATAATAGCAGAAGATAGATAATTTTAACTATTAGCTTTTTCTATGATGTAACTACTTCATTAAGGGAGCATGGGGTACGGAAACAGAGGGGGTAGGATAAAAAAGACCCTTTAAAATTGAAAAAAAAAAAAAAAAAAAAAGATTTTTGGTCATATTTCTTCATTTTTTATCATTTGGCACTCTTTTAACAAAAAACTTTTCTTTCCTTCGGGGGCCCGGGGCAATTGCCCCGCATGCCCCTGCGTTAGTCAGGCCCTGGGCCCGTGCATGAATCAGGCCCTGGTCGTATTAGAATTATTACCGTAGCCTGTCGTTTCTTTGTGCGGTCCTGTTCTTGAAAACCAACTACAAACACACCTTGAAGTTTCAGTTTCAGATGCGAAGATTTTTTTTCTTTTTTATGCTTAGCATACCACAAGTAATTTCAAATCAGGGTCATTCTATACTTTCACTGCAATTTTTTTTTTCTCCCATTTAATTCATTTTCGTTTGTAATCCAATTTCGAAAGTTGTGCTTTCACTGCTAACCTTGTAAGATATTGAAAACAATATCAGGTCAAACAGCGTTGCCCAACAATGTCTCGCTCTATTATCACTGTGGGTTATCACCACCTTACACCCGTCCTAATAAACCGAAAGCCCCAAAAACCGACGAAATTGGAACTCCCGGAATTTTTCGGAACGCCGAATGCCTCTCAAAATCGAGGTTGGAAGCGAATTCGAAGACCCTCTTTCCGCGTTTGCGACCCAAGCTGACCCGAATTCGCGCCGTGTCACCTAAATACACCACCGCGCGCGCCCTTTGCTGGATTTCCTTCGTTTTTCGAACGTTTTTGTTCCAAGGACCCCCTTTTTTTTAAATCTGGGTGAACGATGTCGTCCATTGATCCATCCGTATTCTGACCCCGATAACTATTGGATTAAAAACTGTTACCGTGTTCGGGAGGAGTAGGTGACCGAATGTGTTACAACACAAGCGATAACTAGAACATCAGTGGTAATTATTCCCGTAATATTTACCTAACTCCTCCACAACAAGCGTCTTAAAAAAAAAAAAAAAAAAAAAATCATTTATCACCAGTTTTCGAAACAAAAAAATTTTGCCTAACCAGGACCGTAGCTACAAAGTGAACAATAGGGGGGGGGGGGGGCTTAAGAGAATGTAAGGCGGGATCATAATTTTTTTTTTCTCTCTTTCTCTGACGGAGAAAGATAAATTAGTGCATGTTCACATTGTATGTACTATGTTTCTTATTAAACTGTTGTAATAATTTCATTTTATGATAAGAAAAGTATATGATGATAAAAAATTTCAGTGTACAACTAGTTCAAAATTAAACATCATATCATGTTAGTTTCCTATGTGCAAATAGGATAAGCGAGTGTTGAAACACTTATTTTAACAATTTAGTAATTTTGCAAAACTGTGAAAGGGTTTCAAAACTAAATTAGATTTTTGAACATGATTTCCTTTGAATTTTGTCAAAAATTATGGCAAAATTTACAAAAAAAAAAAAAAAAAAAAAAAAAAAAAAACTGGTGTGAATAATTAAAGATTCTATACTCCTTACGTGTCACGTATACGTTACGCTCTTTCCAAGAATTGTAAGGGGATATGTACTTCAGTCACGTGAAAAGACCTGCTCCCTAATGCTAATCCTATGGAATAAATTTATGAAGATACCGCCATTGCATTTCCATAGTTTTAAATCATTTTTTTTTTTCTCATTAGACAGCTGAGATCAATCTGTACAAAGGCCATTTTTTATTTCTTTCGATTTCAATTGAACAGATTTTTCCGAAGTGGGAGATCTGGGAACGAAAAAAAGGGTCTTACTGAGAAAGTAATAGTTTATTAATAAAATCTATATATTTAAAACGCTAAGCATTTCCTTTCGACAGTCCGTGAGAGCAAACTACTGCATCAAATCACACCATTCTTTTTTAAAAAGAAAGGTATTTGGCTATAGATTTGTTATCGTACATTTGTTTGTTCAAAAATTTTATTAATTAGCCAAAATGTTCAATTAAAATCTCACGTATGCGCATGCGTAGTACATAAGTACAAGTCTGCCTTTGGAGTGACGCACTGCACATGCGTAGATACCTCGCTCAGTTGAACTATCACTTCACTGCTAGAAGTTTAGTTTTAAATGCGTCTGCATCTCAAATATAATTTATTCGATCTTATTGTAAACAAGCTCTTCTTTTTATCACAAAGTTATTATTTGTTTCTTTCAGTGTTATTAACAATTCAAAAATATGGCTTATTTTGGAAGGTGTCGTACTACACATAGAAGATAAACTGAATGATCTGAGGCTAAAAGTTACGACTGGTAATCCTTATAAATTACCGTTACACACGAAGAATTGAAATGTTAGCATTTTAAGTTGTAGCTGATATCAATATATCAAAAAAAAAGTTATCATAAACATTAAAACAGAAAACAGTTTCTGTAAAATTAAAATCTAAATTCTAGACAATTGCGCATGCGTCAACTGATTCTAGAACTTCTCCATTATAGAAGATTACTCTCTGTGTTCCTGGTAGCGTAGTGGGGTAACGCAGCAATTTTAAGCTTTGAGTTTTTGTATAGGATGCAGATTCGCATCCATACCCGGGAAAATGATTCGTGTAGATTTTTTGTCGATTATTCATTTCAATAATAACATATTTTATTAGTAAGAAAAGTTTTAGGATTTTTATTATTATTATTATTATTATTTGAATGCTTTAAACAAAATTTAACACTGAACAATGTCTTGAGAAAAAAAATTATTTTATATTTAAAATACTTAACCTAAAATATTTTACATGCAATTACCAATTACATAAATTGAGCTGATGTACGATTTACGTTACATTTATTGTACCATCAACAAGAATATAAATGTCTGTAAGGAAAAAAAAATTGTCATTCATTAAAAAAAAAAAAAAAAAAAAAAAAAAAAAAAAAAAGGGAAAGAAATAAAAATATTAGTATAACAGCTATAAAATAAATTACATTGATACCCATGATTTAATACTTGAAAAGATCCATAAAAATGTATAAGAAAATTCAAGTAATAAATAAATTATATTATAAATTGTTAGCTGCATCAAATTTAAATTTAGGATTTTAGAGAATGAGACAGATAAATATAAAAGCCATGGCAGCTTTCAATGGTCGCGTAAATACTTTTACTTGAGAGGGGGGGGGGGGAGGACAGAAAGAAAATAGGCCATAGTAAGCAAAAATAAATACCTTACACAGTATTTATGGTTAAATTTCTGATTAAATGCAAACATAATTAGTTGTAAATTAAAAACTTAAATCTATTTTACTTCATCGAATAGATTAGACCATCTATCGTCTTGAAAAAATAGAAATAACTTATGCAATATAGTAATTCATCACAATTTGAATAGATAAATTTAAAAGCAATTAATTAAAAATTAAAGAATTTCTGGTGAAACATTCAAGTTATTTACCGTCAAATCTTGACGGGCATTATCTAGTTCTAATGAATAAAGAATAAAATGACATCACACGGCACCTTCTACGCCTCTTCAAAAATCTCATCGGCAAGTTTAATGTTTCTACTTTTAAAAATGCGTCTGAAATTTTATCAGAAATTTTCGAGCTGTTAAAGGTGGAAAAGCGTTTTTTCGAATACACCCTTAAAAATACCTGTAAACAAAATCGAAAAAGTAAAAACGTCCTTTGTACAGATCAATCTCAGATATTTAAAGTAAAAAAATAAATAAATAAGTAAATAAAATAAATAAATAAATAAATAAATAAATAAATAAAAATATTAAATGCAACCATATATTCCATGAGATTAGTATTAATGAACTGTGTTAGTATGAACTTGACTTGAAGTAGCCTCTTAATGTTGTTAGCGAATTTCCAAATTCTTCTCCTTAATGTTAGGTCTATGGACGTAGAATGTATTTGTATATTCAAAAATCTCCCTTCAGAAAATTAATATTTTAACACTTTTTTTCCTTTCTACTTTTCTTAAAGCATATTTATTATTTCTCAGTTCTCAAAATATTTCTAAAATTTATCCTTAATTTAATATTTTATGTATTAAAATCTGACAAACTGTGAGTAAGATTTTAATACTTGTCATGAAATTAAGTATATATTTAGGAAATATTTTGACAACTGAGGGAAAAAGAGATATCCTTTTATAAACAGATCGAGGTTGCTGATATTCAATAGGCTTCGTCCCATTCTTACAGACTAAGTACATACAAAATTTCAAGTCTCTATCTCAATTTGTTCGTGAGATAGAGCGTTTACAGACAGACAGACGGACGGACGGCAATTTTTTTTTCTAAAAATATGTTTTTCGAAATCTCCAGTGTCTAAAACGTGTAAATCCGTCAAAAATTTTTTTTCGGTTTTCAAAACGATTGCAAGACTTACCCTATACTATGATGATGGGTAAGTAAAATATTAATTTCCCAAGAAAATATTTTAAGTATGCGAATACATTATATGCCATAAACTTAACATTAGCAAGGGGAATTCGGAAGTTGACTGATTAACGGCCTTAAGAAATATTCTAATAAATACTTAAAGGAGTTCTCAAATTCAAATCAGCTACTTTTCCGAGATATTCAAAAGCAGATCCAGCCCCCCATTTAGATGGGGGGGGGGGGTGTCATAGGTTCTTTTTTTTTGGGGGGGGGGGGGTCACATCTCTTAAGCACTTTTTATATTGGAGGCTATTCCTTTTTCCCAAATGGCTGCTTTTTTTATATACTTTTTGGAAGTCATTTTAATTAGTTCATACAAATAAAAATAAATAAATAAATAAAAATAAAATAAATAAATAAAAGCATTAATATTTGTAAAAATATAAAATTTACACAATTTATTCTGTTACCCAAAAATTGAAGAATTACCCATTTTTTACAAAAGCAAAGAATTATTTAGAAATCAGGCAAACTGGCTGTCGCAGCTTAAAATTCCGTCTAAGGCCGTATTCCAATCCAAACTACTTATTTTCTGATTAATTTTTAAATTCATTTTTGCTCTCAAACGCATCAAACTGGCAAATTCTCTTATTTAGAAACTACACAATGTGCCGTGCTTGTCGACTTTTTGATAAATGCAGAAAATATTGCAGTCGTGCAAAATATGTTGTCAAAGTCGGCGTTTTAAACCGAATTTTCTGAAGCGGCAGATTTGAGAGTGAAAAAAAAAAATGGTCATAATAATTTTTTAAAAATTAAATTCTCATTAACTGAGCGAAAAATGAAATCTCAAGGACTCTTACACTTTTCTTCAAAAATCACTTCAACAAATTTCATGTTTTTACTTTTAAAAATGAGTCTGAAAATTTTGAGCTGTGGAGGATGGGAAAATATTTTTTTCGAATGTACCCTTGAAACTCCCCATTTTACAGATATTTCCCGAAAAATTCTTTGCCTTTATCGAAAAAGGGAAAACGCTAATCAATCAAGTTTTGAATAAGTGCATTTTCAAATGTCTGGAATGTGAGATTAAAAATGCAGGGCTGCGGAGTCGGTGGGAAAAATGGCCGACTCCAACTCCGACTCCAGAATTTTTAACGCCTTCGACTCCGACTCCGGAAATTTTAACGACTCCGACTCCGACTCCGACTCCTGGCTTCCTGGCTAGCAAATATACTAATGTTGATGCTCGTTAAAGTTATAAGGGAACGAAAGAAAAATGAGGCAAAAAGTCATTATTTCGGTATTTAGTTCTTAGAGCTTTGGAAAAAAAATATTTTCCGTTTTACAAATTCTTTAATTTTACGTACCACAAACCTGAAAAATTAAATTACCGAAATCTAAAAGAGATAACAAAACGGATATTTTATTATTTCGGATCCGTAGCCTCGAAAAGGGGAAATCTGTACAATTTCTACATTAACTAGTGCTCTCCAGAGCAGAAAAATTTCAATGGAAAGGAAAAAAAATAGTCAGATGTGTTAATCTTAGAACTTTCTTCTATATCACACATGTTAATACTTCCTGAAAAATGCAGCATAGCAGCGCCACCTCTTATGTGATTTACACCAAAATCTAGTCAACAAGTTATATCAACTTCTAACTGAATTTGAAGTCTGGTGAAAATCAGTACATTAATTTCTGAGATAGGGCTATTGCTGAAATTTTAAAATTCTGCATAACAGCGCTACATGTTGAGTGATGTACATCAAAAACGAATCAGGATCAATTTCTATCAGATACTAACTGAATCTAAAGTTTAATGAACATCCATGCATTAGTGATTAAGCCAGAGCTATTTCAAAATCGTAAAAAAGTCAGCATATCAGCGCTACCTGTAGGGCGATTTACACCAAACACTAAACTATACTAATCTGGATTACAAACTAATTAAATATAAAGTTTGATGAAAATTCGAGCATTTGTTTTTGAGATAGCGCTGTTGCAATATCATGAACAATGCAGTATAGCAGCGCCACCTATTCAGCGATTTGCACCAAAAAATTTGCAGCACCTAATTACATCAAGGACTAACTGAATCTAAAGTTTTATAAAAATCCATGCATTAATTTTTAAGATATAGCTACTGTGGAAATTGTGTTTAATGCAACATAGCAAAGCCACCTGTGGAGTGATATACACCAAAAATTAATCAGATCCAGTTTCTATCAAGATCTAACAAAATCTAAAGTTTTGTGAAATTCCATCCATTAGTTCTTGAGATAGAGCGCTCCGAAATTTTTGCCGCATGCAGACTCACGAAGTGACAGACACTGACAGACATTTTCAAAAAACTATCAATTCGTGTTCAGTTCAGGATCTTCTATAACGTATAAATCCATCGAATGCCGGAAATCGAAATTTTTCAAGAATCCAATACTTTATTCTTGTAAAGATAGAAGAAAATAAAATTGAAGATGAAAATTTTAATAGTTCGCAAATAATCTGTGATCTACTAGAACTTTTAATTAAAAACAGCTTTCATCTCCTGTGTACACTGGACAGTTTATTGGGATTCTTTAACTTGGGTAGTCCGATATAATCCAAAAATAAAAATAAGAATTCCTTCTATGGATTTAAAATTACATTTTATCGGTTTAATTTCACTTCAAACTGTCTAAAAAAAAAAAGCCGGTGTCGGAGTCGGGTGGTTTTTTACGACTCCGACTCCGACTCCTTTTTCTCAAAAATGGGCCCGACTCCGACTCCGACTCCACGACTCCGACTCCGACGCCCTGTAAAAATGACATCACGCATGTGCCAAAAATTACCTACTTAGGATTTGAGAGCTTTCAAGAGTCAAAAGGATTCTCATTTTTGAGCAAGTGGTTAATTTTAAAGAATTTAATGTATATTTCAGTCTTAAAATGCCCTTTGGAAATTTTCTTTTCCTCTCTTCAGGTGGGGAGGGAGGGTCATGACTCTCGTGACCTCCCCCCTTGTATCTGCCACTGAATATCTTCCAAATTCCTTTACAGAGGGATACGAAGAGAAAACTGCGCCCGGGGCAAAATACCAATTTGGCGCCCTCCCCACCCCAGCTTTTTCTTGTAACAGGCCAAAAAGACGTTGGTAGTCTAAATTTGAAGCCCCCTTAAATTTCCGCGCCCGGGCGACAGTTTCCTTCGCCCCCCTTTTCGCTCGGCGCTGTTCCTTTTTGTTCTTAAACAAATAGCATTGCAGGTGTTCTTATACAGAAATTTTAAAATCGAACTATTTATTTCATTTTACAATAAAATCAATGGATCTTTCAGAAAATTGCTGTCAAAATTGACATTCTGAACCGCATTTCTGGATGGCAACGTCGTCATGAGAGAGTAATCGCTTATAACTCCAGAAGTAATAAATTTATCGAAAATGAAAAACATTACAGTTGAACCTCGTTAACATGAACCTCAACGAGAATCGAAATTTTGTTCATATTAACAGTAATTCATGTTATATGTATGTAATCTTTATATTCGTCTTTATAGGGTACTGTGTAAATAATTCATGTTAAAAGTAATTCACGTTAAGCGTGTTCATGTTAACGCGGTTCGACTGTTTTTGATTTCAAAGTATTCTATAGTCAGGCATTTACATGTTACAGTTACACTTTTACATTTAAAATAAATCTGCAAACGCGTCAGAATGTTTCGAATATTTTTTGGAAAACATCCTTTACAGAGCTACTTCATTTACGTGAAAACAAATGCTCCCTAACGTCAATCCTATGGAAGAAATTTAAAAAGATATCTCTTTTGCAAGTTTTTAAATCATGTATTATTATTATTTTTTTCTTTTTTTGCATTTGATAGCAGAGACTCATCTCTGCAAAAGACTTAATTTTCTTGATTTTGTCGAAAGGTTTTTAGGTGCGTTCGTAATTATGTAAATACGTAGCACCTATTGTTGTCGCTCAGTCCGTCCGTCTGTCTGTCTGTCCGTCCGTCTGTCCGCATATAACAACGCAAAAACTACCAAACCGAATCGTTTGAAATTTAAAATTCATAATTATAACATAATTTTGTCGAGTCATTTCAAATTTTATGAAAATCGGATGGATAGATCAATTACAGGGACATTCAAAAGGATTCCGTTACATTACGGTCAATAGGGAAAAAAGTTTTAAATGCATTTTAATCGTTTGAAATTTAAAACATATAATTATAACATAATTTTGTCGAGTCATTTCCAATTTTATGAAAATCGGATGGATAGATCAATTACAGGGACAATCAAAAGGATTCCGTTACATTACGGTCAATGGGGAAAAAGTTTCAAATGCATTTTAATGATGTTACACTCATTCGAACATAATAGAATTGGCATGAATCTATGAAATATATACTAAAATATGCAGTCTGTACAATCTGTGATGCAAAGAATTTTTATTATTAAATTACAGGGCCGCACAAAAGTATTCCAGTCATTTCAAATGTTATGATAATCGGATGCATATATCAATTACAGGGACAATCAAAAGGATTCCGTTACATTACGGTCAATGGGGAAAAAGTTTCAAATGCATTTTAATGATGTTACACTCATTCAGGGGCGTATTTAAGTAGAATTCATTAGGGGGGCGTAAATGACGATTTTGCCGACTAACTTAAAATATACATGTTTATCTTTAAAAGTATGTTTCTGTATTTGTATATATGTATCTACCGGATGTCCTAAAATTGATTGCCTGATTTTAAAACTCAGTAACTTGCAAATTGTGGTAGCTGTAAAATTAAATTCCTACAAGAGTGTTATGTAAGAATGTAAGATAGCAGGAGTTTTTTACCGCGATTCTCGATTTTAATTTAAAATAGCGGGGATAGATGGTACTGTTAGCAACAGGCGCTAAATCTGAGCTCTTTTGGCCTCTTTTCTCAATTCTGGTGTGAAAGAAAAAGATTAAACATATGCAGTGGGCTCCTAATAACAGAATTACATTGGAAACTGAGAGTCATTTCATATATTTAATCTCCTTGTCGCAACAAGACTGAGAGTAAAGAGAAACAATATATCGGCCCCCAATTTAACAACCATTGCTAGCAATGTCATGTATTTCTTCTATTTTAAACTTAAGTCGAGAAACGCTGTAAAAAACACTTCTCACATCTTACCTAACCCTTCTGCAAATATTTTTTAAATAGCTGCGACCATTTGTAAGTTATTGAATTTTTTAATCAGTTAATTCATTTTAAGACACCCTGTATGTTCTATATAAAATTCAACATCCAACCCACCGAGATCAACTCAATAGTGCATAGCGTCCCTTTTTAGGGACAATTACAAAAAAGCACTTTTCACACCAGTAAATATAAAGATAAATAAGTACTATTTTTTAAGAGACCTCAATAAATTAAGATCAAAGTTATTCTTCTTTTAAAAGTGGTGGGAAACCCAAAAATTTCATTTTTATTGAAGAAAATAATTTGGCCATTAATGTGTTAAATTTTTCACTTTAAAACATCGAATATTTTACACTTATTGAGGAGACTATAAGATAGATTTAAAGATGGACATTCTATACTACCCCTTACGTTATATTGCTATAAATATTCCAGTTGCGTATTTTCATATTAATGAAAATTTGTTTATTTTATTGCTGATAGTACAGCAGGAAATTCGAATCCAAATTAATTAAACAAGTTGAAATTTTTAGTAAGAAGTTACTTGGAATTTATTTACAGTAAACTTATTTACATTAAAAAGGATTAAATCAAAATTTATTTTATTACTCTTCCTAGGTCGGGCTGGGATAGGGACTTACTTTTTTCCTGAAAGATCGGATCAGGCCGGGACTAATTTATTTTTTCCGTACCGAGCCGGGACTGATTTCATTCTTCTTAGCCTTCACGGGCCAAAATATTTTGTCCCAGTTTTGAGCTAGCCTATATGAAAATCATTGTCTCGGCGTAGCCAGGTCTGTTGAAAGATCAGTAAAATTTGGCCTGAGCCAAAAATTTTTGCAAAAAAAGCATACAGTTTAAAATCACCTTTATTCTTCAATTAAATATAAAAATTTATTCTTTTTAAAGAATCGTAGATTTCTAAGCTCATTAAAATGTAGTAAAATGTATAAAACAGTATTTGCCTATGGCGGAATAATGTTTTAAATTGAAAATTGCGTTTCATCCATACAAAATTATTGCAATAATATGTGAGGGTAAAATATAATACATTTTAGGTAGATTTCGTAAGAAATACTACCTATTGCAATCGCACCAGTTTATCTATCTATCTATATACATATATCTCACTTTTTTATGAACACGATAACTTCTATAATTCTTCACCAATCTCCACCAAACTTGTACATAAAATCAAAGGGGATAAAATCTTGGCTAAGTTCGTTAATGGGCAAAATCGGACCAAGGGGGTCGGAATAGGGGACGTTTTTGTGAAAACCGAAAAAACGCCATAACGCCATTAATTAAAGTAGATATCGAATCGGTTTAAAGTTTATATTACTTCTTAAAAATGGGCCAAAAGTATATGCATGACAGATTTTTGATAAATTTAGAAGTGGGCTCAAGGGGCGAAAAAAACAGGGATTTTGAGAGAAAAAAATTCATAACTTCGTCAATTTTCACGATATCAAGTCCAACTAAATTTTTTGTAAATGTTTTTAAAATTATCTAAAACTTTTGTATTTACAAGTTTTTGATAGGACCAACTTTTACCGACGAAAAAAATTAAAAAAGAAAAGAAAAAGGGCGCTGAAAAAAGAAAAAAATCCATAACTCCGTCAATTTTTAAGATATCAAACCTTATTAAATTTATTTTACATCTTCTCAAAAATATCTACAACTTTTATATTGACAAGTTTTTCATAGGACCAATTCGTATAGCAAAAAGAAATTAAACAAAAATAGGAGTTGGAGAAAAAACCTCAATCTTCGAAATCTACCTCCGCCTATAGGCCCAGCCGACAGGGATTTTTATACCTGCTAAGAAGGAAACATGTCTATAACGATTTTTTTCTTTCCTATGCGATTCCGTTTTAGAAGATTTTACTGTATACCATTTTTAAGATATTTATATTTCCAATACATGGAATACGGATTAATAGTATTAAGGATAACTGAAACATTTACATACAACAAACAGCGGTTCATTTTAAACATAAACTACGTCATTTCTATATAAATGAAGATCATAAACGTTAGAAAAATTCTAAGGTATTTTTTTTTAATCAGAACTTCTCCATACAAGTAAAAAATCACTATTTAGTAGGAATTCAATCGGACTGAGTTGGAATTTTGCGGGTCGGTTTCGGGTGAAATTCCAACTTCTTTTTAGGGCCGGGCCAAGATTTTTTTCAAACAGATCGAGCCTGAAAATTATGGCCCGTGTGGATCTCTATCTCTAGTCTCTAAAACGATAAAAAAACATTTTATTCAACAGACAGGTCAATTTTTCAATAATCGGCTTTAGACGTAAATAATCGACTAAATGATTCAATTATTCAACCCATTTCATTGAACTTTACCTATGTCACATCAGTTGCGGATATCTAGAAGATAAACAAACACCATCAGACTGAGAATCAGCTGCACGGATCATCACCACATCGAATTGACGGCTGAATTTTCAATATTCGCATGTTAAAATGCAACTGGTCTGCCAAAGTCATTCTTAGTGCCACCTGCAGACCTGATTTTCGTCAATGATCGATAGGTTTATCATCAAATTTTCCTGTATTAGAGCCAGAATTTCACTATGGGCCAGAATTTTCAGGCCCAGTCCCGACTCGAATGATAGTTATCTTGGACCGGCCTATCCAATGTAAAAATTTTAAGTTTGGTCCGTTTATATTTATAGTACACAGCCCCGCCCTGCGCGATCTGTCCCAATTCAATTTCTGTAAGGGAAAAAAAACCACAATTTTGTCTTAACTACAATTAAGATTCCTTTAACAATATAGCATGCATATTTATATAATAAATTTACAGTATATTTTACAGTATATACAGTATATTACGATGCGTTCGCACGACAGAAAGTACATAAAAGCAACATTAATGACTACTTTTCCTAGACGTTTCAACATTCAAATAAGGATTCATAATAAATAAATAATAAAAATAATAATAATTTAGTTTAGAATACTTTTGAAGCTGTCTAATAAAAAGTAGATTTATGAAAATATTTCTCCGACATTTATTAAAGTTTTCCCAAAACAAAAGGGCTATTTTTGGACACACTTCTGAATTCATTTATTTTCGGAAATGCATAAGATTGGCAGGTGTTCTCATTAGAAACTATTCAATCGAATGACGTTATTTATTTTTTTGGTAAAGGCAATGCATCTTAGATAAAATAGTGTTAAAGAAAGCGTCTTGAAACGAATTTCCAGTTCCGACATCACGAAAAAGGAGAAAAACCTGAAGCCGTAACAAGAATCTTTTATTGACAACCTTATATATATATATAAATTACTATTGGATTCAAAATCGCTTCAATAGTCAGGCTTGTCAGTTTTAAGCCTTTACAGTTAAAAGTAGTTTAAAAATATGCTGTTTAGCAATACATTGGACCACCTTACGATATATTTCCAAAGATTATTTTAACAGAACATTATCGTTTTTAATATTTTATTTGTCTGCACTATACATCCTGAGAACAATTAAGAACAGTTCCAGCCCGTCTCGACTTCACTGAGAAAAAAAGCAAGCTTGATTTCAGCACTGCACGAGTCTGCTAAAGAAAAAAGAAACTCAGCTCAGACACCATGCCTGATGACGACTTCTTTGGTGGACATGCAACATTTCTGTATTGATTTATCAAACTAGCATCGGTTCATGACGAACATTTACACTTATTCTCCCGAAAATCATATTCATTGAAACTAGGGAATATTTTACCGGTTTTGCTTACTCTTTTAGATCGGGCCGGCAGGCCCACTATTTTTTTTTTACCGGCCTAGCTGGTCCGTTTAATTTATTTGTTGGCATGGCCCGTATTTTTCGTTTATCAGCCCGTTGATAAAAATGTCTTAATTCTGCCTACCCGACCCGTTTGAAAATTGTCTTTATTTCGACTGGCCGACTGCGGACTTCGGATCAAGCCCGGGCCCGTGCAAGTCTCTATCTTGTACCCTAAGATATGAAAAACATAGACGACTGGGAGCAGGAAAATACAGCGATAAACCTTCCAATTGACCACTAAAATAGAGTTTTTGACAGTTGTTTCCACCAAGTTATGGCTTTGGCAGATCAGTTGCATTTTAATATGATAATCGAGTTCTGTCCAATCCTAGAATTTTAGTCACAAACTCAATGAGGCCTGTATAGTGGCTTTCCTGTCCAATAAGAATGAAGAACATTTTTACTCAACTTTCCTTTCGTCCAATAAACAGTCTTTTTCGGACGGTACATAGTCGCCGAAGTGTGATTGTTGCCACTCCTAGGTTAAGTCCATGCACACGAAAAAATATGAATATCTTCATCGAAGTCGTCATCATCTTTAATGCTAGTTGATCTACTAAGAACTCTACTCATCTACTGCAAATTCTCAAAAAAACTAGTCTTTCCCGACTTTTTTTTCCAAATTATTTTCAGCAGTCACGAGAAGTCGAAAAATGGTGAGGCAAACTTCGGATTTTCGGAAGAAATCCTTTAGAAAAATACTAAGGATTGGTGTTTTTTAGTGTATGTTTTAAGTAAAAACATGTAAAATTGAAAAAAAAAAAAAAAAACGGGTGTTTTACAGTGGTATTGATTGATACTGACTACCTAGAATTTGCCGACTGTCATCGAAGTTGCCGACATTAGGGGGGCGAGACGCCCCCCCCCCCAGTAGCTACGCCCCTACACTCATTCGAACATAATAGAATTGGCATGAATCTATGAAATATATACTAAAATATGCAGTCTGTACAATCTGTGATGCAAAGAATTTTTATTATTAAATTACAGGGCCGCACAAAAGTATTCCACTATATAATGCTATACGGGGAAACATGGTTTGGTACGTGTTTTAATTATATTCAACTATTTCACATTTTATGAATAAGATATACGTTGCTGAGGTGTAATAAAAATTACTTCCTGCATATTTACAGAAACGTAAAGATTTCGACTACTATACTCTATCCGGAGTACGCTCTACTATATCAGCAAGATCTGAATATTTTTAAAACTTCGTTATCGTACGAACGCACCTCATTTGCTACGTTCACGTGCAATTTCCAACTTGTTTAAAATTAGGATGCTTATATTTTTGGATCGGTTCGACTTTAGCTATCTAATGGGGAAAAAAGATCAATATAACATCAGGCTGCAAAGCCAGCACAGAGAACTTGTTTAATCAAAACTAGAATTTTGTGCAGTGAAACAGACCAGATTTAAACTTGAAAATTAAATTTGTATACACGTGAAATCCAAAATGAAAATACATTTTAATACATTTATGAAGGGTTTGACACATATATTTTCGTTAAATAAATGTAGTTTAAGGGAGTTAATCTCAGCCAATTAGCTTTCCAATTCCCCACGCTAATGTTAAACATACGGGCATGTATTCATATGTTTAAAATATCTTCTCAAGAAATTAATATTTTTAATATAATTTTTATTTTTTTTTCTTAATTGTCAAAATATTTTAAAAATACTATATACATAATACTATTTGAAATGTCGAAACCTTATTCAAATTTCGTCAATTTTTCTGACACAAAATATTAAATGAAGCAAAGATTTTAGAAATATTTTGGAAACTAAGAAGAAGAAAAAAACATCCTTTAAAGCAGGCATGTCAAACTCGACTACCATCGCGGGCCAAATTTAGCCCTGTATACGAAACCGAGGGCCACATTACCAAAAAAACAATAAGCAAGCTATTATTATCATCATTTTACTATGACAGAAAAGGAAATCTGTACATTAAAAACGAAACTTTTTTTAAAAAAACAGCAACAACAACAACAAAACCCTGCAAAATTTTAAAGCTACTTATTGATAAAAAATTAAACACACATCAGAAAAAAAATTAAATGATTTATTATGAATAAGATATCAATTTTTTTAATTCCATTTTTTTTTTATTCTGAAAAAATAAAAATAGCAAATATTCCTTACAAAAAGAACATTTTTTACTAGTAATCTTCTCTTTATTTAATCATGGAACTTCTGTTATCAAATATAATGCAAATAAATATTCAATTATAGTGTTAGATATTTTGAATACACGTTTCATTCAACTTGATAAGCTTACAACATCTGAAAGTGTGTTCGTGCAAAATGCATTTTCCTTATCAAACAAGAACTGAACCAAACATAGGAAAAATTCCAAAGGTTTAACGGGCCACAAAGAAGTTGCTGGCGGGCCAAGTGTGGCCCGCGAGCCATGTGTTTGACATGCCTGCTTTAAAGAATACAAAGAAAAACTAAATTAAAAACATTAATTTCCTGAAGCCATATTTTAAATATACATCACATGCTGTTCGGTTATATCACACATGCTGTTTAGTTAGGTTTAATATTAGCGAGGGGAATTGCGAAGTAAACTGACTAACAGCCTTAACTTCAAAGCCTATCCTTCCCCAAATTTCATCTGTTTAAGGCAGCTCTCAAATCCCATGCTAAACAACACAAAATTTCCTGCCACATTTTTAAACGTAGTAAAGGCAAAAAATTAACATGCTTGACTGTTGAAGCGACTTGGAATCAAAACGCGTTTTTCATTTTTTAATACATAAAATTACTCAGATATATAAGCATTTTTTGTCATGTGACTCCGGGTTTTTCAAATGTCTCGTGCAGAAATTCAATTTGAAACGCCCAATTTGACAGTATTTACTGAAAGAGCTTTTGTGTTTATCAAATTATGAAAAACATCTTTTGTTTACATAGTTCTTGAATAACGCTTGCCAATTTTATACATTTTCAAACAAAAACAAATTAACAAATATGTAAGAAAGTAGGTGCTTTGCATCTGATTATAGCTTTAACTATAACAAGAATGAAAAATTATGCACCCAGCATAGACTATGTAATACTTTCCAATACATTCAGGCAGCTGTAATAAAATTTTAATTTATTAGGGCAAAAGAAGTATAAATAAGCGATTTAGAAAAAGCATAAAGCTGTTAAAAAACAAATTACTGCAATCACCATCAACAGTAGTCAGAATTGCATTTTAATTTTTTGTGTATCCATGTACATGATCCATAGATTTGTATGTATATTATGTAGTATGCAAAAAAAAAAAAAAAAAAAATAAAATAATAATAAAATAAGGTACCCTGGGGTAATAACGCCACGTTAAGGTTCTACCAATTTTCACGGCTCAGTTTTAGATTGTATTTTTCAAACAAATATATGATTTGATACAGCAACTCATTGACTATCTATGTAAAAAAAATAATTTAACAGATATGTATTCATAAAATGTAATGGCGTGATTTCTTGACCAATGCTATTTGGCGTTATTACCCACCTATATGGGTAATAACGCCATGCAAACAAAACTATGAAATAAGATGGAATAATTGCATGTAGATTGCCCAATTCTAAAAATACAAACTTTACAAACTTAGAAATTGACAAATGGCATTCTAAGCTATTGAAAATGTTCAATTTTTTGTGAAAGTGTAAGAAAAATAAAGGTGGTGTGTGTGTGTGTGGGGGGGGAGGATGAGGCAAAAGAATATCAGACCGTGAGCTTCTTTTTGCTTAAAAAGGACCGCTTAAATAGAATTATTAGAAACATTTCACAGTTTTAAGTGTGTTTATTTGAATCAGTATTTAGGATGTAGCTCGGCCACTGTATGGAATCAACCGGGGTATTAATGCCAAGGATTGGCGTTATTACCCCGCTATAGTTATTGCGTTGTACATTTTAAATTACAAATTATCTCGAGAAGATATCCAAAACCTTCAACAACATTTTGAAAGTCCATGAAATGTACTACAAATTTATGTAATTAACAAAGTATTTCCGGATAAAAAAAATAGTCTTCACATCACAAAACGTATCTCGCAAATTTTAGATCAAGCGTTAATTTCAGTTGCTTGTAAAAACAATAAGACCTAAAAATGAAACAAATTAACTTGAAGCTGTTTTTTGCGATTTATATGACTCAAAACCCTTCTGCGCAGAGCACATGGGTGTCATTTAGCAGATTATTTCATATTTATGGAAAATATTAGCACTTGGCGTTATTACCCCAGACCACCTTAAATAAAATAAAATAAAAAATAGTTTAATTAAACACATGGCACAACTGAAAATTTCTGCAATTTCTGCCAACTAATGGAAATGTACTTGAGATTTTTTTGTGTAACCTTGTACATGATGTATAAAATTTATGCACACAAAAAAGTAGTTAAATTTTAAATTGTGTACCACAACTAAAAATGCGCTTCAAACATTTAATCTTCATAGGTTTTAGTACTCGATTATTACTACTCTATCCACTAAATATTCTTCATACTGTATCAAATATTTTTGCGACTCCCAGTAAATGAACGATAAATTATATGCAGACCAGATTCTACAAGAAACACTTTATAATATGTGTCAGTGATATACATAAATTTCAATATAATTAGAATAGTGCAATAGCATTAAAATATACTACAGATGATATTTTACAACAAGCCATAATGTAGCAGAAATTTTTTGAGTGTCCCTGTAAATGAACTGTAAATGCTATACAATTCATTTTCAATACAAAACATGCCATGGTAAACCTCAATAACATAACATATATCAATTTAATGACAAACGACTAATCTGAGTTAAGATTTACAGACAGAAAAGCAGAATTTATACACACTTTAAGCAACTTTATAACATAAATTTTAATTTATTTTTGTTCAGAATTGCATGAAATTAACAGATGTTTTTGTTCAGAAATCATCTAATTGCACTCATATTCCCATTTTTTTTAAAAGATTTTTCAGAAAATAGTGCCAAAGTGGACATTTTGAACCAAATTTCCACAAGAAAGAAAAATAACCACCCAAACTGAGGTGAAAAATGTAAATTTAGTCACACAATTGAAATGATTATAAAACAATGTCATTTATTGATTTAAAAAAATGGAAAATTCAGTTTGATACCAATTCACTTTTACAGTCAGACTTTTCAATTTTATATCCTTCCATTAAAAAATGAATTTGAAAATATGTCACAACTTTTTCCGTTTGTTGAGCAGAACAGTTAAGAACAGCCTTAAGCAATTTATGATGTGAATTGTTTAAAGCAATCCGTTGCAAAATTCATCTGTGTTATCCTGTATAGTGTTTACAAAATTTATACACATACACCCTGTGGGGTGGGAAAATTTAGTTAAACTTAAAACATATACTATAAATGAAAAGATCATATAAATTTGATTGTTTGTAATTGAGAAACCATTAAAATATGCTACAAAGTTTTTCCCATAGATCATAATGTAATAAAATACTTTTGAGTGTCCCTGTACACATAATGTAAGTGATAACATAGCACATTCAAGAGTAATCATCTTCTATTGTTACTTGTATAAATTTTATTAGGTTAAAGATTGTATAATCCTGTTAAAATGCACCACAAAAGATTTTTGAGTGCTCCTGTAAATGAACCATGAGTCCTACACTTAATTTTCAATCCAAACATGCCACAAACCTCAATACCATATCAATTATATGCCAATTTGTCAATCCGAGTATATTTACTCAAATTAGAGCATGGAACAGACAGATGGACAGATAAACCAAAGTCAAAAAAGTGTCAGAAAATAGCAAGTTTAGATTTGAGAATAATCTAAGAAAGGTTATTGAAAGGTGAGAAGGGAAAATTCTAGAAGTATCATAAGAAATGCTCCATGCTCAGGTATACTTTTGCAAACTGACGGAACATTTAGATATTGATTCACACTCAATTTGTTGTAAGGGGGAAATATATAAAATTTCAAATACAACCCCTTTAATCAAATCTTAAAATTTGCAAATGTATGTGGCTGTGCATTATTTTCAGTAGAAATATTATCATTTATTGTTTTTTATTTTAGAATAATTTGTTCAACTCCTATGCAAATGGCTTCACTATGTGTATTTGTATGTTAAGCAACTTAGAAAGACATGCAGTTAATAGAGGTACATAGTTAAAGATGGTACAGTTCAGAGAATATTTTAGGGCAGAAAGGGATTCGGATTTTTCTTTTTGTGTAAAAAAAAAGAAAAAAAAAAAAAAAACCTGAAACAGTTATGTATATACCCAAATGGATCTTTATTTATATCACTAAGTTTTAACTGCATTTATAGCCATATCGTAGATTTCTACAGTTAAAAGACACAAAATTTTTGGTAAAAAAAAAAAAAAAAAAAAAAATGGTATTCATACCCCTTCCCTCTATCTCGAGTACATCAATGATATAAGCACATAACTTAGATTCAAATTGCAAGCTTTCATTGTTGGTTTAGTGAAGTATGTCAGTCCACATATATTAGCAAGTAAAATATATTTTAAACCTTCATCAATTTTCACTGTTACTGTTTCTCACTCCTGCCTAATTTACAGTCTTACCTTCAAAAATATGCAAAATCTTTATTGTTACTAACAACATTTGTATTTTCTAAATTTTTTACAGTTTTAGAATGAGCTTTTATGCAGCAATAGTTTATATGCTGAAGAGAAGCAATCCAGGTATTTATTTCACCCTTTCTGCCAGTGCTGTTTTATGAATAGTGTTTACTATTGCAACGTACATTTTTTTAGAATTCCTATTGAAAAGATGTTTCATGAGTTGCAAATGAAGACGTGAGTTGTCAAATCCCTATATCTCAACATACATGATAAAATATAGCATTTGCATTTGAATGTTTAAAAAATTTTAACAAAGTAAAATTACTCAGAGTTATTCCACTATCTGAAGAATAGAATAAATGATAGATATAGGAGTAACATAAAACAACCGTGGGATATTTCTTGTCTATCTCTATTTGAAGTTCTTTTTTCATAATTACTGCAAAACAGAACTCAGGTCTTTCTGCCATGGTTGTCTTGTACAATGGTACTTTGAAAGAATAAGATTTGAAGCTTTTGTAAATTTTTGTCAGCATTGGGTATAAATAATAAATCTGCTACTTAAAAAAGATTTTCCATAAGATATAAACATATAAAGATTTCAAAGTAAAATTCTAAGTAATCTTGCCTTTCACCAAGAAAAATAAAATTATTTTCCTAACTTAAAAATTTAAAAAAAAAGAGGCAATACATTTTTAAAGTTTTTATTTAAACATTTTGAAATGTATTGCCTTTAAAACATATTTAAAATTAAACGAGTCATTAAAATTTTTTTTTAACTTGTAGGTTGTTTATTTTCGGATGGTAAAAACAAAATTTTGATACTTTGTGTTATGTAATGAATAACTTTTGTTAAAAAATTTTTAATAGATTAATATGAGATTTTACAAACTGCGATGAGAAAACCTGTTTTGCTAGAGGTTGTCAATGACATTCTAGGATTGATAATGTTATTTGAGTTATATTGAAAAATATAATCCTCAAAGAACCAAGTATATTATATTTTTATTCCTTTATCACATGTTATATAAATACTTCATTTAGTTCAACTATGCTTGTGAAATACAGTAATAAATGGCAGAACCATTTTCTTTACAAATAATCAGTTGAAAAATCCACCTTTAACATTTTCTCCCCTGTTTAGTATAAGAGAAGTTATTTTAAAAGAATTTTAGATTTTGCATCTACCCAGTAATGTGGCTAAATATACATTTATAATATGTTTGAAAGTCAAAAGACATTTAACAAGTACTCTTAACCTTTACAAGGAAGCTCAGGCAGATACTGAATGAGTTTCCATTGTGATGACTTCAAATATCACAAATAAACTCTCACATAAAACAGAAATGTCCTATAAAGGGAACCAAATGTGTTCGTATCTAGACTGTGATTTTCTGGCTAAGTCTGCGGAATGTCAGTAAACTTAAGACAAATCGATGTATCAGTATCTATCTTTGACACTGATGTTATAATGACAGCCATGTCTAAAGATTGTATTGAGATGAACATTCCTGGCTAATGGAAACCTTTATGAAGTTTACCGTATGCCATCCAGGATGCAAAATGGTTCTGAAAATAAAAACATTCTCTTCGGGGAAAAACAAAACTATCCTATCCAAGTTAAGGTTGTAGGTGAAATCATCAGCTAGACGCCTGATTGGTCAGAAAAAAACGCCTATTTTCAGGGAGCAGATGACGTGGAGGGATGCTCGGTACAGAAGAGACAAGTCTGTTAGATTTGAGTTTTGAAGCGGAAATGATTAAGAAGATAAAGTCTTAACCTCTGGAAAGGGTGCTTTTTATCTCCATACAAGAGAATAAAAAAAACTCTGTGCATCGGCACAGAATTCAGGAGAAACTTTCTTCGAGCTAAATATTGTGAAATATCGAATGGATTAAAAACTCAATCTACAAACTTTTTAGGTGCATCTTAGCCACATTTATTTAAAGTGTTGTAACTTATTCAAGAAATTTACAATTATTTGTTTATTAATAAATATATTTACATAAATCATTTGTGGCTCACCCTCGGACATTTACTTATCTACACTACCTGTCCAATGACAACTAGGAGGTGTTACAGCATGTATTCTTTGATAGATGCTATCAGAGCTCCCAAATAAAGTTTAACAAAACTTGACAAAAGATTTATTGTTAAGATGATATATATGTAATTTATTTATAGAATACCTAACATGAAATTTAAAAACTAACATTCTAACATTGACGTAACCAAAATTTCAAATTAAGAGATGACAAATAATAATAAATGGACATAATTTCCAAAAATTATAAATTTTAATAACAAATGGAGTTCAGATATGAAAGGATGAAATAAATTTAAGAAACTGAGACAGTAACAGGACATTTTAATCATCAGTGGGAAAGGCACCACATGTCGATGATAAATGCATCATTTCATTTGACAGATTGGCAAATTTGTCAAAAATAGTCTATCTCTGCCAATATAATGCATTGGAATAATAAAACATAAGAATAAATATGAAAATCAGAGAACTATAAATAACTTGTACTCACATTCCACATAAATATTTTATAGGACACTAAATGTGCAAGGCTTTAAACTTCTGAAATCGAGGTTTTTATTATGTGTTAGAGTAACCAACATTTAAATTATCACCCCAGTTTTTTTAAGTGTCTGTAAATCTAATAAATTATACATAAGATTCATCTTACAGTTTTGCTATAAATGTAAGAAGTTTAAAATTTTCAATATTATAGGTTCTTAGTAATCCATTATAAATCTCTTTTAAGTGCAATTTATATTTCTAAAAAAAAGTAGAAAAAAATTGATGTGCACAGTTAAATTTTAATAAACTTACTAAAATCCATCAAATAAGTATTTCATTTTTAAAATACAAGCAGCAAAACAATAAAAAGCCTTAACAAAAAATACAAGATTAAAATTACTTTTATTTTTCATATTATAGATTAACATTCATATAAAAATATAATTTATAGAAAATTAACAGCAGTAACAATCATATATATATAATTTATAATTCCAATGCAACTAATTATTGCACTGATATAAAAATGAATACCCAATGTAATACAGTAGACTCCCTTAAATCTACAACAGCTTGGAAACAAAGGTTGAGCAAATTTTAAAATTTTATGTATTTTTGGTTTTTTTTTTTTTTTTTTGCATTTTTGAACAGTAATTTCAATATAATAATGCAATCAAAATTGTAATTAATACTCACAATATAGTAAAACATTAAAATAATTAAGTAAAGTAGTAAATTAAAATATTAAAATTAAGCTAATTTTAAAAATGAAATAATTATTAAAAGTAAAGGTCAAATAAGTAATTAATAATATATAATGAAATATGTATAATAAAGATGAGATACATTTATCTTGAATTATTCAATGAAACTTGCTTCATAAATGTACCTACTAATTTACATCAAAATCATAAAGTAAGTACATTTTATTTCAGATTTAGCCAGGCTTTTAATAACCAATAAAGCTTGATTAATACATAAACATATTAGATAAAATAACGTATTACCTTGATTTTTTCCCCCAGAAATTAATTCATATTTTTATTATGACAACAGTCATATTAACAAGAATTACATATGAAAATATCTACAAAATGATATAAAAATGCATCTGAAGTGAAAATTTAATCATTTACATCTGTGATGATATACAGATTTGAAGAAGTCTATTGCATTATTTTTTAAATTAAGTTATTTATTTTGACTTGCACTTTCTGGATCAAGAATTCTTTTCATTTTGGCTAAAGCAGTAAGCCGAGCATCTCTCCATTTCCTACGTTCAGCTATGCTTTCTAGTGGGGATATTTTGCAAATTTCTTCATGCATATACTCAGCAAGCTCTCCTTCCATTCTGGGATTGGGACCAAAGGTGTTTGAGACTTTATAAATCCCCTCTCCATACTTCTTGCAATAATCAAGCATACCTGTGTGATAAACAATTTAAAATACTGTTAATGGAGATCATTTTAAAATTCAAATATCAAGAATAAGGGGGAATATACTTGTTTCTTCTGTTGCTTTACTGGTATCATAAATTTGAATTCGAAATTTCCAGAGGGTTGTTTAATACAGTTAAGAATGATCACTGGTGACTCACGGGGGAGCTGAGGGGGCTGAAGTCTCCCAGACTGTGAGACAAAAATAGTTACTAAAAATTTTCTACTTAAAAACTGGAATTTTTGAAAAATATTTATTTTGTCTTACATTTTTTTTTCTCTGTTATGAATTTTTTTTATGAAATTCAAAATATTACCATACTTAATATTGACTGATTTACTAATTTAAAAAAAAAAAAATGTCTTTTAATGTGTTACGGTAAGAAAAAGAATACAGTATTAAATAGTCTAGAAAAAGAATAGACTGTGTATATTTTTCCCAATGCAAGCACATTTTATGATAAATATTATAGAAGATTATTTCTCCATCTTTAGAAACCTCAAAAACATATTTTTGAAATTTAAAGAAGCAATTATAAAAAACCCAAATCTAGGTACATGCAGACCTCTGAAAAATGCTAGCCTACACCAAAGAGTAATCCTGGGTGCGCCAATGAGAATGATAACATATACAGGGCAGTAAAATTCCAAATACTCATCATGTATCACAAGCACCTAGCTTTAAAAAATAAATTTTGAAAGAAAAAATCATATGGCATAGTTACAAGTAGTTTAAATGGAAATGTAAGAATGCATAAACAATTGAAACTACATTTCACTCTATTTCAGAGACTTAATGATCTTTAGTCTTTATATAGAAGGCACTATTTAATTAAATAATGTTTAGAACACATGGTTTAATTGAAATAAACAGCTAATTTTGATACAAAACAATAGTAACATTGTAATTTACACTTTGTTTTTAATTGATTCATGTGAGTGGGTTATTAGCCAATTTATTCTATAACTAGCATCTACCAAACTAAAAAGACAGACATTTATTAAAAGTGTACTGGTAACTACTATTGTATACACAGATAAATTATATCAATACATATATTTTATAACATTTTTTATTATAAAGCATTTTTACTTAAAGTTTTAAAGTACATGAAAGGTAGACTAATAAAACAGGGCTCTTCCTTGGATTTTAAGTTTTTAATATATATATATATTTAAATGAATAATTTATTTTTTTCAAATAACTTAAAACAGCTTAACACTAAGATAAAAATTCTAATTTGGAAGAAAAGTGTGTTTATTTAGTAAAGCAAGGCACATAGGTTTAACTCAAAATTTAAAAAACTTTCCACAGCACGGATTTTGCTTTGCTAGCTTTTATGTTAAGTTTGATATTTTATGGCTTTTGTACAGTAAAACACGATAATTCAGATTAATTGGGACCAGACCCAATCCAGATTATGAAAAATCTGGATTATCCAGAGAATTAGAAAACTCTGAAATAAAATAAAACATACAGAAAATCTCCTCTATGTTAAATTTACTGAATATTTACAAACTATACAAATGTTTATCTATATTAATAAAATAACAAAACGCTCTGTCTGTGTGTGTGTGTGTCTGCGATGGCTAGAAAAAGCTACAGCATGTACGAGGCTCAAAATTTTTTTGAGAGTAGCCCCAAATCTCTCCTGATGCACCTGAGCTTCAGAATTTCGAAATTCTGTTTATTAACTGAGTAATTAATTAAATTCCAAAGATCACTCTCACAAAAAATCACCTTTTTTCTTCTTTTTTTCCCTTCATTTAGTTATGGATGGTTGGTTGCATAAAATTTTCGCATAAATAATTAAAAAAGCCGGAACAGACCTTTAAAATTCATAGACTGGCTAACTAGCAGTTTAAATGATGATTTTTTATCACAGCGGTTGTAAACCATGGAGGAAAAAGATAGGCGGTAGTGAAGTAAACTGAAAAAAGGGTTGCAATATTAAACCATTTATCACTCAAATTTTAATAACCCAAACAAAAGTTTTTGGAAGAGATTTTGCATTAATAAGACGAATTGAAAGAAATGAATTACAGCTGAAGCATATTTTAAGAAGAAATAGTAATTTTTTAAAATGGTCTTTTTTCTATTATATTATTTATTTTAAAAAAATGTTTGCTTTTAAAATAACTGAAATTGATAAATTCGAAATAATTAAATGTCAAAATAAAATTAAATAAAATATTGAAAACGTTTGATTTGAACTAAAAATTTTATTACTAAAAGTTTTCTTTTTTTTTTTTCAGAACTTTGATACTTTATAACGTAGATGAAAAATGTCTATGATTTACCAACATATTAATAACTCTATGGCAATATATAAAATATATTTATGAAAACATCTTTTAAAATCATGTGCAAAAACTTAAATAACAAATATTAGTCTAAAATCTAGATTTCAGAGTGCAGACGATTTTAAGACATTAACGAAAGAATGTTAACGTTTCAAGCAAAATCTTAAATGGTGCTTCTATATTGATATTTCAAAGTCATATGATAAAAATAATCACATAATTCTTGCCTATGATTGATATATTTGTATCTTTTATGCATTCCGATCGTGTTTTACAGTCAATAATGGCACAAAACGTTATTTTTTAAATGAAATTTTAGTCACAATAATAGTTTAAAAGGTAAAAAACAAAGGAATACGGGTTTAAACCAGTTTGAATTGATCGGCGTGTCAAAATTAAATTATGGCTTTAATTTGGTTTTAAAACAAAAATAAAATATAGCTGTTTGGCGTGCAATTGTTCGTTTCCGCAAACGATTCATACACCATAAAAAATTATCAAATAGCAAAGTAAATAATTTATCAGAAATAGTCATAAAAAGAATAGTAGCAAAACTGGTTATAATCTTAATGTTTAGACTAATTAACACATAACCCGACCCCAACAAGAAAAAAACAGACCACACTCCGATCCGTGATAGGCAAAATTTCCGTGAGTATAAACCCTACCCGAACCTAAAAATTCTGTTTGAAAAAAAACTATGGATTTGATAACTGACCCGAACCAAATCTCAATCCCATAAAAATGTTCAAATGAAGCATAACCCGATCCAAACAAGGCAAAATAATGTTAGTGGGCATGAAATCTGACCCGAACCTAAATATTGTCTTTAAAAAAACTCGAAATATGACTCGAACAAAATCTGAAACCGATAAAAATATTCCATTGAACTATAACCCGATCCCAGCAAGACAAAATACTTTCCGTGGTCATAAACCCGACTCAAACCTAAAAAATTCCATTTGAAAAATTCTGAAATTTGACTCAAACCACATCTAAATCCGACCAAAATATTCGAAAGAACCATAACCGGATTCGAGTAAGACTAAATAATTTCCGTGGACATGAACCCGATACGAACCTAAAACTTCCATTCGAAAAAATACCTGAAATTTGAATCGAACCAAATCTGAATCTGACAAAACTATTTCAAAGAACCACAACCGGATTCGAACAAGACAAAATTTTTCCATGGACATGAACCCAATCCGAACCCAAAAAATTTCTTTGAAAAAATCGCGAAATCTGAACTGAACCAAATCTGAACTTGGCAAAAATATTCCAGTGAAGCATCTCCTTATTCGAATAAGACAGAATAATTTTCGTGAACACGCAAGAAGGTCCGAACCCAAAAGTTCCATTTGAAAAAAAACCCCGAAATCTGAATTGAACAAAATCTGAACCCGATTAAAGTATTCCAAAGAACTATAATTCGATCCGAGCAAGACGAAATAATTTCCATGGACATAAACCCGACTCGAACCTAAAAAATCCGATTTGAAAAAAACCTGAAATTTGACTCAAACCACATCTGAGTCCGATCAATATATTAGAAAGAATCATAACTGGATTCGAGTATGATAAAATAATTTCCGTGGACATGAACGAGATTCGAACCTAAAAATTCTATTTGAAAAAATACCTGAAATTTGAATCGAACCAAATCTGAACATGATAAAAATATTCCAAAGAGCCGTAACAGGATCCGAATAAGACAACATTTCCATGCACATGAACCGAATCTGAACCTAAAAATTTCTTTGAAAAAATCTCGAAATCTGAAATGAACTTGATAAAAATAGTCCAGTGAAGCATGTATTTATTGGAACAAGGCAGAATAATGTCCGTGAACACGCAAGAAAACCCGAATCGAAAAATTACATTTGAAAAAAAGCCGAAATCTAAATTAAACCAAGTCTGAACTTGACAAAAATATTCCAGTGAAGCATCTCTTTATTCGAATTAGACAGAATAATTTCCGTGGACACGCAGGAAGACCTGAACCCGAAAATTCCATTTGAAGAAAACGCCGAAATCTGAATTGAACAAAATCTGTTCCCGACAAAATTATTTCACATAAACCTAACTGGATCCGAGCAAGGCAAAATAATTTCCGTGGACATGAATCCGACCCGAACATTTAAATCGAATTTCAAAAAA
This sequence comes from Maratus speculifer, assembly GCA_964019185.1. NCBI lineage: Eukaryota > Metazoa > Arthropoda > Arachnida > Araneae > Salticidae > Maratus > Maratus speculifer. Next base: position 860,686 of record CAXHSM010000015.1, on the reverse strand, counting down.
TACCTGAAACCTGAATCGAACCAAATCTGAACTTGACGAAAATATTCTAATGAATCATAACCAAATCCGAACAAGACAAAATAATTTCCATGGACATGAACTCAATAAATGGTTAGATAACATTTGGGTTGCGACTACATTACGGCAAGTCTTTGATTTTATTTAATTTCACGTTAGGTTACAGTTAGATCACGGTTAATTTAAAGTTAGGTTAAAGTTAAATTGCATTTATGTGATGGTTAGAATAAGAATAGGTTACAATAAAGTGACGGCTAGGATACATTTATGTTATATTTAAGTTACAGTAGGGTACTGTTAAGTCGCAGTTAGGTTACAGACAGATTATGGTTATGGTACAAAAGTTTACGGTTAGGAATTTGTTCACAGAGCACACAGAGTTCACAGAGTCCACATTACGCATGCTTTGATTAAAAATATACACTTTTATTAAATGGCTCTGAAATTATAATACTATATACCAATCTTTTATCATCGCGTATCGATTTCATTCACAGTATAGTCGGATTTAAGAGTGATATAATTAGTTTGAAATACAAAATATTTCACTTGGGATTTCTATGCGAAAAAAATAATTAGTTACGTGATTTAAAAGTGATTTTTACGGGTAAATATCAACACTTTAACACGAAACTAACGCAATTGTTGGATACATGTTCCCTCCCGTGTTTCTCATTGCTCATTTTAAGTATTTTTAGAGCTTAATAGTAGTTGTTGTTTTTAAAACCAATTTTTCACAAAGTCAGCTGCGACGTATTTCAGCCAATGCATTTCTGCATGCTTCCAGTTAATGATAAAATTATACAAATTTCAAGTTCGTTTAATATTGTTAATACGGACCCGGGCAACGCCGGGCGGGTCAGCTAGTATTGCAATAAAAAAGTTTGTAATTTTCTACTGTGCCAGTTTTCTATACCTTTTGCGAGCCATACGATCATGCATCCGTTTGAACATAAGTAGTTCGTTGGGTGTAGTCTCCACCTGACATTCAAAATAAACCATTAATTGTTCTAAATGAGATGTTGATTCATTATGGCTATTCTTTGGTTGAGGTGTATACAGAGCTTCTTAAAAACATGCAGAAGGTACATGGCGTATATCCCTACATACCCTGCATTTACATCCCCGCTGAAAAGTACGACCCTGTATGAAAAATCTGGAATCGTTGTAAATTTTTATAGCGTTGATTTCAGAGAGTGGCATCCCTCCCCAGAGTAATGACATGCGCAAAAAAGACGGGTTTTTTGACGAGTTGACAAAATTGTTTGGGTGAAAAGTGCCTAGGTTAAAAGCTTCTGAAAATTTTATCGCGTCATTCAGAATATTTAAATTTTACATTTTATGTTTTATAAAACAATATTTGAAAAGTATATGATTAAGGGGGGGGGAAATCAGTCACATAATTTGTGGGCCCCTGAAATCGGTGGGCCCAGGGCCAAGGCCCCGGAGGCCCGTGCATTAATCAGGCCCTGACTGTACCATGTACAAACATATGATATGATGCCAAAATATTTATTGTAGTAAATCATTTTTTTTTTTCAAATTAGATTAAGAATAATAAAACATCTATGAATATTTCATGTCATTTCATCCAGGCTGTGTAACCCACCACTAAAGATTCCAATAAAAACATATGTGTTTTCTTAGTATTAAGTTATAATAATTTTTTCCCTCTACTAAATGACGTATCATTTTAAGAAAAAGAGAGAAAGAAAAAAAAAAAAACAGATTAAAGTTTTAAAAAAGACTTGTCATGACTGACTGTTTTACTTACCAAATCTAAACAATAAATCAGTTTGAAATAATTTATGTATGGTAAATAAATCATGTGAATTGTGAATGAACATTTTAAATTGTTGTAGTGTCTTTAAAAAAGTATTCTTTTTTAAAATTGAAAAAGAAAATAACAATTGTTTATTATATAATAATAATAAACAATATAAGAATAATTATTTATAATTATATTGAGTTACTTAAAAATATATGTTTACTTAAAGGTTCACTCAAATACATGTTTATCCTATTAAACAAAACAATATATATATATAAAATCATTAATCATATTACAATATATGAACCATTGAATTTAATAACTTATAGCACATTAAACATATATATATGTAAAGCGATTTTGGTTGTTTGTATCAGTATTGACAAAATGAATAAAATAATTTTTTTTTTTTTTTTTTTTTCCTGTAATGCAATACAGTTTAGCATTACATTACTAATTGAGGTTTAGGAGTTTCACAGACTGCAATTTCTGGATGAAGGTTAAAAAATAAATATATATTAGTTCAATTTCTATGTAATGACATTGAATGTTTAAATGGAAATCAAATTGCCTGTGTACCAAAAAAAAAAAAAAAAAAAAAAAAAAAAAAACTTTCATTTTTTTAAAAGTAATACTTTTTTTCCAGTTATTTTTGCTGTAGCTATTTTTGATTGCTATTTCCAAATCAATTTTTGAGCTGGTACAGTAAAAATTTAATTCTATTAAAATGCATCATTATTATTATCATTATTATTATTATGATTTTTTTTTAATAGCAATTTAAGAATAGCAGTCATACATACAGAATATTACTATTTGAGTATGATACTTCATGTTTCCATTAATATTTAATTTTATTTTTATTGTAAAAAAAAAAAAAAAAAAAAAAAAAAAAAAAAACAAGATTTTTGTATGTTTTTTTAATTTTGTTGTATTATTGCAAATATTTATAAATAAATAAATTTAATGTGGAATGCTCCCTATTACATCACACATTGGAATTTTTTCACATATGGAATAATTATTTTAATTATCACAGATTGAAATATAGATATAAAAAATTTTCTATGTTATATATCATGCAAAATCAACAAATTATACAAAATTATTCTCACCATTTGCATTTAAGTGACATGTTTCCAATGGTCCAACAAACGCATAACGTAAGCCAAGTCCATCACAAACTGATGTCTCAACATCTTCCATTGACATTATACCATTCTACGACAAATAATTCAATTATGATTAAAAAAATAACACAATAATCATGAAATAATGATGATAGTTTTTAAATGAGATTTTCTACCAGAATGAAAAAAGAAAATTCTGTTTGATTTTTAGGAATATTTTTTATAGAAAAAAAGTTATTCAGAAAGAATTGGTAGATTATGAAAAGCTTTATAAAATCATTGATTTTAACTAAACTTTTTAAAATATTATTAAAAGTTCAGCCAATCTATTATTAACCAATCGATTAGCACTTTCTATTTGCCAATTACAGAACCATGAAATATTCTTAAGATTTAATTTACTTTGTTTAGTGTATATTTTTGTTACATCAATAATTCTTATAAAAAAAAACTGTTAAATAAAACTGTTTTGTATATGTTTATTAATTTTTCTTCGTACTATCTCCTTTTATTTTCTTTTTATTAGGCTAAATTACTAGCATATCCACTAACTTCCTATTCTTTAATAATATTTATAAATAACTCTATTTAAATTAATTATTATATATTTTACTCATTTTACTTAAATATAAAGTTTTAGTTTATTCCTAAATTGCCTCATCATTTTTGACCAATTTTTATTATTTAGTGTAAATTCAAATGTTTTTAAGAGAGCCTTCTTTTTTCTTTTTACTTATTTTTATTCCAAAATCTTTCGTGCCCTGAGATATTTGTTTACTCCTCATACTTTTAGCTCATTGCGTGTTTCTGACAGAACTCTTTATAGAATTATTCTTATTGGACTTTCTCAAGTGTCATTCTTGTTCCTTATCAGAAGCATGCAACATCATGATTTGTATCTTTGCGAGTTTGATCAAAAAGCAGCAACATTCGTAGGAAACAGAGAATTTGTGCGATTTTCAACTTATTAAGATCTTACACTGCCTGGAATTCCTGTGTGATGCCAGCTTTTTCTACCTAAATTTCCTGTAATAGCACTACGATTTGCCACCATAAGACTTAAGCTTCAGCAGTAAGGGAAACTATTTCAGCTGCTATGTTGTCAATAAAATATTAAAAGCTACACAGATGCCTTATTATTTCATTGAGCAACTCTGAGTTTTTGAATTCATTTTATAGCCTTTTAAGTACTCCACGACCTGCAATAATGACCAGCAAAGATGTCAGTATTCATTGAATTGAGTTTGCAGATTCCTAAACCGAATTATAATTCATTCAATTGAGTGCTTAGTGCCAGAAATGCCGCAACAGCATATATATATATATATATAAATACTTTTATAAATACATCCAAAGTTATTCAGACAATACCATTAAAAGAACCAATGAAACCAGTATTTTTACATATATCTATATATATTGAAAGATTATTCTTTTTGGTGTAACAAATTTAGTTTTCAGAGCATAAAAAATGTAAGAAATCTAACTGTAAATCTACAAAATATAGATCATGGCACCAATGAAAATGCAGTCTATGGTACAATAATCATCTACACCTGCTAAAGAAGTAGATGAAGAGAAAAAGAAAAATCATTCTAAATGGAATAACAACTCAAAGATAGAATAAATGGTACTACTCTGTTATCATGTCGACCAATTTCGATAAATTATACAAATCGCAAACTAATAGCCAAATTATACATATTGACATAATTTTTCTTTTAAATAATGAAAAAAAACAAATAATTAGTAGAATATTAATAAAAATATTAATAAAAAGTAGAAATAAAAATCACTTAATGACATTTTAAACATGTGAATCGTATTTAATGTCATTGAATGTGACATTCACGATCATCCATTATTGGCATTTAATCTTATAGTTTGGCAATAATTTTTGTGTTGACGGGATAACCTAGTAGTACCGAATAAATTTAGAGACATGAAGAGATAAAAATTCTTAAACATACCATGAAAAAATAAATACTTGAGTTTGCTAGATCTTTCAAAAGAACAGAAGAGTCTTTCTTTGTCAGGTGCAAAGAATATGTGAGTCTACTAAGACAGCAGTGGCACGACTTCATAGTAGATGCATGTCTTCATTGTGCCTGACAAAGAAAGTTTGTTTGTTTTGTGTTTATGTCGGCCAATTATCTACACTATGGGATATAGGCCCTAAGGGGTGGGGTGCCCTCCGTGGGGGTATTTTTAAGAGAACATAACAGGTATTTACACAAGTAAATCCCAGGTTCAAAGAAAACCATGGAAAACTTTGAACAGTTAGGCTGATGGTCGCAATTGGGTTCGAACCCAGCACCTACCGTCTATCAATTTGGAGGTCAGAACCTCTCGGCCACTGATGGGGCCCCTGACAAAAAAAGACTCAGTTATTTCAAAAGGTCTAACGAATTCAAGTATTTTTTATGGGGTGTTTAAGAAGTTTTATCTCTTCACATTAATTCACACCAGTTTCAACTTGTTTCTTTGAAAGAAAATTAATCGCATATTCACATCAAAAGTTTATGTTGAATTTAAAATAATATGTACTACCTTAACCATTCGCCAACATTCATTGATTAAGGCATACTGAATCCTATTCAAAGCAAAACCATCGATTTCCTTTTTTAATACAACAGGTTTCTGTCCTATTTCTGACATTAAAGCTTTAGTTCGAGCTAAGATGGCTGGATCCGTCCACGGAGCAGGTATTAATTCAACTAATGGAACATAATAAGGAGGATTAACCTACAATAAATAAAAGCATGACACACAAAACATTAATCATACATTAATTTGATCATAAACATAAAATTACAATAATTATACAGAAAACTTCACGCAGTGAAGGGAAAGAGTATAAAAGTTATAAAGAGAGCATAAAGATTTTTCATTCTAAATAAATGATTTTCAAAGTAAGGCATGAGACAAATCTGTGTAAAAAACGATTATACTAGTCCAAGAGTAGCAAAATTTTTTACTTAACCCTTTTAAACAAGCTGTGATCTTCAAATATATAATCAATCTTACTTAACCCTTTATCTACCAACGGTACTTATAAGTACCATAAAAATTACTTATTATAAAATTCTTTTAATACGTCAATTAGTTGTAATACTGTTTAGAATGAGCTACAGATACATTACTTTATTTTGTTCCAAAAGCATTATTTGTTCACACAAAACAAAAATATTTTTAAAAGGATGATTACTTTTGGCTTTGTATCTTTCCAGCTTTCTTGGAGCTGAGGGAGGGGGATGGGGATTTTTCAATGCAGAAATATTTCTATATTTATATTCTAAGAACGTCATATTTGCATTTTATAATTCTACAAAATACTAAGGAAACAATTTAAAATAAAAGATTTGACTGGGGTTATAAATAATGCACAAAATCCTTGTAAATTCAGATTTAATTCATCCTTCTAAAATCCTTCTAAAATCTATTAAATGGTTATGTAAATCTTTTAATTTAGTTTAAACAATTTACGTAAAATGCTTTTGAATGTAAAATTTTCATGAATTCATAATGCGGCAGATAAAGGATTAAGCCGTGCTGTTCACAAGTTCACTGTTTAACAAATACGAAACTTTCGGACACAATCATATACACATTTTTAAACATAAAAGTATAAAATTAGTATTGATTGATTAGTAGTGACTATGGAAATGATTTGGTATCAAAATGATTTTTCCATTTTTTGATAAACACCTTTTGATAATACCTATTGAGTTATAAGTGCTTTTAATCACCTGGCAAGACATTTTTCTCCCTTCATTGACTTTTTTTTTTTTTTTTTTCACTCGAAAATTGGTTCAAAACAAACTTTTGACAGTATTTTGTGATAGATCTATTGTGTTTACAAAGGAATGGAAAGCATCTTTCTATTGCATAGTTTCTGAATAACAACACCTGTCAGTTTCATTTATTTTTGAACAGAGATGAATTAAAAACTAGCAAAAGCCATGCTTTGTTTGGATTCGCGAAGTATTATGCTATAAGATAAATATTTGAAAGTAATAATATATTTTTAAAATTATTTTTGCATCTTTATTAAGCAAAAATGTAACTTTATGTTTCGGCGCATTTTAATTTTAAAATGTATTTCAACCAAATAACTAAGGATTTCCTCAGATTGTTTATTTATGGTATAAGACTGGTATAAATAAAAATATTTTCGAAGTAGAATTATACAAAATATAAATTTTATTTGTTTACAATTCTTTTATTGCCACTTCACAAAAACATAATGTAATTCTTTTAAAATTCATAAATATCGTCTGCTTAAATGATTTCACAAAATAAGAATAAATTGTGTATTTGAATTCCTAACACAGAAAAATATTTTTATAATTGAATGTTAATAAGAGAATTTTCACAAATTTTAATTCATTAAAAATATGCTATAATTTTCCTAAAAACAGTATTTTATACATTTTATAAAAGAAATCATGAAACTATACATAGTTAAAGGAATGAGCATAGTTTGAAAATCTGAAAGCAGTTTTTGAGATATTTTATCAGAATAATGAAAATATATTTTATTTATTTATTTATTTAATGATGATTCTAGCTATAATTACTGACCCCATGATTTAAGTTTTTCTTCTGAAAACGTACGTGTTTCACTTTTTATATGAAAAAATGCATTCGTAATGGAAAAAAATGTAAAATAAATTAATTAAAATAATAATTTTTTGAAAAGTATTTCTGTAAAAAAAATAATATTCTGCAAATCTACAGATCATAATTTATATTTGTGTTTAATTTCAAATGAAAATACTGCATAGTTTTTTTGTAAAGTGTACGACAAAATGTCATTTGAGTGGCCTAGTAGAGGTGATAATTAATTATATATAATAATAATGTGATTATTGTGTAATTATGTGATAAATTGTCCCTTTGAATCAAGAACAGCATTAATCTATCACAAAAACTGCCATTAGCTTTCATGATAGCGAAGGGTGGATCATAATATCTCCCAGTCTAAGATAAGTGAATGCTAACCAATTCCAAATAATAGATATTATCTGTCCAGTAAGAATCTTTGTTAATCAGGCTGTCATTCAAATTCTTTTAACTGAGGGATGTTATGCCCTTCTCCCACCCTTCAAAGCCACACACACCACTGTTGTGACAAGTGACAGCTGTTTACCTAAATACATAAGTTCAATTATCTTAGATGGAGATCTGCTTCATAAAATGGTTATGTCCAGTTCATCAGTTTTTAACACATTAAATATTAAATTAAGTGTAGCTTTTAGAGATACAGTAGACTCCCTTAAATCCGCACAGCTTGGGACCAGAGGTTTTGCGGATTTTAGAATTTTGCGGATTTCTGGTCATTGCTTTGTTTACATTTTTTAAAAAATAATTTGAATGTAATTAATAATGAAATCAAAAATATAATGAATGCATACAATGTACTAAAATATTAAAAAAAGTAATAAACTAAAATAATAAAAATTTAGATATTTTTAAAAATGATTAAAACACTAAAAGGAAAGATTAAGTTAATAATCAATAATGTACAATTAAATATTCATTATAAAAGAGGAAATGTGTTTTTCCTAAACTATTCAATGAAACTTGCCTCATAAAGGTACATATCTAATTCACATCAGGATCATAAAATAATGAAACTTTATTTCTGGTTTAGCCAGACTTAATAACCAAAAAAGCTTGATTAATACATAAATATATTTGTTAAGATTGTGATTACCAATGATATTAGCAATATCTTTATTTTTTTCAGAAACAAATTATTCTTTCTTCATGAAAAAACATGAATTCAATAACCTTAACAAAAATTATAAATTAAAAAATGTATGGAATCTATATAAAACTGAAAAAATCAATTTTTGCACCTAGATCTGAACTGAATGTTTCATTGTTTACATCCGTAAAATATGTGCGGATTTTAGGAGTGCGGATTTGAGGGAGTCTACTGTATTTCGAAAACTAAGAAAAAAAAGTGACAATCCTTTAAGGGTATATTCTGATCAAAACTGCCTTTTTTCAGATTTATTTTTAAATTCATTTTTGCTCTCAAATGCACCAAACTTTCGAATTCTCTTATTTAGGAACTATACAAGGTGCCGTGATTATCAATTCCTTGATAAATGCAGAAAATGTTGCAAAAAATGCTGTCAAAAACGGCATTTTGGACCAAATTTTCCGAAGCGGGAGGTCTGCGAACGAAAAAAAGGGTCACACTGAGAAAATAATTGCTTATAAATCAAATTCTAATTAAATCAGCGAAAAATTACATCACACGGCACCTTGTACGTCACTTCAAAAATTCCCTCAGCAAGTTTCATGCTTCTACTTGACACCATAGATGACAGAAAGAATCTTTTTTATGAAATCAGTACTTTAGGGGACTGGTAATTTAGACTTACAAATATGGATATTAAAATACTAATCCCCTTAAAACACCAGTTTAACTACCAGTAATATAAATTTACTCAATAACAAAATTAAGGTCTTTAAACAAGTAAATGATCAGCAAATCCTCAAAATTTTTTATCGTAAAGCATTTAAGTTAAATAATAATGAATATTTCTTGCTTTCTTGGCCACAATGTCTTGAAGGTATTTTCGAAAGTCGGATGTAAATAATATTTATTTTATGAGGTAATATTCATCAGTGCTGACATTTATTGATTTTGTTTTAAAGCAAAAAACATTCAGGTGTACAGAAGTACAGTAAAAATGCAAAAAATTCGAACAGTTTAGTTTTTATGAGGAAAAGAATGAAGGTACACATTTGTGTACCTCAGGTCTGAAGAGGTTAAACATATAGGCACAAAATTAACAGAGCTGACTATGAAAGTGATCAGGAATTAAAAGACATTTCCATTTTTTGATAAATAAATTATCGAGTGATAAGCAATTTTGAGTCAAGTGACAAATGGTTTTTCTCCGTTCACTGACTGGTATTTCTCCTTTTGTCCAGAAATTCAGTACAAAATGTTAATCTTGACAGTATTTTATGAAAGATCTTTTGCGTTTACCAAAAAATAGAAAATGACTTTCGATTACATAGTTTATGAATAACAACATTTGTCAATTTCATGCAATTTTAAATAAAAATGAATTAAGACTTGTGTCATAAAGTTGCTTCTTTGGATTTCAGAACAGTCTCAAGAAAAATTTTACAGCACTGAAATTTCATTTGAAAAAAAAAATTATAGCCTATGTAAAGAACTTAAGGAAGCTTTAAAAGTTTTTAAAATACATTACAGAAAATTATAAATTTTTTTGGTACTACTCTGTTATCCCGTCGATCAATTTCGCCAAATTATACATATTGGCATAATTCTTATTTTAAATAACGAAAAAAACAAATAATTAGTAGAATATTAATAAAAATATTCATAAAAAGGTGAAATAAAAATCATCTAATGACATTTTTAACACACGAATCATATTTAATGTCATTGAATGTGACATTCACAATCATCCATTATTGGCATTTAATCTTATAGTTTGGCGATAATTTTTTGGTCAACGGGATAACCTAGTGGTACCATTTTTTTATGCATACAGTAAAATATGACACATATAAACAAAATTAAATTTGAAAAATTGTGAGAACAAAACAGCCAACTTTCCATATCCATAATACATTAAAAAATACAGAGTCTACCATAACGTTATGAATAAATTTGACTCATTTTCTTATTATTGGAAAAGTATAATCTTATCACATAGCTTTTTCTTTATTACACACAATTTTAAAAATGAAACAAATACACTGAAAAAATAAAATAAAATAACAAACATTAATTTAATTTTTGTGCAAATATATTAATAAATATCAATAAATAAAATTAATTGTTAATAAGATAAATAATATTCATAAAGAAAATATCAATCTTTGTGACTTCAAGGCAGAGTATTCACACTCGAACCAGAGAGATGTATTATGAACCATTTGATGCTACCTCCCAACTTAAAATAATAATAATAATTTTATATTCTTAACATTTCAAAATTTTTAAGCGAAATGCTAAAAGTTATGAATTGCTGCAAGCTTAAAATTTTGATATTTTCTTATTTTTCATAAAAATTTAGAATTTTTTTTTCTGTAATTTTTAAACTAACATGTCTGTTGACAAAAATCTAAACTGATTTGTACAGAAAATTTATTTTCATAAAATTATTTCCCGTTTTTATATTTTAAATAGAGTTCTCAAATAATGCATAAAATTTCTTTTATACATTTTCTATAAAAGTGCAATTAACTGTTAAAAATTAAAAAGTAAAATATCTTTTTAAAATTTGGTTTGTACTAAATATTAAAATATGTTAAACGATAAAATACAAAAATGGCCATTATTATTGGCATCTTAATTTATAAAAAATGCAATTAATTAGCTGACACATATTGCAATATTTAAAAATGGATTATTTATAATTTTTCTATATACAGCTTTCTTACCTAGTATTTATCCCCAAAATAAGCTAAAATAAATCAACACAAAGTTTTTTACTTGTTTTGATATTATTATGAAAGTCAGCTGATGATTTCTTAAAAAATATTTTTTTATCTGTTGAATAAGTTATATCTGGTATCTGCAGGTGATTTTTGAATTTCCATTTAACAATTTATTATTATTATCATTATTATTATGAGGTGGAACCCATCGAACTTCAACGAAAGAAAATGTTTTAGGAGGAATTATTTCATTGATTTATAACAACATACAAAATTAGCTACAGTGAAAAATGCATCCTATATTGGTCAGTTTAACTCTAAAAGAAATATCATTTTAAACTAAAATTAACATAATACCACTTCTATAAAAGTCAGTTGTTCAAATTATTAAAATTAAATTTTAATATCATATGTAATAAGTAAAACATGATAAAGATAAGTTATTATGATAAAGTTATCAATTTAGGCTCTTACAATTGGTAAAAATGAAAAAAAAAAAAAAAAAAAAAAAAAAAAAAAAAAAAAATCAAATTGACACGATTATAAAATTTCATGTGAAATCTAAACCCGTCATCATTTTCATCTTCTCAAAATTTACGTACGAAATTTTAATGTCATTTTTTTTTTTTTTTTTCAATTTTAAGAGAAAGTGGCACATTTCTGTTGCCACAATTACAAAATTCGCACAAAAACTATAAAAAAATTAATATCTCAAAAATAAATTGAGATACAGCTTTCAAACAAATGGCATTTAAAAGTACATTTTTTTCTATTTACGCTGATGTAAAAATTGAGAAGGTGCGATATTGAGAAGTGTAAAATTTGCAGTAGCGAAAATTCACAAAGCCAAAATTGCAGGGGAAAGTGTTGCCATTCGCAAAATGACGTACGCGTTACGCACAGATACGTTTGGCCTTTATAATATAAATTTTCATTTTTGTTAGAACTAAAAAATATTTTGGAATACTATAATTTGTCAATTTTTAATCATGCTAAGAAAAAATAATGTTGTGCTTTAATTTTTCAGACATATGTATATAGAGCACATCAAAAACTATGCAACCATTAAAAAACTGTCATATGTCTGTTAGGAAAAAAAAAAAAAAAAAAAAACCTTTTAAAATAAAATTTTTGCAGGCAAATAATAAATATAAAGAATGCACAAACAAAACAAAGAGTGGAAACTGGAAAAAAAGTAATTCCCTATTTAAATAATCAAAATATTATGAAGAATTTTATGAATTTAAACAATAACTTCTGAATTGGTTTAGATTTTATTGTTAAACTTAAGACAAAATTTATCTTTTTGAAATAAGGAAAGCATTATCTCCCATTTATATTAAATAAACAAATACATTATTTAATTTTATCAGAAGAGAAAAACAAATGACAAAAATTATAAAGAGAAAACTTCGACACTAAACATATGAGTATATCATATTTTGAGTCTATCAATATTAAGTTAATAAAATTTTAAATGCCTTTTAAAATACACTTACTGGATGTCCTACTATTACTTGGGATCTGTGAACAAGATCTTCAGAGAATGAAGAAGCTGGGAAACAACTGGTGGAACTACAAAGAACAACATCATCTGAGGCAACAGCATCTAAATCTTTAAACACCTTCTTTTTTAATTCAAGGTTTTCAAATACACACTCCTAAAATATTAGAAAATAAAAATTAGTTACATAGCACAAAAAATAAATAAAAAAGTTATATAAAAAAAAGACTACAATTTTTTTTTTTTTTTTTTTTTTTTTTTTTTTTTTTTTGCATATTTAAGGACATGATATTTCGCTATTTTTAAAAGAGGTAAAATCTGTCCACCTTTTTTTAAAATAATGAAATAGACTCTGAGTTATATCCTTATATCCAAAGGATATGATTTATAAAATCTGCTTCATCTACAGACTTTATTGATATACAGCAATCTTTCTAATATATACATTTTATCAGAAACCTGGAATCAAAAATATTTTTCCGCTCCCAGTTAATAAGCTATGGTTCCAGCTCCAACAACAGCTTTGAGCTTCTATGAGTTCCAGATTTTATTATAAAAAGGAACATTTAAAAAATAATAATCATTAACTTGCACAAAAAATACAAATTTAATTAAATTCATAATTATTTGTTAATTTTAAATAAAATATTTCAAACTAATAAATCATTCTTCATATTTGATCTTAAATCAATATAAATGTACTTTAAACCAAGAATTGTCTTTCTATAGCAACTTGGGAAATAGGCAATGATGTTAAAATGAGGCAAGCTTCTTGAGTGTTTAGAAAACCTCCTAAAAATGATATAATTAAAATACTGAATAATACTGTACTTAAAATATTTAAGCCTGAAAAATTTAAAAGACTAAATGAAAAAATAATAAAAGAAAATTTCAAAACTAAAGGAGCCCTGGAGCACAAGAAAATTTAGAGCTCTAGCTCCGGTTCCAGCACCAGGAAAAAGAGAGCTTCTGAGCACCCTGGATCACTGCATTTTATAATAATTTTCATTCAGTAACTAATCTTCTTTACATAAAATTGGGATAACATTAAAAATCTACCTCACCTGCAGATTTTATTAATCCATTAGAAACCTTTCTTTTCTACAGAATAGTTAAGGAAACTTAGAAACTACCTGCTTCATCTGCATACTTTATTGGTACAGAAATTTAGTTATATATGTTTTATAATTATTTTCATTCAATAATGCATCTTCATTATGTAACTCTGGGAAAACCTTTAAATTCTGCCTCATCTACAGATCTCACTGATAAAGTATTTTTCTTATAGATCTTTATAATTATTTTCATCTAGCATCTGATGTTTTCTACATAATGCTGAGAAAAATTAACTTCTGCCTCATATGCAGATTTTATTGATAGATCTGCATTGGGTGTTATGAAAAATATGTCCTTAAATTAAAAGTAAAATACCTATTAACTTGAGAAACTCAGTAATCTTATTAAAATCGACCATAAACCAATTTTCTTATATATTTTAACGAACCTTTTAAGTTTCTTGCTCCAACTTTCCATACTAAAATTCTAAATTAAATATTCACTATTACAGCAATGAATCTGTATGCAGGGTTGTTACTCATATGAGAAAATGAAATTCCCTGACTTTTCCAGGTATATTTCAAGACCAGTGTTCTCACTGTCGCTCGCCATTTCGCCAAATTGCGACTAAATTCTTCATTTGGCGAGTAAACAAGCGATTAGATTCGCCAAATTGCTGGTGCTCAATTTTTGCTTTTCTTTCTTTTTCTTTTCTTTTTTCTTTTACTTTTCGTTTTTTATACATATGCATTTATACATATTTTTAACGTATTTGTAGTGAATAGTTGAATTTAGATTAATAACAATCATTGTCGCTATTATAAAAACTAAGCCTATTTTAGAACATATTGGAAAAAAAGGGGGTACATTAAAGGATAAAAGATAATTTTTTTAGTGCTACTTGGTGAATCTATCCGGCTAACACTTTTTTCATTAGGCGAATTTTCTTTTATTTTTAATTAGCCAAATTACTAACATTGGTCAAATGTCAGCGAGAACACTGTTCAAGACTATTCTAGTCTAGCGGTGTAGTGCAAAATGGACATGCTGAGGGTAAAAACAAATATATTAAATTACTCAAAACACTAAAGTCTCTTGAATAGAGTTGCTAATAATCTCTGAGCTAAAGCTATTTATCCCAATTCCCCTCCCAAATCAATAACAATCTTTCTTTGAAGTTTACAATTGGTATTACACCTACAGTTTCCTACAAACTGTACAAACTTACTACAAAATATTTGTGCACTGAGTTCACAAATATACATTTTGTTAATTATATCCCAAAATCATTGTCTAGTTAAAATGTATTTTCAACAAGGGAAGGAAAAACAGAGTGGGGAGATGGAGGCTTGTGATAATTACTTACTGTTACATGAAAATAACTGTTGGAAAAAGTTTTAAAATCTGCAATAATGAGTACATAAAATATAAAATGTGGAAGATCAAAGAGGAAATTTTTGAAAAAAAAAAAAAAAAGTTGCATGATTTTTCTTCTATTTTTAAAATATGCAGCTTGCCAAATCATGGAAGATTCTCACTTCTGGCCACACAACAATCAAACTCTCTTAGAGATCACAATGAAAGTTTATCACATTCCCTGACTTTTCCAGGTTTTAGGGAAAATATTGAAATTCCCTGATTTATTTGGCTAGTTTTCTAATTCTCTGACTTTTCCAGGTTGTGTAGCAACCCTGTGTATAGTCAAGTCATTTTCTAATTAGCCTAAAACTGAATAGCCTCACTGGAATAAGTCTGAAAAATAATCAAGCAATTAGAGAAATAAACGATTTTCAATTTCCCTAATGTTCCACAGGTTCCCCCCCCCCCCCCCAAAGACATGAAAATGTCAGGCTGATTGAAAAGTGAATGATCATTTCAGATTCTTTGTAATAAACCTGGAAATTATAAGGCTGATTGAAAGAAGGCATGTGATTTCCCAAGGGCTTTTTATTTTCATATAGCATAAAATGTAATTAATTCACCAACACAAAAGGATTTTCTAATTACCATCTAATTAAAAATGTTTTAGACATAAATAAATCTATTTATCTTTCATAATGATTTTTGCAAATGATCATCTCTTATACTAGAAGCTTCACAAAAAGTATTTGAATTACTTCTGTGGTTTCAAACTAGAAATTTTTTATTACATTTAAATCTAGTTTTTAATGAGCATCTTCAATGTGTCTTTATAGCCCCATATGAATTTCTTGTTTTAT
Source organism: Maratus speculifer (assembly GCA_964019185.1). Taxonomy (NCBI): domain Eukaryota; kingdom Metazoa; phylum Arthropoda; class Arachnida; order Araneae; family Salticidae; genus Maratus; species Maratus speculifer. Next base: position 844,549 of record CAXHSM010000015.1, on the reverse strand, counting down.
AATTTGCATTCATGTCTTGAGTCAGTAATGAGTGATCATTATAAACAGTGAAATTCACAACAAAAAATAGTTTTTCATTTGAGCCGAAACAGATGTTTTGGAGATGTTTAGAAAATATTATAACAAGATTTAATTGATATCACAATTTTTTAATATTTTTTTGCTTTATTACACATGATTCTTTCAAGAAAATAATCTTTATTTAATATTAAAAAAAGCAAAATATATATTTAAAATAAAAGAATCACAAATAATGTGCAAAAAAGAATTAAGCAAATATTTATTATTATTATTACTAAATGCATAAAGGTTAATGAAGCCATATAGTAAATGCATAGACACATATTAACAATAATATATGTAAACAGTAACAAAAGTATTTGTAAGAACAAAATAATACTCAATTAAAATAAAAGTACTATTATTAATAGTACATCAGACCAAAAAGGGTTCAATATAAACTATCTTTCAAAAGTATGATTTGTAAAAAAATATAAAAGCAAAACATTTGCAATCAAAAATTCAATGTAGTAGACTTTCTCAAATCCGCACAGCTTCGAATCAGAGGTTGTGGAGATTGTTGGTCATTGCTTAGTTTACATTTTTTAAACAGTAATTAGATTGTAATTAATAATGCAATCGAAGTTCTAATGAATGCTTGCAATATAGTAAAACATTAAAATAATTAAGTAAAGTAATAAATTAAAGCATAAAAACTTAGATAATTTTTAAATTATTAAAATTAAAGGCCAAGTAAATAACCAATAATATGTACTAATTATTAAACATTCATTATAAAGATTGGACACATTTTTCCTAAATTATTCAATGAAACTTGCCTCATAAAGGTACACTACTAATTCATTAAAAAAAATCATAAAATAAGGAAGTTTTACTTCAGTTTTAGCCTGACTTAATACAAACAAATTATATATTCGGTAAAAAGATCGTGATCAGCAATATCTTGAATTTTTTTCAGAAATTATTTTATCTTTCCTTCATGAAAAAGCATGAATTTAGTAATAGTAATGAAAATTACATGGCCAATTCGATGAAAAATTGTCATGTCTGTCACATACAACGAATTTTTGCTACCAATATTTTAGAACGGAAAAATGTGACTTATTTTATAGGAAATATTTCATCAGTTGAATAGGTCGAAGCAAACTTTTTGAAAATAATGGTGGCCAACAAGCATAGTGATTTTTAGCTGTGTGACAGACATGGCAAATTTTCATGGAAATGACCACATATTAAAAAGCATATGGAATTGATATAAAAATTAAAAAGTCAAATTTTGTCCTTACATCTGAGCTGAAAGTTACATTGTGTTTACATTTGTAAATTATGAACAGATTTTAAAGAGTTGTGTATTTCAGAGTTGCAGATTTGAGAGAGAGTACTGTATTATATGAAAACATATTTTATTGAATAATAAAATCAACATACTTAATAACAATTATTAGGCATACCTGTATATGAATTGAGTCTCTGACACATTCTTCTAAAGTTGAGCATTTGGTTATCAGATTAAACTGCTGTGCAGCTGTAAGGGATCCTCTTAAATATCTTGTATCTTCAAGCTTTTGGAGTTGCTGTTTTATATCAGCCAAGGCTTCTTCAACTTTACCTGGTTCAACATCATATAATTTAACCTTATAACCGACACTGGCAAATAACATAGCCCATCCCCTTCCAATAAATCCACTAGAAAATTAAAAATTTACAAAATTAATTATCCAAATAATATTTTAATTCATTCTCAAAAATAATAATGCAACAAAATCCGGTACTACTTGGTTATCCTTCCAACCAATTTCGGCAAATTATACGAACTGCCAAATTTTTTGTCAAATTATCCAAATTGACTTTTTTTTTTAATAATGAAAGAACAAAGAAATTAGCAAAACATTAATAAAAATACTAATAAAAAGTCAAATTAAAAATCATTTGACGATTTAACAGACACATGTATTGTGTTCAATGTCAAATGAACGTGACATTAATAATCAGTATTATTGGCATTTAATCTTATAGTTTGGTGATAGTTTTTTGGTCGACGGGATAATCAAGTAGTACCCAAAATCCTGAATAGGTAGGTTCTATTAAGAAATAATTAAAACAGTCTAAACAGTGTCATTTTTATCAGATACTTTACATTTTTTTTTTTTACATTTTATTTTTTTTAGAAAAGAAAACAACTGTTCAGGGGAACAGAATACATGTTGATCTGATGATTTAGAACTATGATGAAATTTTGCACAAAAATGTACAATTGATTTCAATTTTAACAATGAATTACATTATTCCCTAAAGAGAAAAAAATTTGCTACAAATAAAAAGATCCATATAGCCAGGAATGGGAGGAAAACATCATTTTGCTTGCCAGTGGCGAGTGGATTTTCTAGCAAGGCGAGTGCATTTTTAGTTTTTGAAAAACTGTAGGCAACAGATATTATCAAAGACACTTTTTTAATCTAGATATTTCAATTTTCCAAATTATTACAGTGTAAATATGGTACTAAGTTCTATCTTATATTAAGCTTATTTCTGTTTTAGTACTTCTTAATTTATAGAAAAAGAGAATTACAAAAGTGCATTTTAATAATAGTAATTTCGTTTGTAATAGCATGTGATTTTGTTCTAACTATCTTCAACTGTGTGTGTGTGTTGCACAGACTTGTATAAAACCAAAAACTTTCTGCGCACGTAATATTAAGCCAAAATTTTACTGCAAATTAATTTAATGTTGGGTGTAATTTGTGCGATTCATAGTCGTAATTCATGTTTTTTATGCAATTTATGAATGTAATTTGCATTTCTGAGCGATTTATGGCTGTAATTAACGTTTTTTATGCGATTCATGAATGTAATTCGCATTTATGTAGAAGTGGGGCGGATGAAAATCGGGTATTCGAAATAAATAACAGTTCCAATGTTTCATTGAATGAATATTTAATTAAAAAGTTCTTGATTAGATAACTGGTAGACAATTCTAGGATAAATGCAGTATAAGATGAACAGAAATTATTAATGATTGAAGTCAATAACGGATCGCAACCGATCCCTTTTACTAAGTTCTTGATCAGGGCCTCGTACCGATAAAAACATGAGTGTAAGAAAGCCGCATCTGCTCAGTATCGAGGCATTCTCCCTGCAAATCTTTGAACATTTTCACTCTTTTCATATTGCACTTAGGTTGCAAATATTTTTCTGGGATGGGCTTTTTGAACTTCGCTCAGCTATTTAAACTATGCACATACATTGTCAGTCGAAGTCTTGTGGTTTCTGGGGCTAATTTACCTCTACATTTATTACGCGATTTATGGATGTAATTCGCTATTTTTATGAGATTCACAGACGTAATTTGCGTTTTTTAGCTTTCTGCTGACGAAATTCGCATTTTTTGAGAGATTTATGAACGCGATAAAATGCGTTCATAAATCACGCGTTCAAAATTCATGTTTTTTGAGCGACCTTTCGATGTAATTCGCATTTTTTACGCGATTCATGGACATAATTCGCATATTTTTTTGAGCAATTCATGGATGTCATTCGCGCTTTATTAGTGTAATTGCGTTTTTTGAGCAATTTATGGACATAATTTGTGTTTTTTATGCAATTTATGAACTTAATTCGCGTTTTTTACACGATTCGTGGACATTATTTATCATTTTTTATGCAATTTATGAACGTAATTCACGTTTTTTTCTTTTTACACGATTCATGGACGTAATTCGTGTATTTTGAAGCGATTTATGAACATAATTTGCATTTTTTGAACGATTCATAAATGTAATTTGGTTTTTTTACGCGATTCATGCACGAAATTAGTGTTATTTAGAGATTCATGCATGGAATTCGTGCTTTTTATGCAATTCATGGATGGAATTTACATTTTTAGCGCGGTGATTTGTTGAAATATTGTTTTTTTACACGATTCTTTTTTGAAACGCATGTTTTTTACATTATTCTTTGTCGAAATGCACGTTTTTTACGCGATTCTTTATTGAAATTCACGATTTTTTCGAGGTCTTTTGATGATATTCGCGTTTACAGTAAACAATTCATTTATAAAATTAAGGGAATATTTTTATTTTTTTATATTAAAAAAATTACAAAAATAGAATTGTTTCTTTCTTAAAATTTTCTGCAAACTTCATAAAATTTTCTGCGCACGGCGTGCGTCTATATTATACAATTCTGGTGTTGCATCTTGCTGGCTGGTGAAATAAATCCTTGGCTGGTAAGATTTTTGGAAAATTCCCCACCCCTGCATATAGCGACCATTACAAAATCAATCTCAAGAATAATATGTATCAAAAATACTTGTGAATAAATTGAGAAATAAAAAAAAAGATCTTTACACATGGTAATACAGAATTTATATAAGTAAAATTTAGAAGGAAATGTTGGGAGTAAAAGAATTTTCTGCACCCCTACAGCTATTATGACAGCGTTTGAAATCCTTACGGTCTGCTAATTCGAGACCACCAAAAATTCAATTGGACCACAAACTTTTTTTCCCCTCTCTGACAGATAAATGTAAATTTTGCTGTCGCTGAGTAAGCCATAACCAAACACAAACCACACCATTTTATTTTATTTTATTAATAAAAAATAATAATAATTGCATTAAAAGTTACAATTAATTGAAATAAATGATCATAAATAAAATATCCAATTAATAATTTTATATTTTTTGTTTATGTGCTGTTTATTCAATTTTTAGCAAATTATAATTTTATATTTAACTAGGCTGAAATTTTTGGGTAGTTGTAAAGGAAGTTTAGTTTACATTCAAGGAGGAGGGGGAGGAGGCTGGGTCAAAGGGTTAAAGGTAATTTAATTAATAGAATTTTATGACTATGAGGCAGCCAGTAATATTGTCTGCAGACTAGTAAACTCTCATCTTTTATCATTAAGCTTATCACTGTCAGAGCTGTTGAGGATGAAAAAATATTTTTTGGAATACACCCTTAAGGACACTTTTTGCCACTTAAGATGAGTTTTTATGATTTTTAAATAATTTTCAACTTTTCTAGGAATTGAGTGAAAGAATTCATGAATGTTCGGGAGAAAAAATCAAGTTCATACGTTACTTTTGAAAAGATTTTAAACCTTATGGATGAGGGAAAGAGGAAAATTTAAAGTGAAGGAGATATTTGAAATATGGGGAATTCAGATGAAATTTTAAAATCATAAAATGGCCGAGACTCATAAGACCTAGAAGATTCTCATCCCTGATATTTGTTACGCTTTGTCTTATTAAAAAAAAATTTTGTCCAAAAACACATAAAATTTTTGTTTTTTGTGCTATTTTCACAACAACATTACCTTGTCTATTATTGTTTGATTACTACATATTCCCGATTTTCATGTCGCAAAAAACTGCATAAAATTCATATTTTAGCGGTATTTTTAAAAGATGCTTTTCTTTAATAGGAAAATAAAAGCGATAAAAAAAATTGAAAATTTTATGATATGAATGTTTTTATATAATAAAAAGTCATAAAAAAGATTTCACAAGAAATAATAAAACTATCTTTAAAACTAAAAGGCATCATAACTTATAAAATAATGTTATCATGTTCAAGTTTACGAAGAAAAAAGTATTTTTTTTTTAAATTAAATACCTCCCAACGATGCCGACACAGCCTTTAGAAGTCATTTCGTTTTTTTCTGACTCAAGTACAAAGAGGACGTTATAAAAATCTTTATGTTGAAAAAAAGAAAAGGAAAGAAAATGATAAAGCAGTGTTATCACAGAGATTTAAAAAAAGGAAATTATTATCTGTAGATGATAACTGATCCATGAAGTTCATGGCTGATCGCACAGTTTATTTTCTTTTTCTTGAGCTCGTAGTTGTGATGAATCGAATTTCATCAAAACTCGATTTAAGAATTCGACTACATTCGATACTCTTTCAAGCATCCTAGCGCGCGCGACGAGGCGCGCGAGCTTCGGAGGCAGAGGCATGGAGTGAGGTTCTTATCGCGGATGGAATAAACATTCAATACTTGTGCGTTCAGGAACAGATTAAGGGTGTTCTCAACTGCTCCGCTCAACAAGCGCAAACCTTATGACATTGACACACTTACAAATTCATTTTTTAACTGAAAATTATAAAACTGAAATACCTGACTATGGAAGCAATTTCGAATCGAACTTAATTTTCCATTTTATGATAATTAAATTACTTATCCAGTTTTAAGCTATTTCGATCACCCGTTTTTCTCCTGCTTTTCGACCGGTTTTTCTGCTTTCGTCGGGAAATGTGCTCAAAAACGTCAACTTTGAAGACTTGTTATAAAAGATCTACTGTGTTTTTAAGAAAACAAAAAATTGAGTGCAATTAAACAGTTTTTGAATAACAACACCTGCTATTTTCATGCATTTCCGAACAAAAATACATTAAAGCATGCGTCACAAACTTGCCCTTTTTGATTTAAGAACAGATCATGGATTTGATAATCTGTAGCAAACGAAGGTGCGCTCGATGGCCGAATGGACCGAGAGGTTATGGGTTTGAGTCCTTTCATGCCCCAAAAATGTTTTTATGATTTTTCATTATTATTGGTTGCTTGTATTAATAAATAAGACATTTTTATTAAGGATAATTTTTTATATTAATAATACAAAAACACATGTATTTCTATAATAATAATAAAATGCTTATTTAAATACGAGAAAATGAGATATTTTACGAAGAAAGTTTTACATCTGAACCCCTTTTAATATTCTAAATATCATTCCAAAGCAGTGTTGAATTCAGACACTTTTCTCCAGGAAGGACTTCAATAGCTCCAAGGCGGGGGGGGGGGGCATTATAGAGCTCAGGGGGGGGGATTATACTTTCTGACCATTACAAACGCACAATTTAAAATTTTCCAAGAGGGGGGACAACCCCCCCCTCGGGCCACCCCCTTAATTCAACACTGGTTCCAAAATGATTTATATATATATTAAGCAAATGAAGAAAAAGTATCGTGCAAGAATATCTATATACGCCTAAAATAATTTCTTGATGTTTTTCTTTCTTTCTTTTTTTTAGTACTTTAGAATTGAATCAAGGAAGCAAATCCTATTTTACAGTGTTAACCCTAGAAAGACGGTGAGCGGTCGACTGCTGACAAATGAATCTATTTCCATACCAACCAGAAATTTCTTTAAAAAACAGGTTTAAAAGATGCATAGGAATAAAAAGAAAAATAAATGAATTAAACAGTTTTAAATAAAAATTATGGTATAAAATATTTTTATAAAACTTGAGTAAAATTTTCCGTCTTTCTAGTGTTAACATACACAAAGAAAATGTAAAAAGCTAAATGTAACAGATGTATATTTTTTAAACTAAAAATATCCATAGGCGTAGGAACCGGGGGAGATGGGGGAGCTCTGGCTCCCCCTGGAATTTTTCAGACGGGCTCAGCTCCCTCGAGAGAAATTGAAAAATAAAGTTTACTTTTTTTAGAAAATTCACGGGAAAGGACGAGTGTCTCCAAATAAAAGACAGTTTTAATAAGATAAGAGCAGACAAGCTATCCTTCCACTCCAGCACAATAAGAAAAATTGAGTTTTTTAGCGAAGCACTTGACCTTACTAATGCATAAAAAAACGATTTAATTAAAAAATCTTTTGATTCTCACATGCAGATCAAATCCATGCTCATGTATACAGCTTTAACCACGCCAGAAGATCTCAAACAAAAGCTTAGAATACATGCTGATCATTTTGATTTGACAAATCTTTCTGCAAAGTTGACACTTCTACCAACACTAGTCCCGAATGGAACTGACAGAAATACGTTGTCGATCACAATTAAAATGATGTCATCACAGGAATTAGTAAACAAATTATTTTCTAAAGTTTACCTTTTGGCAGAATTCATTTTGTTATTCCAATATCATTAGTGACAACTGAGAGCTTTCAATGCTTTTCCTCAAGCAGACACACCGCCGAACAACAACGTATCAATACAGACTCAATCACTTGATGCTATTGTATATTTATAAAAAGAAGCCTTTAAAATTGATTTGGAAGAGATTGTAAAAAGTTTGTAAGCCAAACAACAAAAGTAAAACTTTAACTTTTGGTAAATGGGAGCGGGAGAAGCCTGAAATTTGAATATTTTATTCGGTATCATCCATAAATTAAGTTTCAACAAGTATGTCGAATATAAATTATTTAAACTGGATTAAAAAGTCGGTTATCTTTTGATATGCTTCTATTTTATACTCTTGTTTGTGTAAAGTACAACACAAGAAACTCTCCGAAATGAATGAAATTATGACTGAAATGATCCTGGCCACTAGCTTTTAACAATATGCTCCGCAGAGGCGTGCGAAGAGAAAACTGCGCTTAGGGCAAAGTTTCAATTTGGAGCTGCTTTTCCCCAACTTTTCTTCTGACAGGCCAAAAAATGGCGTTGATAGTATAAATTTGGGGTCTTTTAAAATTCCGCGCCCGGGACGACCGCCCCATTCGCCCCCTTACTTTCGCTTGGCGCTGATGCTCCAGCTCCCCTTGTTTTTTCAAAGTTCCTACGCCATTGAAAATATCTGCATCTAAATTCTTATTACAAGTGTTTACACTGCACAATAACTATTCAACACTAATAATTTTTATAATGCTTTTAAAAGTTTGCAGAACTAATAACAACTACCTTATAACGAGAGAGAAAAAATGCCATCTAAGCACATCTTATTGCAAACAGTATCAAACAAATAAAAAAAATCATGCGTTAAACATAGATTATGAAATACTTTCGGCACTTCCTGAAATCTTTAACAAAACATCGTTATTTAAGGAAATAAGGTTGCTTTATAGAGTCAAATATGTATTCCAATACTAAGTTTCTCTTTCAGCAATTTACTAATTGATGGAAACATACTTGAAAACATTTGTTCAGCACTGTAGTTTACCTAGTATCTTTATTATATACCAGTATTTAGCTAAAATTTATTTTAATCTAAACACTCTTAAAAATATTGAAGTCATATTCTCAGAAATTATCATTCATAGGCATCCATGTATCCAATTCTTTGTGTGGCCCTGTATATCATTTTATCTAACATTTCTTAATAAACTGAATGCAGTTCAGTGTAAAAATGCATAACTTTTTAAAAAACCATGTTTAAGTAATTTATGCTCATATTCAGTGACGTTTGTGAGCTCTTTTATGTAGCTCTGTATATCAACAATAGCATTTATACACACCATATAATATGCATAGATTTATTGAAACTTAAAAGTGCATATCATAATTAAAAATGCATTTCATCCATCCATCAGCCATCATCAATAATATACAGTACTTTGGATAGAATATACTATTTGAAATCCTTTGTGTGTTCCAGTAAATGCTATGCACTTCTTATTATGCATGAAATATTAAGCCTCAGTGGCATACATTAACTTTATTATATGTGAAGTCATTTAACATAATTAAAATATGTTGCAAACAATTCCCCTTTTTATTATTGTGCAATGGAATTCTTTTGTGTGGTCCTGTAAATGAATAACTTTTATTTTCACTGCATATTTTACAGAATGTATATTTCAGTGCACTTTGCAAATGCAGCTAAATTTGAATAAGTTTGACAGGGTGTAACACCTTTAAAATTCATTTGAAACAATTTTTTCTCGTAGGCCATAATGTAACAGAAAACTTATCCCTGTAAATAAACTACCCATGATAGAAACTTCATTTTCAAAAGGGTTCGTGCTAAGATAAACGTCAATAACATCCAAAATTTTCATAGTGATTTGAGTATATGTACGAGAGTTAGAACGCCACCCAACAAAGCAAAAACATAAACACTTTTCAACTTTGTTGGAAAGTGTTAAAAAAGAATTTAACGCTAGAAATTCCAAATTTTAAACCTTTATAATTCATAAACAGCTTGATTTCTCATTTGATGCATTACAGCAAAATGTAATGAGAAAGCAAATATTATATGTCGTCAAAATTAGATGTTCATGTTGAGCATTTCAGAGTTTTAGTTCAATTTGAAGATGAGCACCAAGCTCTTTTTTTTTTAAATGTAAAATGAAAGGAAAGATACATAATTGGAAGTGGAATTTCTGTTTTAGTTTTTTGATTTGAAATTTAGTGATTAAAATGCATGGGATATGTTTTATCTTATGGCTAACTACACTTTAAAATTGTCATATATCGTTGATGCATGATAGTCATACATGACAATTGCCATGCATACTTTAACCTTTTACAGACCAATGTTCCCAATTGGAAACAAAATAAAAAATTTAGCAAAAATTAAATTTCATCAAAATAGACTGGGAAAAATTAGAAGAAAAAGCAAAAAAATTACTTTATTTTTTGAAATATTAGTTACATTCCTATCCTTAATAGGGAACTGTACAGAAATTCATAAAAATGACCAAAGCCCACCAGAAGTGACCACTGTTCACAATTGGGCACATTCTGAATATTATACATAATTTATTTCCACTATATTAATGATTAATATCCTCCAACTAAAGCATTAGAAGGCATAATGTGCAAAGAAGTAATTTAAAATATACCTGGATCTGAGTTTGACCTGTAAAAGGTTAAGTTATCATATGAAAGTAGATAGCATGTAACTTAAGACATAAGTGGTTATTTGTCTTGTGAGAAGAATTAGAAAAGATGAATTTTTTGATGGGTTTTTATGGTTCTTAATCTGCTAAAGTTGAAGAGTTACAAAAGAAAAACAGAAATTCAAGAGTTTTGATTTTAAAACTTACAATTTTCTATGCATAACAAAAAGTTTTAAGAATCTTTTAAATAAAATCATTTGTTTAGTAATTTCTTTAAATCCATTATGAAATGTGAAGAAAAAAAGTCATTTGTATGTGTCCACCAATTTTATTGTATATTTAACAATCCATTATAAAAGCCTATTTTATATTATGTTTTTAATTGTGCAAACATGGTTTAAGGGCCCCGCAACCTTTAGCTACCCAAATCTCCACTGCAATTGGGGTCACATCAAAGAGGGCTCTGAATGGCTTTACACAATTAAAATTAATGTTTCCTTTGTATAAACTAGGGATGCACCAAATAGTGATTTGGGCCGAATACCGAATATTTGGCTATTCGAATAGTATCTGATAGGTGAATACTGAATATGTGGCTGGCCAAATACTTTTATATCACAGTTTAATAGCATTAAAAAGTTAAATTTTAAACAATATTACACAATATTTAGCATAGATATTTTCATTTTGATAAACAAGATTTTTTTTTAAAATATATAAATTAACTTTAAACTTACAAAATTTATGTATTGAATTATTATTTAAGAGGACTGTTTAAAACTTATTTAATTAACAAAACTTAAATTCCATGCCTTCTTCTGTGATTTCAAACAAATGAATAGATTTTTTTAATATTGAAGAAGAAACGACATATCATTCCAATTATTCCATCAAAATGAAAAATGTGTCACTAAGAGCTGTAAGTATATTTTTGTTTACAACTTCAGCAAAATTGAAAACATTTTAGGGAGATTTGCATTGTATTAATTTGTATAATATGCAACAAAGCCAATGTAAGTGAATGAATGTTGGCGAGTGATACAATATAAATATTGTTACTTGCATTCTTAATAAAGGAATGCCTAGGTCAGTGCAGTTTAGGTATGTATGGTTGTAATTTCTAGCTTTTGTCATGTTATTCTATTTTATATAAATCAAAGTAACTCTACTGACAATGCAGTTACAATATTTTCATTACTGTAAAAAAATAAGAAAAGAAATTTGAAATTTGACCCATGTAATATGCTGTAATTTTTTTTTTTTTTTTTTTTTTTTTTTTTTTTTTTGATGGAATAAGTGAATTGTTATCCTGGTTTGTTTTACAAAACATTGGCTCTTTTGATGTCTATTATTACTCCTGAAAGTATTTCTCATTTTGTTTAGAAACACTCTTACAAAGAAGCAAAAACTGATTATTTTACCAAACAATAATTGGGAACTTGCATTTGTACATTATTAATTTCTATGAAGATCATTATTAAAGGTTAATTTTCTTAAGTGACACTTTTAAAACAGCAAATAAATAATAGAAAAACATCATCTTTTATCGAAGATGGTTCTGTCTAATTATTTTGAATATCTTTATTAATTGTCAGTTAAAGGTAGAAGTTGTGTAAGGGGGCAAATATAATGTTATCATTTTAAGGGGGGAAAAGGGGGGATCTGGCAAATGATACCATCAGATATCTGTAGGGAAAGGGGGGGGGGGTTGTCTTTTGATAGCAATATCATTTTTAATCCAACCAATTTTTTTTTTTTTTTTTAATTTGTAACATAGTTTTTGGTTCAAAATGGTATGTTACCGTTTTCTAGTCTGTTATCCATTTTTATGAAAATACAAAGTTTTTATTAAAATCACTAAATCATTACAAAAATTATTTAATTCTAAAATATGGAATACTCCAACATTTGACTACTTCTTCTTCATATCTGCCTGCAATTATATTCACTGTTTGAAAAACCATATGTGAAGTATATTTGAAACGAAGCTTGTGTTTACTAATAAATAATAGAGAAAAAGAAAGAATGTTGCCTACTTCTTTTGTTGATAAGAGTTTCTATCTCTTTACCCCCCCCCCCCCCTTCCCTCCTTCATGCAGGACAAGTGCAATAAGACATTATTACTGTTGAATGCATTATCTAACAAAAAAGTTATTAACACTTTTAAATAATAACAACTTCTTTTATGTGTTATATGATATAAAGTGATATTTTATTGACTTCTCTTCATTTGAATCAATAAAGTATGCTAAAAATAAATACAACCAGTTTTGTATACCACACCAAACAAAAAATATACATTCTAAAGATTAAAAAAAAAAAAAAAAAATTAGACATTGATAACAATATGATTACCTAGGTAAGGGGGGGATGCCCCTGGAATAATAACGTTATGATATCAGAAAGGGGGAGAGGGGGTCCAAAATTTCCAAAAAGTTGATAACGTTATATATATGCACAGGCCCTAAGATTTAAAAATATTTTTTAAAGAAGTTTTTTAAGTACTTGGTTCGGTTGAATAGTTTGATATATGGTCATACCGATTATTGGGTAGATTGAATAGTTTGATATTCGGCCAAGATGAATACTGAATATTATCCTTAAATTGCATCCTTAGTATAAACTAGCAGATTTCCCCCAGTTTGCTGATTGTTTTTTACCGAAAATCATCCCTGAAAAATTAACAATGCAAGTCTTTCCAGTAGAACCTTTTATAAAAACTAATATTTCAGAATTGGATTCATCTCATTATAGAACTTTCACCAATAATTATATAGCAAAGCAACATAGGATGAAATATGTTGTATGCTAAAACCTCTCCTGGAATATTGTTTAACTAACACTGCTGGTTCTTTCAGAATCCACTCAATAGAACCTTTCAAAAAAGGCCAATCTTTCATAAGGTTCACTGATTAAATAACTTTAGCAAATAATTCTATAACTAAGCAATGTAGAACAGAATGTAGATTCTATAACTAAGCAATGTAGAACAACCCCTCCCCCCTTCCCTGTAAAAAATTATTTAAGTAACAGAGTGCAAGTGTGCAATCAAAATCCATTCAGCAGAGGTAAAGTTATAAACATTCAAAATGCAGACTTGCCAAGTTCTGAAAGCTAAAAATCAGGAGATTTTGTTTCAGAAATCAGGAGATATTTTTGTCTATGAAAACTTAAGAATTTAATCATATAATGTTTTCACATATTTTTAATTTGACTAAATATTATAAAAAAAGGGGGCATTTTGTTACTCAAACTTGTGTAAAAGCTATAGTAAAGATCATAAGTAAGTCTTAATCGAGACAAGTTATTGAAAATGCAGCAGATGATCACAGTACCAGAAACAAATCTTAAAGATTCCTCATTTATAATGAATCTGAATGTAGTTTATCGCATAAAATACTACTGATCAATCATACTGACGAACAATTATGCCTGTACTAGAGTTTTCGTCACTGAATCACAACATATTTTATTGTAAAATAACAGAATATTTTAAAAATGTGAAAAATCAGGAGAAATATGTCAAAAATCAGGAGTATGGAGAAACATCTGAAAATCAGGAGTCTCCTGCCAAAATCAGGAGACTTGGCAAGTCTGAAAATGACATTCCTTTTTATATTTTATGTACATAGTAGATAGTTAAAGATATATTTCATAATTATGTTAACTTGATTATACAACTCACAGGGATGTAGTAGAGGATTTGCACTACATATCATCAGAAGTACCAGCCATACCCTACATACCTTCAGGGTTTTTTTAAAGTAACTCTGGACACATTCTGTAACTATAGTGTAAATACCCTCTAATTTCTATTATATACCATCTGATTTTTTATGTCTCATTTGCTAAAATCTTTCTAGGTAGAGGTCCATAACTAAACAATGTAAAATTATGTGCTGAATATTGAAACAATCACTGATATATTTCCCATATAACTGTGCAATTGCCACCAAAATCCACTCAGTTGAACTTTAAATAAAAGATAATCTTTCATAATCAGGTTCATCTAATTTAAAACTGTCTCCTGTAACTCTATAAGTAAACAAGATAAAACAATGTGTTCTACATTAAAGATTTTTAAAAGCAAATTACTTGACTAACACCATAAGTTATACAATATACGCAGTGGCGCAGCCAGAATTCGGTTCTAAGGGGGTTTTGAGTTTCTGATAAAGATGTTTGCCAGTTATTTGAATCGCCGGTTAATAGACTCAGTACTTATTAGAATATTCACTGTATAATACTTAAACTCAAAGAGCATCTGTGTGGCAGAAAATCATCATTCTTTCAGCATAATATGGCTCAGAAAATTGATTTAGTCCAAATAACCAATTTTTACTTAACTAATCAATGTAATATGCACTTTCACAGTTTTAAGTAGAATTTTTGCCATTTAATTGAATCCCTTTATTAAATGAAATCTGGTTCAGTAAAGTGGCAGAATCTGAAGTATGCCAAAACGCTTGAATATTAGGTTTGGTTTTGATTCATATAAGCGGCAATTGTAGCAATCTTTCTTAGATCTGGGAGGGGTTTTAACCCCAAAACCACCCCCTTGGCTGCACCACTGAATATATGTTAAGCAAAACCTGAGTTATAAACAACCGGAATGAAATACAAAGTTGCATTTTATACATTTATAGTAGCTATATATTTCATAATTGGGTTCACATTTTTCTATAACTTTCAAAATAGCTCATTAACTAAGCAACATAGGATGATATATCACATACTAAAACCAAATTTCATTATTCTCATTTAAAGCATGAACTTTTTACTCATATTATTTAAAATGCATACTTGTTCACTGATTTCATTTAAAATACTAAAAAGAAAAAAATATAGGAAATATACTAAAAAACAGATTATTTTTACATTAAAGAATTTTTTCTAATTTACATACACAAAATTAAAATAACTGATATTGGAGA
Organism: Maratus speculifer; assembly: GCA_964019185.1. NCBI lineage: Eukaryota > Metazoa > Arthropoda > Arachnida > Araneae > Salticidae > Maratus > Maratus speculifer. The sequence goes on along the minus strand of CAXHSM010000015.1, from coordinate 829,069 downwards.
GATTTGCACACAGCTAATATTAAAGTACTATTTTTTGTTTTCCAACTAGGAGCAAATGATAAATCACCAAACATTATTTCAATTCCAATCTTTTCAATAAAAACTTTTTTTAAGCTGTGTTAACATTGCTTTCACAATTAAATATTTTCACTTCATAATTTTTTTTTCTTATTAAACTTTTTTCTTTGTATTTTAAATTAAATCAGTAAGCTTTATTTTATTTTTCGAAGCACACTTTTTTTCCTTACTGATACAGCCATTTTATTCTTTAATCAAATGAATTTATTAACAAAAAGATTAAATTTGAATTTCTTAAATTGCAACATTAATGAATGAACTATATGAATGAATTATCACTTGTAATGTTAAGTTTTTGTGCCAAGGACATCGCCAAAATAGAAAACTATGAAATAGCTCATGAACTATTAGATTTAGAAGAGTTTACTTGGTACCATTTGATTTAACATACCAAAATATATTACGAGCTGATACATAACTAAAATATTTGTTTTTTAATGAATTTTTTAAAAGTTTGTTCTCTCTTTTATCACTTGTAAGGATACATTAATGCAACCTCAAGGGAAGCTAAGAGGGCTGAAGCCCTTCTCAGATCGGCAAGATTAAACCAACTATTTAAAGTTTTCTAAAACTATGAAAGTTTACTTTTATTATTATTAATACATTCTGCAAAATAGAAATTTTGAAAAATAGTAATCTTTTTGCAATTTTTTTCTTATTTATAAATTTTCCCATGAAATTTGAAATATAAGCATTTTTAACATTCACCACTTAAAACAATATATATATATATTTTATTTATCAAAGAGGTTTAAGCCTTCTGAATTAGCCTCATAAAAAATTTTCAGAGTCCTTCCCCCAAGTTTCGCTGATTACTACTCCCTTCTACCACCAAGTCTTCGTTTTGTATCAAGTCAATAGAAAAAAATGTATGTCCGGGAATGATGCACCTCATTCATTTTTAATAAATTGTAAAACTAGTCGTTTGAGGCCACCATAATACTTACCCATCATGGATATGAATAATATAGTATATGAAAGTAAAACATGTGTAAACTATTTACAAAATGCATAGAAAATCCCCAAAAAAATGTAAACGTACATTTAAATATTTTTAGCACGTAGTAATGCTCTATTAATGAATTTCTGATGAACCAATTTTGACAAATTATATAAAACGCAAAATTACTCAAGCAATATCGAATTGTGTAAAAGAAACATCCTTATAATTCCAAAAATAATAGTCATATTAACTAATAATTTACTACGCCAGATTAAGCGTCTTATTTCCAATTAAAATACACCTTTGAATTGAAATTTTAACGAAAAATCAAAGAATGTGAAGAACAGGATTACAAATATCTCATCAACTAATAATTCTATCGACTTCATTCTTTTTGCAAAATTTGTGCTATTTTATTGCCTTTTACGTCCACTCTTGAAAATAAAAAAATTCGAAAATTTTTATATACCTTTCATCAGAACAAATTTTTCAAGAGTCTGAAAAAAATAGTTCCAGATAATCGAGGTTACTGATATTAAATAGGCTTTGTCGCATTCTAACATACTAAGTACATACAAAATTTTAAGTGTCTATCTCAATTTGGTTAGGAGATAGAGCAATTACAGACAGACACGGCAATTTTTTTTTTCTAAAAATATGTTTTTCGTAATCTCCAGTATCTGACAAATCTGTCAAAAAAAAAAAAAAAAAAAAAAAAAAAAAAAAAAAAAAAAAGTTTTTGATTTTCAAAACAGTTACAAGACTTACCCTATATTACATATGATGGGTATGTAAAAAATCAGACCAAGCTCCTCTGATATTCTTTGCCAGAATACGAAACGATAGATCTCTGGCATGCTAGCCCCCTCCAAAGCTCAATCCTGGTTGCACCACTGTAAGGATAGAATTTTAGAAAATTCTCTCTTGATGTGTGAATGGATTTTATGTGATTTCCCATCATCTCTTTTGAAACTCTGTAAGAACTGTGTTGAAACCAAGGCTGTGGAGTTGGAATTGCTGAAAAACAAGGCGACTCCAGCTTTTTTTGTTAAGACTGTTTGAAATGAAAGTAAACCAGTTATATGTAATTTTGAATCCATAAAAGGAATTACTATTGTTGTTTTTGGATTATATCATGTTACTCAAGTTAAGGATTTTCAATATAATGCCCTGCGTACACAGTAGATGAAAACTGCTTTTAATTAAAACCTCTAGTAGGTCCTGAATTATTTACAAACTAGTAAAATTTTCATCTTTATTTTTTTCTCTACCCATCAAAATTTTTCTAGTCTGGAGGACATGAATTAATATCAAATTGTAATGATTTCCCCTTTTCAAAAGCACAGATCCAAAATAGTAAAATTTCTGTTTTGTTTTCTTCCTTTATTTCAATAGTTGTACTTTCTTGGGTTTGTAGGATGCAAAACTGAAAAATTAGTAAAATGGAATATTTTCTTTTTTCTTTCAAGACTCTAAAAACTAAATTAATACTGAAATAGTGAAATTTTCCCTCTATTTTTCTTGCATTTCCTCATAATTTTAATCAACAGCAACATTAGTATATAAGCCAACCTGGAGTCAAATCAAAATCATTAAAATTTCTGGAGTCTGAGTCAGCCATTTTTCTCACAGACTCCACAACCCTGGTTGAAACATCCTGTATAATATTTATAGTCCAGTTCAAGTAAAGAAAATCAGTTTTAAATTATTCATTTTAAAAAGGACAGATGTTTAGAATAAGATTATAAGAAAACAAATGTTTAAAATGTATGCAGCCTTATATATGAAAAGATTTTTTTTTCTTATTCAAAAACTTATTTGTATACATAACAAGTACAATAACTAATTATTTAAAAACTCAGCTTATAAAAGTCTATATTTTCCTTACAAAAATTTATCTACTAAAAAATCAAATAAGGAAGTTTAATTATGATTTATCCAAAGAAAAAATATTTTTTATAAGACATAAATGACCAATCAAAAATCTAGTGTGAAAATATTTATTAATCTCTATAAAATTATCTTATCACCATTATTATTTCATGATTATTAATTCAAATAAAGTTATTTAGAAGCATGTAAAAAAAATTATATTTTTTAACAAAATGATATTTTGTATAAAAATATTTGTACTATTTCTTCAATACAAAATGGTTTTACAACAGGAATAGTTTAATTAGACATAGTTTTCTTTAGCTTAGCAAGACAAGCTAATCTTTCATCTCTCCATTTTCTACGTTCTTCGATTTTTTCCACAGGAACCTTCTCACAAAGTTGCTTATGAATATCTTCCGCTACTTTACCTTCCATCTTAGGAACTGGTCCAAATGTTTCAGAAACCCTGTAGATACCATCACCATAACGAGTGCAGTAATCAAGCATTCCTTTAAAGAGAGAGAGAAAAAAAAGTTATCACTGCTATTTATGCACTGATAATAAATACATTTAAAAATCATTTTAAATTTAATGGAAACATCTTTTTACAGACTAACTATGGCTGAAAAAAAAAAAAAAAAAAAAAAAAAAAAAAAAAAAAAAAAATCACCTATTCCAATAAACCTGGATGGTTTTTTAAAGGTAAAATCCACTCTAAAAACCCAATAAAACCCATGCTAAAGCAGGTTTTATTGAGTTTTTTTTTTTTTTTTTTTTAGAATCTATGATTTTATTATTTAATATTTAGTAGTTTGTATATTAGTTTTTAAACTTTTGTGTTTAAAAATTTACACTATCCTATCAATTGTGGGTGTACTACTAAATATGACAAAGCTAAAAGTGTGAAAATAAAATATTGTGCTTGATTCTTTTAAAAGCATATTATTGTTAATAATATGAAAAAAAAAAAAAAAAAGCCAAAATCAATATACTAAGCTAATTATAACATTTTCACATAGATGAAAAATGAGAAGATCTTTAATATCAAGATTTAACAATATAAAATTTCATAATATAAGTTTCCAACTGGATACAAATTTGACTAATTCTCTTTTGGGCAGGGTAAAAAATTTCAAAAAAACCTAAATAAAATTTGTTTGTTTGTTTAAACTTGTTTTTTTTGTTGTTGTTTTTTTAAACCAGGTTTTTTGTTTTATTTTTACCCTTAAATATAATTTTCTATTACTTAATGTTCCCCTATGTTTGTTGATAAAAATAAACATGTTGGATATTATATAAGTATTTTGACTTCATTTTAAAATATTCAAATTAAATAATTACAATTGGTTATATAAATAATTGAAATTATTTGTAAAATATTTTTAGTAACAGTTCTGAATATGTCCAAAGAATAAATTGTTCTATACAGTGAACCATAAAGATTTTGAAAATATTATCAAAATATTATTATTTGTTTAAAAAAATGTGTATTAAGCAAGAAATACAGATAAAAAGCAATTTATTAAAGTAACTTTTAAATATGTGTTTATTATATAATATCATATGATGTCAGAAATAAAATCTCTCTCTCTCTCTCTTTTTTTTTGTTACAGTTTTTTACATTGATTTATTTCTGTTATTTCAATGAAAATTACTTGTATATTAATTAATAAAGTATAAGAAGATTTTTTAATTTAATATATACTTTCTAGAAATAAGGGACTTCTTTGCCAGGGCCGTTATGGGCGGCTCAGCTCCCTCTAAAATATTTTGAGTCCCCCATCCCCCCACCTTGAAAAAAAAATCCAATAAAACCCCAAAAAATCCAATAAAACCAGTCCAGGTATCTAACCAATATACTTTCTTAGTTACAAACTAATCTGATGCTTTTTGTGGCTGTTATACTGGAACAGACTAACAAATTCCAAATGCTTGTTAAGTCTCATGTTCTCAACTGATGTTTTGACAATCATTTCACAGCCAAAGTTGATGATGAACATTAATGATGTTGATAACAAAGCAAATTTGAGAGTATGAGAGTTACTGCAAATGGTTACAACTAAAGTTAATTATGTAAACGACACAAACTGGGCCCAGTTATTAAAATTTCTCCTAACTAATAAATAGTTTATAAAAATAGGAAATTTAAAATTTATAAAAATACAAAATTAGAACTTAAAGAAAAAATTCTCACCATTAGCATTTAGATGACAAGTTTCAAATACACCAAGAAAAGCATAACGCATTCCCAACCCTTCAGACATCACAGCATCAACATCTTCCACTGACATCACACCATCTTGAACAAGCCTCCAACATTCATTAATGATAGCGTATTGAAGACGATTTATAGCAAACCCATAAACTTCTTTTTTGCAAACAACTGGTTTCTGCCCTATCTCCTTCATCAAAGAGACAGTTCTCTTAACAATCTCTGGATCAGTCCAAGGAGCAGGTATTATTTCTACCACTGGAACGTAATAAGGAGGATTCATCTGAAATAATAAGAAATAATTGTCTATGAAGATGCTATTAAGCTATTATGTCTTTTCATTTAGAAATGAATAATCAATACAAAATTTAAGAAATTCATAAAGTATTTTTCAGATTACAGAAGAGACAGTTCATCAACAATCTCTGGATCATTCCGATGGATAGGTATTATTTCTACCACTGGAATGTAATAAGAGGGATTCATCTAAAATAATAAGAAAAACTATTTTTGAAGATGCTATTAAGATTCAATGTCTTTTCATTTAGAAATGAATAATAGATTCAAAATTCAAGAAATCCATAAAGTATTTAACAGATTACAGAAGAGACAGTTCTCTTAACAACCCCTGTATCAGTCCAAAGGGCAGGTTTTATTTCTACCACTGTAACATAATAAGGAGGATTCATCTAAATAATAAGAAAAGTTATTTCTGAAGATACTATTAAGATTTAACCGTTTAGACGCCAAATTAATATCACAATCTAATTATAATTTTGTTTTTCCTATATTACAACTTCAAATGTTTTAATTTATGCATATAAATTTAGAAAGAATCAAAAAAATATATTTCTGCAGTTTTTTTGGCTGTTTACAATTCAGTGTTCGCATTTTGGAACATGATTATTAATTGACAACCTATGAAAATATAATAAATTATTTTCCGCTATATGCTGTTGTATATTGTTCTTGAGCATTTTCTCAAATTCCAAAAACATTCAGATTCTTAGTAGTCAAATGTAAGTAATATAAAGAAAACAATAAAAGTGAATAATATATTTTTTATGCAAATTAATGAATTTACATTTTCCTCAATACCTGCAGTATATGCTTAAATGTAATTATTTTCTTTTCAAAAGTTCAAATCAACCTTATATTTTATAGGAAAAATTAGGACATCGTTATTATATTGGAAAATATATGTTTTGTATTACAAATAATGCAATGTTCCCATTTGGGAACATTGGCGTTTAATCAGTTAATGTCTTTTCATTTAGAAATGAATAATCAAGACAATTCAAAATTTATAAAACATTTTCTAGATTAAAGAAGAGAGATCTTAAGAATCTCTATATCAGTGTAAGGGACACACAAATATTATTTCTACTATTGTAACTTAATAATCATCTAAAATAATAAGAAATAACCATTTATAATGATGTTATTAAAATTCAATGTCTTTGAATTCAGCAATGAATAATCAAGACAATTAAAAAAATGAAGAAATTCATAAAATATTTCTCAGATTACAGAATAGAAAGCTATATTTAAAAAATGATGCAAACCTTTTGTTTAGTACCTAATGGGACTGGGCATTATGCAACTTTCTTATGAAATAGACATTTTCATGAACACAAAACATGGTTGTAATTTTGACCAGTCAAAGCTCATTTTAATCAGGACACTGATAAAAGCTGGTTCCAACCAGCGGTGTAGACATAAAATAAACAGAAGGTATACTCTCTAAGCAGGGTATATGCTCAAGGCAGAGGGTGTATCCTAGAGTATAATATACTGTAGCTTTTTTGAGAAACAGAGGGTATACAGTGTTCCTTAAAAAAATCCAGAAAGTATATGGTGTATACCTTCTATACCCTCAACTATAACCCTGGTTCCAACCACTCAAATGTTTCAAAAACTCTATTAAATAACTTTTGTACAATAACTGATATAAGTTACACAAGCTATATGCTAATGTAAGAATTTAAAAAAAAAATCTAAACTGAAATTTTGCTGGAACAACTGCTAAAAGCTTAATTTAGGGCAGTAAAATTTTAAAAAATAAGTCAATCTTATAAGTGTAAATCAGCATAAGAAATACAGCAGACTCTCTCAAATCCACAACTCTCTAAAATACAGATATAATTTACAGATGTAAACAATGAAATATTCAGTTTGGATATAGGGAAAAAAATTTGACTTTAGTTTTATATCAATTCCATGTATATTTTAACTTCTAATTTTTGTTAATATTATGGAATTCATGTTTTTTCATGAAAGAAGAATTAATTTATTTCTGAAAAAAATTCAAGATATTGCTGATATCATTGATAATCACAGTCTTCTTACCAAACATATTTATATATTAATCGAGTTTTTTTGGTTATTAAGTCTGGCTAAACCTGAAATTAAACTTCCTTACTTTATAATTTTGATGTAAATTAGTAATGTGTGTTTATGAGGAAAGCTTTATTGAATAATTTAGGAAAAATGCATTTCATCTTTATAATGAATATTTAATCACACTTATTGATTATTTATTAACTTGACTTTTAATATTTTAGTCATTTTAAAAATTATCTAAATTTTTATTATTTTAGTTTATTACTTATTTTAATATTTTTATTACATTGTGAGCATTCATAATAGTTTTGATTGTATTATTAATTACATTCAAATTACTGTTTAAAAAATACAAAGAAAGGAATGACCAGAAATTTGTAAAATTCTAAAATCTGCACAACCTCTGGTCCCAAGCTGTGAGGATTTGAGAAAGTCTACTGTATTAATCTTGTGGTATTTTTTTTTCTTTCTCTCTCTCTTTTTTTTTTCCAAACACTTCATTTTTTACCTATATATCAAAATTTCTGAATCCAATTTATACTGCATCATTATTTAAAAATTTAGTATATTGAATTAAAATTCCAGAATGATTGCATAAAATGAAGTGCGTTTTTTAAACAAAATATGTGTATTGTAAATCCTATAAGAAAATACACAGATAAAGCAAAATTTGCCAAAAATGACTTATTAAAGGAAAATTAAACATTGAAAAAATAGAGAATCTTCAAAAGTGACTTACAAAAACAAACATTTTTCAACGAGTCAGTATTGATATATTTTTAAAATAAAGGTGGCATTGTAAAGAAAAATGAACATAAATATATTTGGGTATGTTCGGTTTATTTATATTTTGATTTCTGAAACCAATGATGATTTTTAAATATGATACACATAAAAAAGAAATTCACAGAAATTATTTTCAGAAACAAATATTTTTTCATGGGTCATATATTTTAAAATGTAAAAAAATATAGATATGATCTGGTACTTTTAGTTTTTTCATATCCAGAACATAAGTGCTGATAGAGATTTTGCAAGATCAGAAATGAATCAAACCAGAAATGAATACAGATGTTGCTAAGTGCTTTTGGTTTATTTTTATTTACAAAATCAACACACAATTTTAAAGATCATAGAAAAAAAAATTGCAAAAATGAGTTTTAGAAACAACCTTTTTTTTTTTTTTTTTTTTTTTTTTTTTAAAGGGTCAGTATTCATTTTTTTTTTTTCAAAACAGATTGCAGGTTTCAAAATGGAACAAACATGGATAAGACCTGGTATTTATTTATTTTTTCCCTATCTTTATTGAAAGTGTGAATATAGATTTTAAAAAATTCAGCAAAACACAAAAAGGCATACAGAAAATTAATATTGATATATTATTTAAAACCAAAGTGAGCTTTGGTTTATTCATAGCATGATAAAAGAGAGAAAAAGAAAAAAAGCCAATTTTGCATTTTGCTTTTTTCTTTTAGTTGGTATAGGGAAGCTTCGAGCATGTACAGAACACTTATTGATTTTCAGGAAAAACAATCTATTTAAATTTCTTTTTAAATTAATATCTTGGCTAATTATCAAAAAATTAAAAATCTGAAGTTAGATTGTACTTTCCTCATACAAATTTTCACATATATATGGCGTAGTAGATTTTGCTTGCCATGATTGACAGATAGACACACACAAAACAATACTTTTCTTTTATTAGTACAGATAAATTTAAAATATGTCTGAAGATTTTTGAGATAGCTTATACATTTATTCACATAAAAAGATTTCATAGAGCTATGAAAAAATAGCTCAGTGAATACACGAATAGCTAAGGATTTCATAGTAAATAATTTCTGACAATTTGTAACAATACTCATACTAAATTGAAATAGTAAATCAAAAGGAAAGAGAGGAATACGGTAAAATAACTCACTGGATGTGCAACAAGAGCTTGTGATCTATGCTTCAGATTTTCAGTGAAAACTGACGGAACAATACAGCTTGTTGAACTACACAAGACAACATTATCTGATGCTAATTCATCCAATTTTTTAAAAACAGATTTTTTCAGCTCAATATCTTCTGGAACTGACTCCTGAAAAATAGAAATCATTAAATAAAATTGTCATTACAGCCATCTTAAAATAAAGAAAACAGTAAGATAAATTTGCAATCGATAATTTTACACCAGCTTGTTTCATTATACAGTTGACACTGGTTATAATGGCACCTGGGATATAACATACTTTCACTTATAGAGTACTCAGGTCAAATGCCTGGTCCCGAATGAAATCAAGCAATGATTTACAACCCCAGCAATAATAATCTATGTAAAAATAAAAAATAAAAATTGGGTGTCAACTTTGCATTTCTGGTTTGCAAATAGGTAATCTGTCTTGGATGTTTATTCTAGTGAGTTCTAGAGCTGGGTTTACTTCTTCCTTTAAATATTTTCCTTCAAGAAAAATTATTTCTCTTTTTTTTCTTCAACTGTTTGTGATTATTGACAAAACAGGGAGACTCAACAATGGAAAGTAACAAAGATAGATCTTAAAGAAAGATGTCTATCCAACACTATGATTTTTAAAAAGAAATAAAAAATGAAAAGCACCGCAGAACCACACACACACACACAAAAGTCATAAAGAATCGAAGGATATGTCTAAATAGGCATAAACTATCAATGTTTTTATTGTGGTGAAGCAGAGTCTCATTTTTAATCGCATTTCAAGTATGCTGAAGTATTATTCAGTAGGACGAAGGATACTGATCTACTCAATCTAACTGTCAAATCGTCCCAACCTTTTATCATTAACTGCAAACACTTGGCGAAGAAAGGAGATAATCATACTTCAAGTTGAAGGAATGTAAAAAAAATTTTAATTTCTCTCATAAGTCACTTTTTATGGAAGAGACATGAATTCTAACTTGATATATGAAAGTGTAAATTTTACTGTGTCATATAATCAAAGAAAACAATGATAAATTCTGATTATTTTTTTTTTTTAAGTAAACGGAAGTAGCATTTTTTTTTCTATTTTACTTTGATAAACCAGAAAAATTTCTATTTTAAATCTCTGTTATTGCATGTGCTTCTACCTGCCTTTCCTTTCACATAATGCACTGCATTTTGTTGGTTATTGCTTATAACATACTTTGGTTATTATATACCATATTTTTTCTGGTTCCTCTGAAAATAAGTTATAGTAACCAGCGTTGACTGTATATTCCTTTCTATTTTCAAACTATTTTGAAAATGTTTGCAAAATTGCAATAAAAAAGTATGATGTAATATAATTATGTAAGTATATAACTAAGCATACAAATATACTGTGAATATAATTAATGTATAATTTATTATTTATACATAGTTTCGACTCTTCATTTTTATTTATTTTTTCTACCATCTGACAATATCACTCTACAAATGATGGCAATGACAGACAGATAAAATTTGTATTCAAAAAAAAAATTTTTCTGCCTATTGATTCAAATATATTTTTTTTTTTCATTTTTAAAATTATAGTTATTATTTTCCAAAATTCAAAAGCAAGAATGATTGTCTTTCAAATTCATGTTCTAATATGATTAAACATATTTAATATGAAAAAGATTCATAAAACAGCCATTTCATAATAACTACTATTTATATTTATATTATAAAGGCCATATGTATCTGTACACTCCAACAACGCATACATCATTTTGTGAATGATAACACTTTGATATTTGAAATGAAATTTCAGCTTTTGCAATTTTTGCTATTGCAAACTTTTTAACATCTAAACATTGCACATTTTTAATTTTTACGCCGTCGTATAGAGGGAAAAATGTACTTTTAAATGCCGTTACTTTGAAAATGGTATCTTTATTTATTCCTGAGATATTAATTTTTTTTTGTAGTTTTTAATACTGTTTTTCTAATTGTGGAAACAGAAGTCTCCATTTTTATAAAAAAAATAAGGCAAAATGCCCCCCCCCCCCCAAAAAAAAACCAGATTACTGTATTGTTATGTTGCCATTTTCTCAATAAACGTGAAAAAATTTGAAATTAAAATACATGCTGCTTCAAAAATTTCGTTTGTTCTAAAGCCCAGTGAATTTTGGTTTTATTTACAAAATTTCATTTACACTTAAAAGAATATAAATAGTTTAGTATCAGTTTCAGCTAATAGAATCAAGACTTCCCTTCAAGTTTTGAATTAAAATGATTTGAAAATGATCAAATTCAAATACTATTTAAAAAAAAAAATGTGAATACAGTTATGAAAGGTGCACATGTAAATTTTGATATGGTTAAAATCATGTTGAGTTAAAGTGGAATAAATTTTTGCTTCTTTTTCATTTTGGAATACTAGCATAAGAGTCTTAATTGATAATTTTGAAATATTAACATATCTTAATTATTTTTAGTGCTTACAAGTGTGATTAAAGTTCAATTTTAACAATTTCTACATCTGAGTTTTATAGAAGTTGTATTTCGTTGACTTTTTGTTTAAACATCATTTGTTAAAGAGTTAAGACTTACCAATATAAGGTGTATTTTTTATTTAATTAATTTTGAGGGTTTATTATAAATCAATGAAACAATTTCTTTTTAAAAATTTTCTTTCTTTGAAATTTGATGGGTTCTATCTTATATTTACAAAGTCTGTGATTTTTAAATGTTATATTTTTAAGTGATCATTTTCGCACTAACAAGGTTGTTATTTTCTCTTTTCAAATGTTTTCTTTGGCTCAACATATCGCGATTCATGACAATGGTATTAGTATAATGGACAAGTACCACATTTCAAATGCTTAATCATAAAAAAAATAAAAAATAAAAATACGAACTTGAATATGCACTGCATCTTTTACACATTCTGAAAGATCTGAGGTAGAAGAAATTAATTTAATTTGTTCAGCTGCTTTCAGGGATCCTCTTAGTAGTTCATCTTTTTCTAATTTCTTCAGCTGCTCTTCAATAGTTACTAATGCAGTTTCAGATACTTTTGGATCACTGTCATAGATCACCACTTTGTATCCAGCACTGGCAAATAGCATAGCCCAACTTCGGCCAATCAGCCCACTAAAACAATAAACATAAGCAATTAAAATGTCAAAAAGTACCTTATTATTTATTTTTGATAACATAATACATACAACAGGATACTTTAACTGTTTTAAATAAGTTAAAAACTTTTTTTTTTTTTTTTTTTTTTTTTTTTTTTTAATCAAATTAAAGTTATGAGCTAAAAGAAAATTTTATATGCTAGATTCCATAATTCAAAGAATTGGATTTAAAAAAATGTTTTACTTACTCTTTGATTCATTGGGATATTATAATTATCATACAGTAAATAAATTTTGGAAGCTTTAGATGGGGACAAAATCAGGCGAATGCCCAGAGCACCAAGAACTGTGGGACACAAATTACATAAAATACTTGGTTGTGATCAATGAGCAAGGATAGATTGAGAAAGTTTCCAAAAAGGGTAGCACTAAAAGAACTGGTTCAGAAAGTGAAAGTAACTTTATAAAAAATATCTGCAACCAAAATCAAAAAAGTAATAAGGAGAGATCTTGAGACAGACCTCAACTATCCAATGCCCCCCCCCCCCCCCAAAAAAAAAAAAAAAAAATTTAAAAATGTGAAAACGCAAAAGAGTTATTAGAAAAATTTCTCCCTATAGAAGAAGCATTAGCTCACGAGTGTCTTCACCAGCAGGGACAGGACCCTTAAAATGCAAAAATTGTTGTATTTATAGGTTAAATATTGAGTCCATATTCGAAAATTCATCATGGAACTAAGAAGGAAAGAAAACAAACATATCTTTGCACAGTGGCGTAGCGAGAAGGGGGCGGAGGGGGCGGTCCACCCCGGGTGTCATCCTCTAAGGGGTGACACCCAATCTTTATTTGCAAATATACACACATAATCTCAAAAAAATTTGGAATAAAATGAAATTTTTGGAGCACGACGCATCAGAGATAATTTTCTTTTCTTTGAGAATGTGAAATTTTATACAGAATGTGGTATCTAAATAGTATATGCACCAGGGAACAAAAAACAACCTATCCAACGAATGGATAGCGAAAAGCAAACTGTAAAAGAAAGACTTTTCTTCTACCTTAGACACCACATTGACTTATGCAGACTATGGGATAAGTAAGAAATTGCTTCTTTTTTTTTTTTTTTTTTATTGAAGAAGCATGTTAGATTGGGGGGGGGGGGGGTGACACCATTTACATCCGCCCCGGGTATCACCCATCCTAGCTATGCCACAGTCTTTGCATTAGATCTTCTCTGCTAACTGCTTGGCAGCAAATTTTTTCATTTATCGTTAATACCCATGAGCCCTTGCGGGAAAAGGGAGGATAGTCATGAATAATACTATGATTTTTACCAACAATGTTAGGGGAGTTGAAAGTTGTTCATCAGCATACAATTCTGACTGCCCCTGCACACTTCAAAGCTAATCTGACTGGTTGTGTTACTTCTCAATTTTGAATAATTCTATGCTTAGAATAACATTTTTATTTTTTATTTTTAAATGCTTTTCCCAAATCTATATGAACATTTCAAAACCTGCCAGAAATTCTTTTAGTAATAACAGATTACAGTCAATAGGTTATTTTAATATTTTTCAAAAGCAGTAAATGCAACCAAAATATATCTTACTTCATTAAATAATTTGTATTTTTTCTTTGTTTGCTCTATTTAGCAGTAAATAATTACTTTAAAACAGTATTTCTGTATATAAAATTAGCAATTACTAAACATTTTAAAAATTCTGCATAACAGTAATAGAGTGAATTGTGGACCTAAGCAATGGATGTTTCACTGTGGCGCACAGGGGCATGCAAAGAGAAAACTGCCAGGGGCAAAGTCTCAATTTGGTGCCCCCCTCCTCGAACTTTTTCTTGTGACATGCTAAAAATGGCATTGGTAGTATAAATTTGGCACCCCCAAAATTCCCCCCCCCTTTTTAGGATATAAACTTTAAAATTAAATAAAAAGAGGGAACTTACATTTACAAAATAAGCTGTTTTATCTTATTTATTTATAACTTTCAATTACTAAATAAAAAAAGAATGATGATCAGAAACTTTACTTTCTTTTAGAAGCTCAAAATCGTTTGGGATGAAATGGCTCATTCCGAGTTAACTATGTGTTCTGAAAGCTATAGGTAATCAATCCAGTATTGTAATCAATTAGCCTAAAAGAAATGTTTAAAAAATAATAATAAATAAATAAAGTATTAAGAGGCAGTCCATTGTGTACTTAGGTGTACTGTACCCTGCTCTTACCTATATACTACAATGCATATAAGATATTGGCATGCATAAGAGATTTATATTATAATAGTATATTGTGTGCATTTGATATATGTACATAAACTTTATGAAATTGTAACTGTAACCTTAACATAATCATAATTGCAGGCCATTATAACAACAGAGTATTGAAATATTTTTTAATAATATGAGCTGGTCCACTTCTTGATATCAATATACTTTAAAAATAAATGTTACATTGGAAAACACAAAAACAACATAAATGACATTCTCTTTTACACATTTTTACCAGAAAATACATTATATTATATGTTATTTGATTGCAAAAATTTATAAGCTTAGAGGTAATGTTTACAGAGCAAAATTAGTCACAGGAAGTTCCTTAAAAGTTTAATAAAAATATTAAGATAAATTTTATTCCTATAAAGTATTTATCTCTCAAGTAAATTATCTATCTACATTACATGTGTAAAGGAAGCTAAAACCAATAACTGGGAAAAAAAAACTTAAATTTTAAGGGAAAAAAAAGGCTTTTTTTTTCTACAAGATGAACAGATCTAATTTCTTATAGGTGAAAAATAAATTATGCTTACTACTAAGTAACAAAATGAATTTATTATTTATATTATTATTTTAGCTATTTTTTTCATTGACAGGTGAGTGAGTAAAGCATGTGTTTTTTTAAGTATTATTATTTGCTTAAAGAATGAATTAAAAACAGAAAAATATAGATATTTGTATGTATATACACAAATGTATCATATTTATTTCATTAAAAAAGAATTCATTAAATACCTTCCAACAATTCCGACTTTTCCTTTTACAGACATAATTTTAGCAAATTTTTGGCGAGTTGAACCGGTTAGAATCTTAAAGAATGGCAAAAAGCAGAGAAAATCAGTCAATGTCAATTATTCTACTTTATCTAAGCTATGTTGAGATAAAAGATAAGATAAAAACTATGTATCACGATAAGCAATTTGGTATTGCTACTGCTGTGATTTGAAAAGTGAATATATAACACAATATACAGCCCAATAAATAATAAAACTTATATTCACTTTCCAGAAATTAATTTACATTCAAAAGATACAAATGTAATCATTTCTATTTTATAATAACCATCCTATAAATAATTCGTCTGCTACTAAAGCAAAGAAAAAAAAATACACATAAAGTTAGAAAATAACTACTACGTATCAGTCACAGTGATTTAATATTCTCTCAATAGTGATCATTTCTAAGGGCGTGTTCAGCTGCTACGCGCGTTGAGCGCTCGCGCTCAGGAGTCAGGGATATGGAGTGGTTTCTTATTGCGCCTGTTCAGTACCGAATCAAGCGCACAGTACCTCAGGGACAGGTTAAGAACAGATCATGGATTTGATTATACCCTGTTCACACTATGGATAGTTAAGATATCTCAGGCCTGGAACTCTCTCAGAGAGTTTCACAAACTCTCTCAGAGAGTTTCAACTCTCTCGGGCTAGATACAGGAACAACCACTCGCTCTCATTGGCTATAAAGCTTCGCTTTTACTGATTGGCTGTTGTGGGCGTCTTTTTTTCAAGCGCATGCGCATACGTTACCTTTGTTCAGTTCAGAGATACAGTGACATTCGCTGAGATATCTTAGGTAAATTTTTCAATGTGAACAGGCATCCAATTCCGGGAGGGTCCACTTCAAACACGGTGACCTTAAGATATCTTAAGTTTGTGGTGTGAACGGGGTATTAGACGGTGCTAATGATAAAGATTATCTGTTACCATCGAAGGTGAACATAATGGCCGAATGGATAGACAGCTGAGCTTGAAATCAGTGATTGTGGGTTCGAATCCTTCCCGTCTATAAACTGTATTAGAATGCTTATAAATTTTCGCCTGATAATATTATATAAGTACATTGCTTATATTACGAGTTATATTAACACGACTTTGAGTGTCATTTGGCCCCACCAGTGGCCGAGAGGTACGGACCTCTCAACTGGTAGACGGCAGGTGCTGGGTTCGAACCCAATCGCGGCTGTCGGCCTAACCGTTCGGAGTTTTCGTGGTTTTCTTCGAACCTTGCGTAAATACGGGTTAGGTTCCCTTAGAAAGACCCCCTCGAAGGGCACTCCCCTCTGGTCCTATATCCCTAGCGCAGATAATCGGACGACAAAAATAAACCAATTGAGTGTCATTTGTTTCTCCTATCTTATGATGCATTTTAGTCTGTTATCCACACGGTATTAAAATATGCAATTATTAAATAAGAAATATATATACTAAAACCTTCTCTGAAAAATTGTCTAACAAATAGTGCAAATTCTATTGAAATACATCCAGTATAGTAGATTAAAAATAAACCTTATAATATGTTGATATCACAGTCTTCGTTGATAACAACATTTTATTTATCGCGAAAAATATAAAGCAACTGATAAATCATTTTAAAATAAGTAATAAAAAAATTGTTAAAAAGTTAAAATCTTTAGATCCCCAATTGAATTGTTAAATTGTATCAATTAACCTACCAACCAAAGCACAACCAATAAAACAGAAGCACGAAATGCACAATCACGTGATCAAATCACCCACATATTTTTTTTGAGTCGCGCGCGCTAGCTTTGAGCAAGGTTGGTAGTCATATTTTAAATGCTGATCGGGCTTAATTAGATGAAATAGGTCACTTGATACATTTCCGGAATATTTTAGATTTTATTTGAGTGACCGCAGGTATGTAATTCTGTTGCGAGAATCATGTTTTGGAAGGATAAAGGCATATGGTATTTGTATTTACCAATTTTGAACCATAACAATAATTCAATAATTGAATAACTTTAAAATTTCCTTCTCCGGCAACGCCTACTCCATGCAGAATGTTTTGAGCGCGCGCGAGCGAAAATTGTATGCCTAAAACACGCCTTAAGAGGAACTACTCACTCTAGTGAACAGTAATTTAAGCTCTCGCTACAGGAAAAGTTTGTAGAAACAGGTTGCAATAAATTACACTGAAAAGTGACAAGGGTTGGGATCCAGGTAGATTTTTCGCTGTTAACAAAACGAGAATGACTAATCAGAACTTTGCATTTTTAGAAACAGCGAAAAGTTCGCAAAAATGCAGGCTTCTGATTGGTCAGTCTCATTTCGCTAACAGTGAAAAGTCCACCTGGATCTCTGCCAAACACCGTTCCAGGAATCTTCGATTTATTGTTTCAGAGGGCGCGTTCAGCGCAACTTACCAAAGTAACCAATGTTACTGCCGATTGTAGGGCAGTACGAAAGCAAATTGTGGCACCAATGAAAACTATCCTGTTGAATTGTAGCTGACGTCACACTTCGCCTTGATTTTCATTTCGTACTTGTCTACAATCGATAAGTGACCGGTAAGTTGTGCTGAACACGCTCTAATAATTAATCAAGTTAGTTCAGAGGTTCCCAACCTGAGGCATGTGTAAGCCCGGGGGTACATGAAAATAACGTCGGTAATAGCCAAAATCACAAAAAGGGTTAGTAAAGTTACAAAAATGTTAGAAATGCTAATGTAATTTGTACTGATTTATTATGTGGTTGTGATAAGAAAATAACCAATGAAAAAAAGCATGTTTACATAATCTAGCTGAATGGCAAGAGGGGTGGGGGCGTGTTTATGATAAAGAAGGGTATTCTAAAATCATAAGCCTAAGAAAGGAGTATGTGAAAGAAAAAAGGCTAGGAAGTGTTGATTCAGTTAATTAGATTCAGATTATCTTTACCAATCATAGTTGTGTCTCACAGCCATTTAAGTCTCACTTTCTTCACAAACGTTTTAACTAATTTTCGACCAATTAAAAGATTAAAGAGAAATAAAAATGAATAATGGAATTGCTTTTTAAAATTTGAAAACTAAAGAGATAAGACAAGTGATAAGTCGCAGTATTCTGCATGAAAAACATTTCAAGCCTTCGATATATTTTTTTCTTTCGATATAAGAATACTGAAAATTATTTACATGCTTCTTGATTACTTTAATTTTTAAATTAAAATTTAAATGGTATTTGAACTAAGGGCTCCCACTGATTTCTTATATGAGAACCAGTATTTTTTAAAGAAAAATTCCAGGTAATTTTTTTTTATAAACAATAGCAACAAAAAGACTCTTCGAGGTAATTGTCGATAAAAACTATAAAAAAAGATTTTTCATTAAAATAATAATAATAATAATAATAAAACAGGCTGGAGTGGAAGTCCTGAATTTAATAATTAAAATTCTAATAATTCTTAAAAGAATTTAATCTTTTTTTTTTTTTTGGGGGGGGGGGGTGTTAGAGAGGCACTGTGAGCTTCAGAAAACAGAGCGCTATCTCCCTCCTAACTGGATCCAGATAATAAGTTCTCCATTTAATATAGTTATTCGTCGTCAGTGTTAAATTCATTGTCTAAAAAGGACTAAAGGAATCTAAATACTTAAAAGTTACCGAAATAAAAATAAATCTAAACTTAGTTTAGAAGTTTGATAAATAATATGCTCTCCGGAATTATTTTTCTTATAAAACCTTCTTCAAGCGATCAGGAAAAAACTGAATTTGTTTAATTTTCTTTAAAAGAAAGTGGTCGCTCATGGAGGGAGTTCAAGTGGGATGGTCTTTGAATGGAGGTAAAATTAGTATAGAGACTGTGGGTATAAATTTCGTTCCAAGAAAAAATGGTCGCTAAATAGAGGTGATCGCAATGGGGGGTTTCACTGTATCATCTATTAGTAGAGTTCATATTATCAAAAGCTTGTTACTACAAAAATTATTGATAATATTAAGAAGATTTATATAATAAATTTAAACCGCGGGGTGATTGTTTCATTAAATTAATCACACATTGTATTTTAAATTCTGACGTTCTTTTCATTAAGGCACTTAGACGTTTAATAATGCAACCCTATATACAGCACTTCTAAGGTTTATCAAATATTTCATGACGCTAGTGACACTTTTTTTATTGCCTAGGCGGCGGATTAACGAAGATGCGATTTTTTCCCTATAACCTCTCCCTTTATTATTATTATTGTGTAAAAGACATGGTCATATTATCAAACACTTGTCAATACAAAAGTTGCATATAATATTAGGAAAATTTATAATAAATTTAAGAATATTTGATAGTTTATGAATTGACAAATCCGAGAATATTTTTTCTTCAGTCCTATTTATTTTGCTATAAGAGTTGGTCTCAACAAAACCTTGTGAATATAAAAGTTGTAGATAATATTAAGAAGATTTATAATTAATGTAAGTGGATTTCATATCTTATGAACTGACGAAGTTAGTAATTTTTTCTTCTTAAAACCTTATTTTTTTTCGCCGTTTGAAGTCCTTTTTAATGATATCAAAAACCTGTTATACATAAATTGTTGGCTTTTTTCGTAGAAGTAATAATAACTTTAAACAAACGGATCGATAGGCATCATAATTGAGAAATTATGAGTTTTTTCTGCTTTCACAAACCTCCCTTCCATTTCTATCCCTTTTCTCCGGTTTTACCTATTAGCGAACCTGGCCGAGAGACCTGAACCTTGATTTTGTGTGTTAGTTTGGAAGGGATTTGTGCAGGATTATGGAAGTTCATCGTCTCCAAAAAGTGATATATATGTATATGCAAAATTAATTCTTTTCGCCTTAATTCTAAATTAATTATTTTCAAATTCTTTTAATATTTAACTTTTACCCTTTCTTTTTATAATATTTAACGTATTATTTATATTTCATAAATTTAATCTACGCTTTCCTTATTTTATTCTAAAAAATATTAATCTGTCAAAGCAATTCCTTCCCTAAATTATAAATCCCTCCCATCTATTATTTTTATTCTTTAATTTGTTTACGTTTTAAAAAATCATTCGATTATCCAGAGCCTCCTGCGAGTGACGCTAGACGCCGGATTGCATCATTTAATCCCTTGAGCGACTTTTTCGCGGAGTAAAATTTTCGTCTTGGATAAAATAAATTTTTCTAGTAAATTTATTGGCAACATAGAATGCTATGAAATCCTGTATTCTAGAGCATGCTCGGGTATAACCTCTTTACATTGGCTTCGGAGCAGATTTTCTACGTTTTTCTAGTACTAACAAAACCCCTGTCATCTGGTGTAGAAATTTTTTATCTGGTGAAGTTCTATGGTGGGAATAGCATCTTTTTTATTTATGATGGCTGCATCTTACATCGATACGAAATTTAAACCAGCATTAGTGGAACTGTTTACTGTGGTGTGAAACACGAATAAAGGTGCTTAAAAAATCTACGTCGCTTCTGTCTAATTTAAGTGGGAAATATGCCAAAGGAAATTTATTTGTTTCTTTACCCCTTTTGCCACACGACTGCTAAATCTACGATGGATCATCATAGATCAAATGAAAAATTCCCTTCCGTTCTTGGAATAATAATAAATAAAGTCTTTACAAATGAATTGTTTATAATTGAGAAGTTTTAGGGATGAGTGTCTGTTTAGGTTAGTGTCTGTTCTAAAAAAAGTTGTTGTTTTTTTCTTTAATCTTTAAACCTTATTATTCTCTGAAGTCTGTACTTTGACACTTTGGAGAGGCGGCAAAGTAAATTTCTGCAAAGCAACAAAAACTCTACAGCTCTTGGAATAAAAAGAAAAAGTCTTTACAAATGAATTTTTTGTAACTGAATTGAGAATTTTTTGGGATGTGTGTCTGTTTAGATTGCTGCCTATTCTGAAAAATGTTCTCCTTTTTATTTTAATAGGGCGAAAAAAAAAAGTTTGGAAATTTAATGTGTCGATCAGAATGTCCAATCAATTGTGCTAGGTCGGGCAAATATTTTTCCAGGCCGGGCTTTGTCCGATCCGGCTCCCACCTGGCTACGGGCCTGACATGTGATCGACCACGATCCGGACGACCATCTTTTCCTAGTAAAGCAGTTGCGGAAGTACATAACAGGATTACTGCAGATCCATTACATATTGCAAGAAGTGTTGCACGCAGTTTGGATGTACCGAAAAGAATAGTCCTTAAGAATTGAATATTTGCAACTGAGCGAAAAATTGCCCAGGCCGGGAATCGAACCCTGATACTGGGCGTCACAACATCTGGTTTGTCATTTAGCCAACTCAACAGAATAGACCGCAGGTAAAGGACCTCCATATGACGATGGGCACGTATAGATATACCATTATTTTCAACACAATCAGACTGATTGGTAAAGTAATCATACGAGTTGAATATTTCCAACTGAGCGAAAAATTTCCTAGGCCAGGAATCGAACCCAGATCCTTGGCTTACAAGGACAATGGTTTACCATTTTAAGCTAACTGGGCACGATAGTCGTCGAGCATTTTTCGCTCAGATAACCTAAGCCAAGAATCTGGGTTCGATTCCCGGCCTGGGCAATTTTTCGCTCAATTGAAAATATTCAATTCGTATGATTACTTTACCAATCAGTTTGATTGTGATGAAAATAATGGTATAACAATCCTTAAGATTCTGAACATTGTTCTGCGGATGTTTCCAATAAGTCCAGATATTGCAATCCGGAGACGAGCAGCAGCTGTCATGTCTTCAGAGATTTTGTTTGTTTATTTCATGGCATCTACACCCGCGCACTGTAACTCTAACTCAATGTAAATATTACATTGAGTTAGAGTTACAGGCATTGAGTTAGAGTTACAGTGCGCGGGTGTAGATGCCATGAAATAAACAAACAAAATCTCTGAAGACATGACAGCAGCGTTTGGATTTTGCAAATTATTTTCTCCTCAGACATCATGAAGATAACAGCTTGACATACCGAATATTATGGACGGATGCGGCACAGTTATCTTTTAACTGAGAACGTTAACTATAAAAACTGCGTTCCCTTCACAATGTGGCATTAACGCCTTAATAATAAGCTAAAATGAATGTGTGATGCAGCTTCGCAAATACATTCGTTCGCTTCCGTACTTTTTCATGGAGGTCACTTCTATAGTTATGAAAACGTGTTCCATAATAAGTGTTCGGTATACAACAATGTTGCATAATTACTTAATTATAGAATTGTAGCAGCGAAATGCCGTTAATGATCTTGTATATGGACGCAAGACGGTGCTCTTCCATAAGTCGCCTCATCTGTTCGACAAGTGCTGCAAGAGGATGGTAGAATCATTCCTCGAAACTTTGCAGTTTCGTGACCAACACGATCCCCCGACCTCACTCCAATGGATTTCTTATTTTAAGTTTTATCTGAAATCAGAGGTGTACACATCAAATCCAGCAAATTTGTCAGAATTGAAAGATACCATAAAATGTGAAGCTGTACAGATTTAATTTGCGATGTTACGTTCGGCATTGTTGTCAACAGTTTCACAAATGGAAATGAGTTATTACTTGCGAAGTTAGGCATGTTGAAAACTGCTAATTAAAATATTTTTTTTTTGAATTTCTTCTCCTTGTGTTTTATTGATCCTTTACAGATCTTTTTCGCAAGTGTTTTACTCCGGGAATTTTCATTGTATGTGACATTCCAACGGAATTTATTGTTTTCCAATG
The DNA here is from genome assembly GCA_964019185.1 of Maratus speculifer. NCBI lineage: Eukaryota > Metazoa > Arthropoda > Arachnida > Araneae > Salticidae > Maratus > Maratus speculifer. Next base: position 805,853 of record CAXHSM010000015.1, on the reverse strand, counting down.
TGCTGATGAATTTATGGAAATATGGGTGAAAATATGGGTGTTGTCATTAGAAAATTTCGATTTTTTTTACTATAACCATAACTATGAGAGCTCTGTTGTTTTAAATCATCACGATCTCTAGCGCAGCCGAGCCAGCGGCTTGGTTGGTAGCGTCAGCTCCTCCCACACCGCTGGACCCTGGTTCGAGTCCAGCTAGCGGCATGGGTGTCTTGTGTTGTCCCTGTGATAATGGATGTACCGGATATTCTGTAATAAAGTGTTCTATGTGGTTTCTTGTGATCATTGGAGGTTATGCCGGCGAATAGCTGTAGCGTCTACCTCAAAGCATGTAAAATGTAAAAATGGCTCTAGCGCATATCTTTAAATAAATATATCTGAAATTTATTTTCGATTGGCTGAACGGTTAGGCCACTAGGGGTTCATAAATCGGTGAACTTTTTTTATGACCACCCTGTATTTACAGTTTTCTTTGTTTTAGGAATTTAAGTAGAGTTTCTCCGGTTTCTAATCTAGCTCTCTTTTAGATGCCAATTCATATACTGGTTTGAAATGAGCCAATGGAAATAATTTTTCGCTCACAAGGGCACCACCAAACATGGTGCACACAGATATTGATGATTTCAAAGTATGTTGTAGGGGTCATACCACTAATTATTCAGCTGAAAGGATTTTTTCAAATGGGCCTTAGTTTTTGAGAAATTGGGGGTCAAAGTTCAGCGTATATTTCAAATACTTATTAGTACGATCGCCGCATGTGACTTCGTGGCGTCGTGGTAACGTACGAGCCTGCAAGTCGAAAGGTTGCGGGTTCGAATCAGTCCTCGGATTTTACTTATTTTTATGTTGTTTTTTTTTACACTTCGCAAATTATAAGCAGAATTGAAAATTCTACAGCTTTGAGCCTTCTGATATTTTCTGAAGAGGACAGTTTACTTTGTCAACATTTTTTTTTTATTATTTTTTCAAAATATGGTGAACTGACTGCATTTCAGGGTTCAACTAAAAGTACATTTTGAAACAAATAAATAAATAAAAATTTGTATTTAATTAAAATTTTGAAAAAGTATAAGAAAATTTCAATATTTTAAAATCTCCACTACTTTAAATATTAATATTTTTAGATTAGTCAGTCACTTTTTTTCTTTTCAAATGTGTATTACACAATATTGTGCTTGGATTTTTAGATAATTTAATGCTGCATTTAATATAATTTATATTACTAAAATACTTAATTCGTGAGAAATATGTTTAAAAATATATTAAAAGTAAAAAAAAAAAAAAAAAAGGTTTAATCATCATTTGTAAAAATGGAAAAATAAGACCAATAAAAAGAAATCTTCATTTATTCTGATAATTACGGAGGAAAGCAGACGATTAAAAAAAATATTTTTATATGCATTATAAATTTTATCTCATATTAAACAGACGATTTTCGTACTTCAGTTGAATTACGGAAAGATTGTTTTGATTTGTTATAAAAATAGATGTAATCTGTCATTTCTTATTTGTGCAAACGATAACTTATGTTCATGTTGAACTTTTTGGAGATAAATGTATTTACAGAAAATTGGAAAATTGAAAACTTGGATAACTGGTAACAACTTGCATTTTAACATTACTGCATTAATATTTTATTATTTTTTCGAAGAGACGCATTACTTGAATAATCTAATCCTAAAGACGTTTAAAAAATTGCACCCGAAAATTATTTTGTATTATTTATACATATACAAAAAAAGGCAAGTTTTCATTTAGAATGCTATAAAATAAAAAAGCGATAGGAAAAAAAATCATTATTTCAGGATTGTGCTTAAAATAAAAAAAGCGAATAATAATTAATAAAAAAAGTTCTAGGCGTAAACTAGTTTTGTAGTTTTGTCAATAGAAATATTCGTTTAAAAATTGCAGAAAAAAAAAATAAATTTTCATGAAAAAATTTAAAAATGTAAATGTAATTTATTAAGAAAATATCAAAAGCTGTAGCAATTTTGTAATAAAAATACTTAAAATTTGTAACGTGTAAAAATACAAAAATAAATAAATAAAAGCCGATGACTGAGTCGAACCCGCAACCTTTCGACTTGCAGGATCGTACGATACCACGAAGCCACGGATTCACATGCGGCGTTCGTACTAATAACTATTTGAAATATACGCTGAACTTTGACCCCCAACTTCTCAAAAACCAAGGCCCATTTGAAAGAATCCTTTCAGCTGAATAATTAGTGGTATGACCCCTACAACATACTTAGAAATCATCAAAATCTGTGTGCACCATGTTTGGTGGTGCCCTTGTCAGTTGAAAATATTCAATTCGTATGATAACTTTAGCAATCAGTTTGATTGTGTTAAAATAATAGTATATCTACGTATCCATCGTTATATAAAGTTCCATTTCCTGCGGTTTATTCTGCCAAGTTGTCTAAATGACAGATCAGATGTTATGACCAATCAGGTTATCTGAGCGAAAAATCTCAGACGGCTATCGCCCAGTTAGCTTAACAAGTTAAGCATTGTCCTTGTAAGCCAAGTATCTGGGTTCGATTCCCGGCCTGGGCATTTTTTCGCTCAGTTGGAAACATTCAATTCGTACAATGGAGATAAGTTTAATGTATTTATATCCATATAAAGTTGAGCCGCGCAAGACTACTGGATATTACAAGCTCATCATAAAATATGAAAATGAACATAAACAAGAAAGTCATTCCAAACACCTACCGCATCTAAATCGACATTTTCCTGCACAAGTTTTAGAGAAAAGATTATATATAATTATTGAGTGTTTATTAAATAATTTTCTTTATGTCTGCGTATCTTATTATTGCTCGTGAATTATCACTAAAAGAAAATCATTACATCTTTTAACTTATAATAAGGTAGAACCAGTCGAATTTCGACGAAAAAAAAAATGTTTAAAAAGGAACTGTTTCATTGACTTATAACAGACCTACAAAATTAGTTACAATACAAAATGCACCTTATAATGGTAAATTTAACTCTTAAACAAATGTTATTTAATCTAAAGTTCAGAAAACACTACTTTTATAAAACTCAATTGTAGAAATTATTAAAATTAAACTGTAATCATATATGTAAACAATAAAATATAATAAAGATCTGTTATCATAGCAAATGCGGTAGCGTTTGGTATAATATGTTTAAGAAATAGAAAGTGCGAACGTCTTTTTGAAATTTCTGGCGAACCAGTTGACGTACGACAGTGATTTTTTTTTTTTAAACGATAGAACTCGACGAGACGAATAAAATGATAGCATTAAAAAAATTATTGTAGTTTACTGTAGTTTCTTATTTAACTTTTAACGAAAAAATTAAGACGAAAAGTTCAACAAGCGATAGCTAGCGATCTTATGGATGGATTAACTTCGTTTTTGGCTTATTTTTATCGTCTTGATAAAAGTTAGAACAGTTTTTTTTTCATCTTTGTATTTTTGACGGTACCTGAGAAAATCGAATTTTTGTCTTAAACCTCCAGTTGAATATTACTTTTTGCTGTTGCGATTGTAGTTTTTTTTATTCATTGCCACTAAATTTAATATAAAAATTGTAATATATGTATCATAATTCATTGAAATTAAACAAATCACGTGAAAAACATGGTTATTTGTTTTTATTGCGAAGCTTTCAAATTCAGTTCTTTAAATAATAAAGTTGTGAACGCACTGTCTTTTTTTTTTTTGTTCGACTCCATGATTATTTTTTCAAATAGCATGCATTTTATATGACAATGGGATGATTTTCTCGAGTACCCTAACATTTTGAATTTTATTAGCAGGAAAGAAAATGGGAAAAACACAAACACATCGGAAAAAACTACCTAGGAGAACCAAAATTTCTATTCAGGAACTAAATGTAAGCTTTTTAAATTAGTAAATCAAAAACTTCACATTCTGTCCATATCTTAAATACCATTATTCAATTGGTTTTAAATAACGATGTGATGTCAAATACGCATCAGGGTACCTAACTGATATGATAGCCGGGCTATTGTTGTTTATTAAAAAATAACTTTTAATTTACCTTTATTTAATTTTGTTAAATTTTATAAATTATTTCATTCCATAGTTATTACTTAAACTTTTCAGTACTACTTGATTATCCTGTCGACCAATTTCACCAAATTGTACAAATCATCCATTTAATCACCAAGTTATGCATATTGGCATAATTTTTATTTTAATTAACGAAAGAAGAAATAAATTAGTAAAACATCAATAAAAGTACAAATAAAAAGTCGAATTCAAAACCACATTATGACATAACACACATGGGCAACTTATTTAATGTAAACTGAATGCAACATTTATGATAATCCGTTATTGGCATTTAATTTTATAATCTGGCGATAATTTTTTGGTCGACAGGATAATCAATTAGTACCCGCTTTTATTCATTATTATTTACTTTTTAAAATAATAGAAAATAGTTGATATATGTACTACTTGGTTATCCCGTCCACCAAAAAAACATCGCCAAACTATAAGATTAAATGCCGATAATGGATGATTGTGAATATCGCATCCAATGACATTAAATACGATGCACGTGTTTAAAACGCCATTAAGGGATTTTTATTTCGACTTTTTATTTGTATGGTTTATTAATATTCTACTAATTATTCGTTTTCATTTGCGTTCGTAATTATGTAAATACGAGCACCTACAGTTGTCGTTCAGACCGTCCGTCTGCCCGTCTGCCTGTCCGTCCGTCCGCCTGTCTGTCCGCATATAACAACGCAAAAACTACCAAACGGAATCTTTTGAAATTCAAAAAATATATTTATTGCATAATTTTGTCGAGTCATTTCAAAGTTTATGAAAATCGGATGCATAGATCAATTACAGGGACAATCAAAAGTATTCTGTTACATTACGGTCAATGGAGAAAAAAGTTTCAAATAAATTTTAATCGTTTAAAATTTCAAATATATAATTTTTAGATAATTTTGTCGTGTCATTTCAAATTTTATGAAAATCGGATACATAGATCAATTACAGGAACAATAAAAAGTATTCCATTACATGACGGTTAATAGGGAAAAATAGTTTCAAGTACATTTTAATGCTGTTAAACTCTGTCGAATATAATAGAATTGACATGAACCTATGAAGTATATATATATACTGAAATATATATTCTGTACAATCTGTGATGCAAAGAATATTTATTATTAAATTACAGGGCCACACAAAAGTATTCCACTACATAATGCTATACGGGGAAATATTGTTTGGGGCGTGTTTTAATCACATTAAACTATTTCACATTTAATGAATATGATGTGTGTTGCTAAGGTGTAATAAAAGTTACTTCCTGTACATTTACAGGAACACAAAAAAGATTTCGTCCACTATACTGTTTCCGAAGTACTGTCTACTATAACAGCAAGATCTGAATATTTTTAAAACTTCGTTATCATACGAACGCACCTCATTTGCTACGCTTCACTTGCAATTTCCAACTTGTTTTGTGTGCATTATTTAAAATGAAAATTATGTCAATCTATATAATAAAGGCCAAACGTATCTCTGCGTAACGCATACGTCATGTTTTGAATGGCAATACTTTCCGATGAAATTTCGGCTTTACGATTTTCGCTATTAAAATTTTTTTAACTTCTAGACATAGCAGGTTTTCAACCTTTATACCATCTTATACAGAAAAAAATGCACTTTTAAATGCCGTTTGTTAGAAAACTGTATCTAAATTTGTTTTTGAGATATTAATTATTTTGTAGTTCTTAGTTCAATTTCTCTAATGGTGGCAACTTGAGTATTTCATTTATGTGGGAAATAAAGAAAAAATAGCCATAGAGTAAAAAAAGAATAGAAATGCAGTTTGGTGGTTTAAGGTGACGCCAAAAATGTAACCCTAACATTCGCCGCATTGCATCAAACACAATCGTGTGCTTTCACAAAAAAGGAAAACTTTTAGCAATACAGTTTTAATTCATAATACAATGAAATGCTATTTTAGAATGCTAAAATAACTTCTGAAAGATCTTTTTCATTTAGAGAAAAAATGATTTTGAAGAATTCGGTCTCAGTTCCACGTAATTGTTTTGTTTGGGCCGAATAAGAGATTTAAATTGAAAGAATAACGCCCATCAAACCGTTTTAATCGCATACTGCACCTCCATCTATCTCTTTTCTCCATGGAAAATAACAGATCACTGTATAATTTGTTGCCATTTTTTCATAGCAACTGAAAAAAATAGTAATAATTAAAAACCTGCTATGTAAAATATCGTCGGCTATAAAAAACCCTGTGAGTGTTGTTGGTTTTATTTCGTTTTTATCTATCAATTTAATGGACTTTTAGTTCGTTGCAAACTTACTTTACAAAAGATACATCAATTAACTTTTACAAAAATGTATTTTAAAGAATACCTGTGTGTCATATTTTCTTAGTTGGTTTTAAAAACTGAAAGAATTCAATTTTATTCTGTGGGTAATTACTTTGACTAATAATTTCTATCTTGCGTCTAATACGGAATTACTGATAATTTTCAAAGCTTTTTATGATTACATAATTATTATGTTTCATATAAAATTGCTGTTTGGAATTAGTTGGCAGTTTAAAAAGCATATTACGTAAGAAAAATTTATTAGACTTTTCAATTTTAAAAAGTTTTCACCTTTATTCTGTGACCCGGAAACTCCGGGTTCCGTGTACTAGTATTTATAATTTGGCTATGAGTTTGGTAATTTGCATAGTTTGGCGAAATTTGTCAACGGGATAACTAAGTAGTACCTTGATATCATAGCAAACGCGGTAGCGTTTGGTATAATATGTTTAAGAAATAGAAAATGCGAACGTCTTTTTTAAATTTCTGGCGAACCAGTTGACGTACGACAATGATTTTGTTTTCAAATGATAGAACTCGACGAGACGAATAAAATGATAGCATTTAAAAAATTATCGCATTTTACTGTAGTTTTTTATTTAACTTTTAACGAAAAATTCAACAAGCAATAGCTAACGTTATTATGGATGGATTAACTTCGTTTTTGGCTTATTTTTATCGTCTTGATAAAACTAAGAACAGTTTTTTTTCCATCTTTGTATGTTTGACGGTTTCTGAGAAAATCGAATTTATGTCTTAAAACTCCAGTTGAATATTGTCTTTTGCTGTTGCGATTGTAGTTTTTTTTTATTCATTGCCACCAAATTTAATATAAAAAATTGTTATGTATGTATCATAATTCATTCAAATTAATCAAATCACGTGAAAAACATGGTTATTTGTTTTTATTGCGAAGCTTTTAGTTTCAGTTCTTTTAAATAATAAAGAGTACTTACGTATTAGCGCCACCGCAGCAGAACTTGTGCTAATGCGCTAATAAAGAGCAATCTTGTTGTTCGCACGTGCACAAAAATAGTGGCATCAAAAAATGAGCAAAAAAAAAAAAAAAAAAAAATGCACTAAAAGGCACTAAAAATACACTAAAGGCACTAAAAACATTAAAAAAACACTAAAACACTAAAAAATAGCGTCAAAAATCAGCAAAACGCAAGGCAACAAGGAATCCAAAAGATAACTGCGATGGCGTTAATACGTAAGTACCTAATAAAGTTGTGGACGCAGTGTTATTTTTTTTCGAATCCATGGTTAATTTTTCAAATAACATGCATTTTATCTGACCATGGGATGATTTTCTCGAGTGTCCTAACATTTTGAATTTTAGACTAGCGTCTAGACCCCGCCCCAAACTTTGGCTCTTATCACAAATGCACCCAAGAAATTCCCCATGCTGCCGATAATTTCCTTTTTTTTTAACGGAAGATATGGTTTCTTGACGATATGGTTTCTTGATTTCCGTTTTTTGACGATACTACAAATAAACAAACAAACAGGCAGAGACAAACAAACAAACCGACAAACAAACAAACAAACAGGCAGAAAAAACAAACAAATAAACAAACCGACAAACAAAAATACAGACAAATAAAAAAACTGCCTAACTAAAAGACAAACAGACAAACAAACAAACCGACGTAAAAACAAACAAACCGACGAACAAACTGACAAACAAATAAACCGACAAACAAACAGAAGTAAATACAAACAAACCGACAAACAGACAAACAAACTGACAAACAAATAAACCGACAAATGAACAAACAAACAGACATATAGACAAAAACAAACAAACAAACAGACAAACAAACAGACAGACGAACAAACAGACAGACGACAAACCGACAAACAGACAGACATACAAAAACAAACAAACAGAAAAACAAATAGACAAACAAACAAACAGACAGACGAACAAAAAACCGACAAACAGACAGACAGACAAATAAACAAGTTAATAAACAAACAGACAGACAGACAAACATCGCTGGATCCCCGAAACTTGCTATGCAGGAAACACTAAAATGTACGAAACTCGCCAACGCCGCAATCTCTAACGTGTGTATGAGCACTGCGCGCCCATTAAAACAAAAAAAAGACATAACTGGATCCACGAAACTCGCTGTGCAGGAATCACTAGAATGTACGAAACTCGCCAACGCCGCAATCACTAACGTGTGTATGAGCGCTGCGTGCCCATTAAAACAAAACAAAAAAAACATCACTGGATCCACGAAACTCGCTGTGCAGGAATCACTAAAATGTACGAAACTCGTCAACGACGCAATCACTAACGCGTGTATGAGCGCTGCGACCCCATTTAAATAAATAAATAAACATTTAAATAAATAAAATTTAAATAAATAAATTTAAAATTATTTAAATTAATTAATAAAATAAATTTAAATAAATAAATAAATTTAAATAAATAAATAAATTTAAATAAATAAACAAATTAAATTAAATAAATCCATTTAAATAAATAAATTTATAAAATGAGCAAAATTGTTGTTATTAACGCAGGTATCAAACTATTAATCCCCATTTTCGGCAGCATGGGGAATTTCTTGGGTGCATTTGTAATAAGAGCCAAAGTTTGGGGCGGGGTCTAGACGCTACTGAATTTTAGTAGTAGAAAAAAAAATGGGAAAAAACAAGTACATGGGAAAAAAGTATCAGGGAAAACCAAAATTTCTCTTCAGGAACTAAATGTAAGATTTTTTAATTATGATCATATAACGTCCTAATTTACATAAGGAAAAGATATAGAGTAAAACAAAAACTTCACATTCTGTCCATATCTTCAATAGCATTCAATTGATTTTAAATAGGGATGTGATGTCAAATACGCTTAAGGGTACCTAATTGGCACGAAAATTTTGTTATTTTGTCTGATAATGATAACCGGGCTAATGTTTATTAAATATATATACATATATTTACCTTTATTTAATTTTGTTAAATTTTATAAATCATTTCATTCTGTAGTTATTAATTAAACTTTTCAATACTACTTGATTATCCTGTCGACCAATTTCGCCAAATTGTACAAATCAATTTCTTCACCATGTAATTTATATTGGCATAATTTTTATTTTAAATAACGAAAGAAGAAATAAATTAGTAAAACATCAATAAAAGTAGAAATAAAAAGTTGAATTCAAAATCACATTACGGCATAACAAACATGCGTAACCTATTTAATGTAAACTGAATGTAACATTTATGATAATCCGTTATTGGCATTTAATTTTATAATTTGGCGATAATTTTTTGGTCGAAGGGCTAATCAATTATCACCGGTTTTTATTTATTATTATTTTCTTTTGAAAATAATAGAAAATAGTTAATAGAGGTACTACTTGGTTATCCCGTCGACCAAAAAACTATCGCCAAAGTATAATATTATATGCCAATAATGGATGATCATGAATGTCGCATCCAATGACATTAAATACGATGCACGTGTTTAAAACGCCATTAAGGGATTTTTATTTCGACTTTTTATTTGTATTTTTTATTAAGATTCTACAAATTATTATTTATTTTTTTTTGTGTGTGTTATTGAAAATGAAAATTATGTCTATATGTATAATTTCGCTATGAGTTTGGCAATTCGTATAGTTTGGCGAAATTGGTGGACGGGATAACTAAGTAGTACCTTAATACATATGTATGTAATTGAAGTTTGAAAACTAAGCTTTTGCGAAATTGGCGTCAGAAGAATATCGCACAATGTCGTGCATATATAGCATCTGTGCCAAGAAAGCATCAAATGAAAAAGCACATGGTGATGCAAAAAATTTTTGTGATGGTGTGAGGTGAATGTAACATTTACGATCAGCAATTATTGGCATTTAAAAGTATTTTTGCTTGAAATATTGTCGAAAAAGCGTTGCAAATATATACTTTCCCTCTCCCTTCCATTTCCAAATGTACTAAATTTAAAACTATGGAAAAAAACTCCGAGTTTACTTAAAACCGTGCATACAAATTCTCGTAATTATCTTAATTTTTCTAATAGAAATTCTCAATTTTCCGTTATTAACAAACGCTACTTTAAAATCGCAAATTTATTCCGCTAAATCGCCAAGTTGCATAATGATCATCGCCACTGAATATATAAATAATGCCATATTTGCAAACTTATCGGTCAAAAAACAGTGGAACCTTGGTTTACGGCCCCCTCTGTTTTTGACAAGTTCGGTTTATGACCAACTTCAGTGATCAAAATTTTACTCTTTAGGCATAGGATAACTGGATTCGCGACCAAAGTTGTCGAATAGTTCAGTTGGCAACCCTCACATAACTCTTGTTATAAGTCAAGTTTGGAGTAAAGTGCGCGTATCAGAGTGCATTGTGACCTTCAGTGCAGTAAAAAATTTAACTTATTGTTTTAATTTTAATCAGTTTTGCGGAAGTTTTAGCCTTTATTATGACTTCTAAGAATGAAAAAGCGTTTAGTGATAGCAGTAGTAAGAAGCTTAAGCGAATTACTGATCAATTGTGAAAAGAAGTAGTGACAAAATTTAAGAACGATGATAGTGTAATCAAAATAACTAAACAATACGGTGTAGATGAACCATCGATTACTCCGATTGTAAAGAACTAGTCGGGTGTGGCAACCCCAAAATTATTTTCTATCTCATACATTTAATGCGTCAAAATTCATTATTACAGTGCCAAAATCAAATGACAATCATATGCTCACCGTGAGGATTCTAAAGACATAAAATTCCGAACATTAGTTTTTGAAATAGGAGTGTTGCAGATATCGGAAAAAATACAGCATACATGCGACATTTCTTGTGAGATTTACCCAAAACACGCAATGAGCAACAATATAAATCAAAGTGCGTCTAAATCTAAAGTTTGATGAAAATTTGTGCATTAATTCCTGCGATAGAGATATTGTGGTAATCGGAACAATTCAGCATAGCAGCGCCATGTGTTAGGTTATTGAAACCAAAACGTAAACAAAGCCAATTCATATAAAGATTAACTGAATTTGAAGTTTGATGAAAATCCGTGCGTTAATTCTAGAGATAGAACTATTGCGAAAATAACGAAAATTGCAACTCGGTTAAGCCATCTGTTGAACGATTTAAATCAAAATGTAAACAGCATCAATTTATATCAGGGATTACCTGAATATAATTTTTTTAAATACCATGCATTAGTTCTTGAGATAGAGCGCCCAAAAAATTTATATCACATACAGAAAGTCAGATACAAGAATTGATTATGATCGTGAACTGAGGTTCCACTGTATATTATATAAAAATTTAAGGTACTTCTAGGTTATCCCGTCGACCAAAAAATTATCGCCAAACTATAAGATTAAATGCCAATAATGGATGATCGTGAATGCCACATTCAATGACATTAAATGCGATTCACGTGTTTAAAATGTCATTAAGTGATTTTTATTTCGACTTTTTATTAATATTTTTATTAATATTCTACTAATTATTTGTTTTTTCGTTATTTAAAATAAAAATTATGTCAACATGTATAATTTGGCTATTAGTTTGGCGATTTGTATAATTTGGCGAAATTGGTCGATGGGATAATCTAGAAGTACCAAATTTAATTACAGTTGGTGATTTCAATGTCAATTTTACAAATAATACTAGAAATGAATTTTCAGTCTATTTTCATCCTTGGTTTGACGTAAATCTATTAAGGCTGTATTTCGAGCGACTTTCTCCAAGGAAGATAACTTAACTTATAATTTCCCTGAAAATGTCCTAGAATATTATTCAATAATTGGAATAAGCTATTCCAACAGATATCAGGAAGGAGAAATAAAAATATTTTACTTAATTTTTTTTTAAATTTAAATGGGAAAATTCGTTTTTATGTGCATTGACTATAAAATTATGTTTAGCGACCTTTGGGCGCCATGATCACAAAAATCTCGCTAATGGCGGAAATATTTCATATTTATAACATCTGATTTTTAAAACAAGTAGATAAGAATGCCACGAATCCTATGCGAAAAGAATAAAAATTTCTATTCGCATTATTTTTCTACAAAATATGTATTATCTAAAACTAGTTTACTCAGCTTTTTGAAGAAATTCACTTTTTTCGATGGCGATGCGTTTATTTTGAAATACTCGGCCAGCGTTATTTAAAAATACAGAAACAGTCATTTTTTTTTAAAATTGTATAATTCACAAAGTAATTGTTAAAAATGCTGAACGATTATGTTAAATTAATTTATATTTAAAATAAAGGCCGATTAATATAATTTCACGAGTAAATAACTGATATTAAAATAATTTAGAAAAAATATTATTAATTGATAGATTGCTAGTCTATATTTCGTAATATTGGAAGGCTATGAAGTCTACATTGATAAATATTAGTTTTACTGGATTTATTAATGAAATTATTGCAATTTAAGATTACGTTTTTGAAATGGCTATTTGTTGATTAATTTTTTCTTAAAAATAATGAATGAAATTTTTTGTAAACAAAAGCAATGCCTAAAATTACCTACACATCCCAACTAAAGGTCTGCACGGGCCGGAATTTCCAGGCACGGCCCGGCCCGTTTAAATTTTTATATTTTAGGCTCGGCCCGTACAAAAATCAGCGAAAACAGGCCCGGCCCGGCCGGGCCCGTTTTGGCCCGTTACAATTTTTACGATTTCTAAAAAATTCAGATTTTTATCATATAACTAAGATTCCTTTAAAGAATACTGCATACATATCTATGGAGTACAGTATATTTTACAGCAAATACACATTAACAACATTAATGTTAACAACTACTTAGATTCTTAGGCTTTCAACATTCGAATAAAGATTCATTAAAAAATTAATCTGGCTTAGAATAAAAGAAAAAAGAAAGAAAGCTAAAAACATCGTTTATTTTGAAGCTGTTTAATAAAAGAAGGTTTATAAATATATTTCTATATCATTTTATTATAGATTTCAAATCCAAATTCATTCTTAAATTCAAAGAAGCTCCTTTCTGATACATTTCTAAATTCATTCTTTTTTTCTCAGAAACGCATAAGATTAGCAGATATCTTTATTCAGAAACTATATAATCGAATGGCGTTATCCATTTTTTGATACAAGCAATTTAAGAATACTGCAAACAAACAAGATACTGTCATAATTAGCGTTTTGAATAGAATTTCCGGAAGCAATAGCAAGGGAAGGGAGAAAAATCTGCAATCATTTGAGAAACTATTATATCTCAACAAGGTTATACAAGTATTTTATTTACCAAAAATGAAAAACGCTATTCGATTCCAAATCCCTTCAATAGTTAGGCTTATCACTTTTATACTTTTACAATATAAAATTAATCAGAAAATGTGTCAAACTTTCGCATTATTGAGAAATTAATTTAAAAATCATCAAGAAGTACACTCTAAAAAATAAATGTGTAAATTTACACATAAAAATGTGAAAATCGATGATACAAAAACGACATGTCTATGTGTGTAAATTGGTGTGTAAACTGCCAAAATACACGCCTAATGTGTAAATTTCAAAATACACATTTTAATGTGTAATTTGAAGATAAGTCCAAATGTGTAAAAATTATCTGATGACTCTTGAAATACACACTTTAATGTGTAAGTTGCACTGAAATACACATATTTCTGTGTAATATTTTTACACATATATATGTGTAAAATTCTGTTTTTGACATATATTTTTGTGTAATAGGAAAATACCCACAATATTGTGTAATATGCAAAATACACATGTTTTTGCGTTATATACGGAATGCACAGATTTGTGTGTAATTTTCTGTTTTTACACATATGTCTACGTAACATGGAAAATACACATTTTTGTGTAATATTTAATACACAGGTTTTTGTGTACATAGATATTTACCTTATTCTTTGATGTGTAAACTGCGAAAAAAGGTTTTCAAAATCGCAAAATAAAATTACATGAAGAACAAATTCGTATTTGCTTCACGTGTTTCTAAGTACGCGTTCGTAATTATGTACATTGGTAGCACCTATAGTTGTTATTCAATCCGTCCGTCTGTCTACCTGTCCGTTCACATATAAGAACGCAAAAACTACACAACCGAATCGTTTGAAATTTAAAATACATAACTGTTGCATAATTTTATCGAGTCATTTAAATTTTTATGAAAATGAGATGCATAATTCAATTATAGAGACAGTCAAAAGTGTTCCCTTGCATTATGACCAATGGGGAAAAGATAGTTTCAAGTGCAATCTTAATAATGTTACACACTTTTGAGTATAATAAAATTGGTATGCATCTAGGAAGTACATACTACAATATAAATTCTGTATAATCTGTAGTGCAAAGAATAGTTTTTATTAATTTACAAGGCCATACTAAAATATCCCATTACATTATGGTAAAGAAGGAAACATTGTTTGGAACGCATTTTAATTATATTAAAATATTTCACATTTTATGAAACTGATGCTTATGTTGCTGAGATTCGTTAAAGATTACTTATTTTATAATAGAAAGCAGATATATAGTGTTTACAAAGACAAAGAAAAAATTTCGGATACTTAAGCAGTATCCGAAGTACTGTCTACTATTACACCAAGATCTAAATATTTTTTTTAACTTCTTTATAGTACGAAATGCACCTGATTTGCTTTGTTTAACGTGCATTTTCCAACTTGTTTCTTTCTAACAGATTTGTAATCTTAAAACAAGAATTATTTACGCTCAATGAAGAAACAGGGTCGTCTCAAATTGTAATCTATTTATTATCTTTCTGTTATCATAATCTATTTTCTTTAATTATTTTTCTTAATCTATTTTCTTTCTGAAATTATAATATATTATCTCCTTCTGTTTGCATATATGCAACGTGATGACAGAAAGGATTAATTCATTTTACATAAGGGTTTGCAAGCAGTAAAAGAAAACTTAAAAACAATTTTTGATTATTAAAAAAATAACTTAATAATAGATTGTAGATATTACATTCTTATTTATGAAGTTATACATTTAAATCAATAATAATTCTTGATACATGATTTTAAAAAACAGTCATTAATTGTTTATATCTTACAGATTTTTTTTTTTTTTTTTTTTTTTTTTTTTAATGTAATTTCTGGCTGGATTCTGTTGCCAAGGCCACTATAACACTGATACTATCATAAATAGTACAAGGGATTAGAATTATTACTATGCAATTTTTAGAATAAAATGTGGTGAAAAATTTATTTTTATCAGTGTATTAAAAATACAGGTTATTTTTTATAAGACACAATAAAAAAAGAATAAGGAATGTGAATCCAGTAATGGAACCTCACAAAAGTAATAGATTTTATAACAATAATTAGAGCCAGAATTTAATGAAGGCATACTAATAAAACAAAATATTTACTTCAAATTTAACAAATTAGCATAGCAATAATTAATGAAATATTTTGAGAATTGTTCACTGTTTAAATAAATCATTGTAACTATCACAATATCAAAATTTTAATTATTTTAGATACAATGTTTAAAATTCTAAATGTCAGGGAATTACAGTTATCAAATTATTTATACATTGGGAGGTTTAGATGGGTAAAAGAAAATATGAAAAAAAAAAAGTTATTTTAGCACAAATTCGTTTATTTCCCTCCATTTTTAACAATTAACACGTTGAGTGCCACTCAGTCCCCGGCGATAGATGTGACACAATAGATGCAGTTAATTTTTCAGAATACAATTGATTTTTAACAATTTCTGTAACTTAATTGTTTTTATTTAAGGGTATGTTTCGATTCAAACTGCTTATTTTCCGATTTATTTTTGAATTCATTATTGCTCTCAAATGCACCAAACTTTCAAAATCTCTTATTTGGAAAGTACGTAAGGTGCCGTGATTGACGATTATTTGATAACTGCAGAAAATATTGCAAAAAAAAAAGCAATCAAAAACGGCATTTCGAACCGATTTTTCCCAAGCGAGAGATCAGAGAACGAAAAAAAAAAAAAAAAGAGTCATACTAATAAGGTAATTGTTTATAACTCAAATTCTAATGAATTGAGCGTAAAAAGACATCACACTGCACCTCATACGTCCCTTCAAGAATCCCCTCAGCAAGTTTCATGTTTCTACTTTTAAAAGTGTGCCTGAAATTGTATCGGAAAATTTCGAGCTGTTGAAGGAGAAAAAGCGTTTTTTCGAATACACCCTTAAATGGGAATTATTAGATTTAATTGAGCGCCCCCCCCCCCCGACCCCAATAACACATGCTTCTTAAATTCTTAAAAATAAATGAAATTTTGCATATAGTCATACGTACATAAAATTCAAAATTTTCTTTCTAACGAAACATAAACACATACAAATTTTGCAAGGAAAGAAAAATGACAGTATTACTTTTTTAAATGAAGACAACTCTTAGCAAATTCATTCAAATTTTCCTGAAAATCGATGGAACTTTGAAATATTATTTTCTGTGTCTTGATAAAAAATAATTTAGATTTTAAATCATGTAGAGAGGAGTTAATGCAATATATATATATATATAAATTAAATTGTTAATAAGTATTTTTTATTAACCAAAAATATTGAAGCTTGTCTATTACCTTCCCATCTAGCCTATATATACCTCATATGCATGTTGTACATATCATATATTTCATATTCATACATTTTATAATGTGATATGATTCATATATGAGTTAAATCTCTGTTTAAAGTAGAAACTATTGGGATGTGATAATACATGTTTAGTAATTTTGTTAACTATTGGTTAAATTACTTTTAAAACCCAAAACTTTTAAAATTTAAAGAAACGTAATTTTAATCGCATAGTTTTAAAAAGGAAAAAAAAAATCTAATTTAAATACCATTTAAATGAATAAATCGTTGGCATGCGGCCTTTTATTTCAACAAAATAAAAATTAAATTTGCTAAAGTTTATTGAATTGATAAAAGTTAAATTAATGTTAGTCATTGCTTTTATAAAATGTTTATGTGAAATTAACTAAAACTATCAACTAAAAGAGAAAGCTGAGAAAATATTTTTTTCTTACCTATTTCTTATCAATGACCTCCCTCTGTGTTAAATTGGGATAAGCCAAATAGAAATACGTAGATTCTTTCGTAGAATTATGTCCGAATCCAGTACAATGACATTACTGACACTGTACCTTTTTCAGACTGTTATGTAAAATATCCTTTGGCCGCATTCTTGTAACATTTTCGTAAAAGTTTTAAAATTCATGCGAACTATATACGTTTATAAAAGAACAATATATCCGAGCACGCTGAACGTTCTTTATTCCAAAGACCAACTCTTGTGATCGTCTGCAGGTGCATTTTTTGCACGCAGATTTTGTTTTCCGTTTATTTATACAATGCTAAATTTGGAAGTTGAATGCACGTTATTTTCATAAAAGTGGCTCTAATTAAAATTTTCTGTTTAAATTTTTTTTTATCCATTTCACTTTTTTTTTTTTTTTTTTTTTTTTTCAATTTCAAAAAGTTTCCTGTTAAAATGAATTGTTAAGTTTCTTTTTTATAAATTACTAGCATACCCAGCCCGCTTCGCCGGGCTTAATTTGAAGGTTTATTTAATAATTTATGTGTATGGTACGCTTCTCTCTCAGCTGGCGACGGATCCCCCGGTGACTCTACGCTTCTCTCTCAGCTGGCGACGGATCCCCCGGTGACTCTCCCCGGACCATCGGCACTCCACGTGCGTCGGGTGAGCGTCAGAACAAACTTTCAGCATATACATATGGGTGGTTGTACTTGAATGCACAGACCTGCGCGTTTTTTTCTATCTTGCTTTTATACCTCTGGACCGAGTTGGCGCATTGCCAAGATTTGCTTCCTCTGGACCGAGTTGGCGCATTGCCAAGATTTGCTTTCCCCTGTGCCTCAATTAATTAATTAATTATCCTCAGAATTCCTTTTATTTATAGAGATTAATTGAATCTGTCCTGTACGAACAAATTAAAATTAATTTCGTTTTTTCACGTTTTTTGTCCATTGATTAAATAGTTCAATATTGAGAGAAATAAGAAAAAGTACTGGGAATATTTAAAAGCAACTGAGGTTTTCTTATATTCAATATATAATTATCAAAAAATTTAAATGACTAGTATTAAAAAATGCTCTGACGAGCACCAAAAAAGGTTAATATGTTTTAAAGTATGAAAAAGTGTTTGACAAGAGCTTCTAATTGAGAATGAGAAAGAACAAAGGGTCCCTTCTTGGCTGCAATTCACTGTCAATGCCAAATTTGAAAAAAATCATATTTGCGCTTTTTCCATATAAAATAAATCAGTCACTGTTACGATAAAATTGTGTAGTGTAAAGGCATAATTAGAAAAGACACAGCGTGATTAAACATGAATGTAAAACAAAATAGGTCCAGAAACCATAGTTCCCGCAGCCTGTGTTGAATTCAGACACTTTTCACAGGGAGGGTCTTCTGTGGCTTCGGGGGGGGGGGGGGACACAATAGAGTTCTAAGGGGATTATACTTTTTTACCATTAAAAACACAAAATCTCAAATTTTATTGGGAAGGGGGGGGGGGAGCATTTGATACCTTCGGTAGGGAATGTCCCCCCGGCCCACTTCCTGCAGCGTATCACATTCACGCAGTCCCACCATAAACTGTCGCAGTGTAAAACAGCACAGAAAACTGATTTGTAGTGCAGTTGCAGTGCAGAGTCAAAAATGCAGTTAACATGTACAGCGCGAGTGAAAGTTTTACTAGAAAGTAAAAATAGAAAGTTTTACGCAAATTTCTTTTATATGGAAAAAGCGCAAATATGATTTTTTCAAATTTGGCATTGACAGTGAATTGCAGCCAAGAAGGGACCCTTTGTTCTTTCTCATTCTCAATTAGAAGCTCTTGTCAAACACTTTTTCATACTTTAAAACATATTAACCTTTTTTGGTGCTCGTCAGAGCATTTTTTAATACTAGTTATGATACAATAATCAATTAAGGCTCTTATGCTTGGTATTCCAAAATGTAAAACAGCAAAATGCATTCCACTTTGACTCAATCATAGAATTTTTTCCCCGTGAAATCTAAACCCAACATTATTTTTAGCATCTCAAAATTTACATACGCATCTCTAATATCCGTATGCATGTTTTTTTGCTTTTTAATGGTATTTTATTTTGATCATTTCAAAATCATTTTAATTCAAAATTTGAAGTCTCGACTGCTATAAGGAAAGGGCAGCTGACGTCACTGTGTACAAATTACTGTGGATCAGCGAGAAAAACCTGTCCGTTGTTTAGCGACTGACATTGTACGGATGAGCTCCGGGAATATGATTGGTCTAAGTTTGCCAATGTATAAGTAAGTATGATATGATTGGGCTACGTCGCACAGTGGGGCAAAATCCGGAAAAGCTGGCCAAAATATGAAAATGTTATTCGAATTGCACGAAAATTCGTATACAGGTGTTTTTGAGGATGCTAAATAAGAATACAAAATTAAAATTAAAAAAAATGGCGGATACAATATGGTGGAACAAAAACTACAATGTCTCGAAAGTTATTCCATTTGTATGAAATTTCGTAAACTTTTCAGGATGCTAATTAGGATTCAAAAGTTAAACTTTAAAAATAAATAAATAAATAAAATGACAGATTAAAAGTAAAAACAATTTGATTTAAATAAAATTTAAAATTTCGAGGCTAAACTTAAAAAGGAATTTTCAAGGAACCAAGAGACATTTAATCGAAATTTAAATACATTAAAGGAAAGTACAATACTAGACTATTTATTTTTTATATTATTAAAATAAAAAGAAAATATGTTCCAGAAATTCACCTTTAAAATCAATTGTAGTATAATAAAAAGATTCTTCAAACGTCAAAGTGTCGAAATAGTTAGCAGAGCTTGTTCGCAGTATTAGAAGATCCTGTGACTCTTAGGATCAATTATTTTTAATTTCTTCTACAATAATTTACCTAAACTTGAAATGAAATAATCTGATGACATTAAAAACATAAACATACCTTCATTTTCTTGCGCTACTGCATGTTTGCTATAAATCTTCTCGATGCCTTTTGATCAGTTTGTTGCATGAATCTTGAGTATCTTATGGCATTTGGCAAATTGGCAGTAATGAAGATAAAGTTATTTCTTTGTCATTAATAAATAGTTTGTGCACTGAAGTAGGCATATAGAACCAGGGATGTAGTTTAAATATACGAGCTGTTTGTTAGGAAAAATCTTAGAAATTGATCAAATAAATGACATGGATACAAGAAATTACTTATGACATAGAATCGTTTTATCAAATCTTCGTATACGCTCGTTATAGAAGCCCAAATAGTTGTGTTTTCAAAGAATCGTTGAATTGTATTGCCATCATTTGTGCTTCCAAATCTGAGATTTGGTTTCTTGACAAGAAGTCTTAATTGTAAACGAAATATTTTTTGCATATTTTATTTTGCAATTTCAATGTTCTTCTTTTCATGCAGAGTACGAACTTTCCATTTTTTCTATCCAGTTTGTCTGCGAGGTGTAAGCCCTCTCTAAGCATATTAGCATGTAACGTAGATATTCTGAATCCTAAATTATCTCTATCCTTTTCTAATTAAAATGTCATATCGGTAAGAAGCTGTTTTGATGTTGTCTGACATAGGTAGCAACGTCGAGTATTACACTAATTCGTTATTAACGACTATTTCTTCTGTATCAATGATTGTATTAAAAGAAATAAGTTAATTCTCCTGTGTTTAATACAATACCATTCATTGACAATAACTCCCGTATTTCTTGAAAAAAAAATGGATCTTGATTGGCCCGATAGTGAAATGAAGATCTCGGAATTTTCAAATTGACGATTCATGAATTGTTCGCAACATTTATGTATTCTAGTAGCACGGGAGAAGTGAAAAATATATTAAAACCTCCTACCATCTTCATAGCTAAATATTTGTTTAAATGTAGTTAGAATTGATGTGTCATCACATCCTCACTTGTAAACCAAATCCAAATTGCTAATGTAGGCGAAAGTCATATTCATAAATAGTTTCACTCGCATTAATGAAATACGCTCAGTAGTTTTTATCAGCAAATATAGCCATTGACAAAATAATTCTTCTAATTATAATAGAATAAACAAAATTACTACCTATAAAGATAAGAAAATGTTATTCTACCGGATCAGTAATAGAGAATTATTTTCATTTTTTCATTACTAAGCTTACTTATCAAATTAATGTAATCTTATGATTATAGCATTTATTTACAATATAATAGGAAATAAACTATTATAAAATTGAATAATTCAAAAATTTGAAAAATATTTATCAGCTAAATTATGTGAAAAGTAGTCAATTTTAAAATTTTTGAGGGGGCCAAAAAAGTGGCATTTTAACTTGCGGTTACTAAAATATGCGTGAAATGCAGAAAGGCAGTTTTAGGCAGCTGGTTTTTTATGAATCACTAGACAATATCCCAAGTTATTATTTCCATTAAATTTCGTTGTGGAACACTGTGGAACATTTAAACTTTTTGATGTTTAAAAGCAAAAAAATAAAAAAAAATCTAAAATTTTTTATCAAAAATGAAAATGAATTTATTAATTTTTACTTTCTTAATATAAATTTTGTAATACATGCAAATAAAGTACATACTATCATAGTGTGAATCCATTTCAAATCATTAAAATCGGATAATATTATAAAATATAGCACGCGTTTAGAGGAACTGTTGTTTTGCTGTTTTTGTTCGCTCTAAATGCTATTCCTTCAAGCATCATTTTTGAAATGATACTGCTTGTAAGGGCAAAGCAAAAATCTTTTTTTAAATACAGATTCTAACTCTCCAAACATTATTCTAGCCAACTGTACAATCGAAATTCCCTAAATCGTAACTTCATTTTTCGACTTTTGGCCAGCTTTTTGGGGTTTTGCCCCACTGTGCGTCGTCAAGATGATTCCGACAATGAACTCAATGGCAAAAAATATAGCGGTAGATTGGTTGACAGAAGTGTTTGTTTGTAAACATGCCCTTTCCTTATAGCTGTAAACAGATTCTAAGCTATTTATATATTTTTTTAAGTGTAAATGTAATTTCCTGAAATAATCTGCATGCAATAAATACAATAGACAATATTCCTGTGACGTCAGAGTGTAAAAAGAAAGTGTTGCATCGATTGAAAATAAGTTTTTAACAAACTAAAAATCCTTTAATTGATAAATAAAAACGAAATAAAAGCAAATTCCACCGGATTTTATAGATACTAGGCAGAACCCGTCGAATTTCGACGAAAGAAAATGTTTAAAACGGAACTGTTTCATTGATTTATAATAAACCTACAAAATTAGTTATAGTAAAAAATGCATTTTATATTGGTAAGTGGCTCTTAACAAACGATATTTAATGACAAATTAACAAAATACTAATTATATAACTCAGTTGTAGAAATTGCTAAAATTAAACTTTAATTGTACATGTAAGCAGTAAAAAGTGATAAAGCTCTGTTATTATGATAAAATTATCAATTTAAGTTCTTATGCTATCATTTCAAAAATGAAAAAAAAAAAAAGCAAAATTTATTCAACTTTGACGAAATCAGACTTTTTTGGCACAGATGTCATATACGCCCCACATTTGCACGTGCTTTTTTCTCTCGCCAATGTGGCGAAAATTTTGTTTTTGAATGTAAGTTACAAATTGCATGCAATAACAACACGTTATTTTTTATTCCAATATAAAAAAAATAACGTGAAAAAATGAAAAATATTCAAATCCTTCTATAGTAAAAAAAAACTAGCCTTAAAAGGAATGACTCCTGGAATGATGCTGATGTGGAAGATTTCCGGAACTAACGAATCCGGGTTGTCCACTCCTTCCATGAGTCGAATAGACCAATCAGGAAAGGGCTCCGTCTATGCATCGCCATATGGGTTACCATAAAGAGAGGAAAGGTTACCATCGCCAACAATCGCCAAGTTTATCGCCAACTTGGCGATATATCGCCAAATTTGGCGACCAAAATTAGTTGTCAAAAGTGACGCCAACTTGGCGATAACTGTAATATTTCGCCAAATTTTTTATTTCTTTACAACACCAGTCGTTTGATACATCATTTAAGAGGTTTGCAACTGCTTATTCATATAATGGATGTCTTGTGTGTTATCCCCCATACTGCTCCCCAGGGGGACACATTTTTATTTTCTTTACAACACCAGTTGAGTGACACATCATTTGAAAGGTCTGCAACTGCTTATTCATATTATGGATGCCTTGTGTGTCATCCCCCACTCTGCCCCCCAGGGGGCACATTTTCAATTTCTTTACAACACCAATTGTGTGACACATCATTTGAGAGGTCTGCAACTGCTTATTCATATTATGGATACCTTGTGTGTAACCCCCCTTTGCCCTTAGAGGGGGCGCATTTTGTAATTTCTTTACAACACCAATTGTGTGGCACATCAGTTGAAAGGTCAGCAACTGCTTATTCATACCATGGGTTATTGGCGAGCGCAGCAAGCAGGGGTAGACAATAATTTGGAATCGCGAAGCGATTACGCGAGGGGTTGGCGAGCATAGCGAGCAGAAGGGCGGGCCCCCCCTAGTATTAAAAAAAAATATAAATAAATGATAGTTTGATATAAAAAAATTATTGATATAATATATCATAAAAATAATTTAAAGAACTAAAATAGAAAATAACAGTAAATAAATATGAATTTAATCAAAAAGGAAACAATAAATAAACAGTTATAAATAATAAACTTAATAAGCAACAAAGCAGCAAATATAATTTTCACAATAAATCGTAAATATTAATATATATTGCCATATTGAATGCATGCAGTTGTATCATTTAATCAGCACATTTCACTGAAATCTTTAATTTTCCCCATTTCCTCTCCCTAACAATTGTTATAAACTTATTAAACAGGTAATCTCCTTGGCACAGCTGTATAATGCCAAATTGGCGGGAGGAAAAGCACGTGCAAATGTGATACGTATATGACATCTGTGCCATTTTCCCCCGTGAAATCTAAACCCGGCGTCATTTTCATCATATTAAAATTTACAAATGCGCATTTCGTATCTTTATTCACCTTTCAGAAAAAATTGGAATTTTAATTTGATCATTTTGATTCAAAACTTGAAGTTTCAATGATATTAGCTTAAACAGATATTAAACTGTTGATATTCTTTTACGTGTAAATCAAATTTTGTAGACGAAATCGAAATTTACCGGGTTTTATAACAGAAGATATTTAAATTTCAATTTTTTTCCCTTTTAATGAGTAAATGGCAACATAAAGATACAGTAATCAATTTCTTTCCTTTTTTCCTTTGCTTTTAATAGAAATGAAGTACTTTTGTTGCCACATTAGAAAAGCTTTATTAAAAACTACAAAAAAATTAATATTTTAAAAACAAATCAAGATACAGCTTTCAAACAAATTTCATTTAAAAGTATATTTTTTTCCCTACAAGATGGTGTAAGAATTGAAAATGTGGGATATATAGAAGTTTAAAAAATTGTAGTAGCAAAATTGCAACACTGAAATTTCATTTAAAATTTGAAAGTGTTGCCATTCGCAAAATGACGTATGCGTTACGCACAGATACGTTTGGCCTTTATAATATAGATGTCATAAATAAAAATTCTTGACATAGCACGTATTTTATAATTTTTTTTCACTTTTTATGAAAATCTTTATGAAAATTTTATGAAAATTCACTTTTTTATCACTTCGAAAAGATACAATAATCTGTTTTTGGCTTTCCCCGCTTTACTTTTAATAGCTATTGAGTACGTCTGTTGCCACAATAAAAAAAACTTTATAAAAAAACTACAAAAAAATTAATAACTCAAAAACAAATAAAGATACAACTTTAAAAAAAAAAAATGGCCTTGAAAAGTACATTTTCCCCCTGTACGACAGTGTAAAAAAAAAAAAAAAAAATGCGCAATGTTTAGAAGCTTAAAAATCTGTAGTAGCAAAAATTGCAAAACCCAAATTTCATTTCAAATTTTAAAGTGTTGCCATTCGCAAAATTACGTATGCGTTAAGCACAGATACTGTTGGCCTTAGATCATGGAGGAATGAGAGGTGGAGGTGAAGTAAGCCTCAAAAAAGGTTTGACGCTTCAGTCGTGACGTCAGTTATGACGTTTTGCTTGGATACTGACTCCAAACAAACGGTTGCTATGCTATATTTTCTATTTTATTTACATATTACCGCAACAATTTTCAGCTATATATAACAGGCACGTGTTTAACGCTTTATATGCAATGATACCATTTCCTACGATGTATATTTAATAAGAAATGAAGCATAGCAACTGTTTGTTTGGAGTCAGTATCCAAGGAAAATGCCATGACTGACGTCACACTGAAAGCGTCTATATGAAACCATTTATCGCTCAAATTTTAATGTTCCAAACAAAAGGACATGGAAGGGATTTTGTATTATAAGACAAATTGAAAGAAATGATTTGCAACTAAAGCATATTTTAAGAAGAAATAGCAAATTTTTTAAAATGGTCTTTGTTCTATTATTATTTATTACAGTATATGTTCGCTTTTAAAATGAAAGAAATTGGAAAATTAGCAATGATTAAATGTCAAATTGAAATTAAATACGATATTGAAAACATTTGATACGAACTAAAAATTGTATCACTAAAAGTTTCCTAATTTAATGTAATTTTAAATACTTTATAACATAGATGAAAAATTTTTATGACTTAATAATTGCATGTAAATAAATATTTAAAATATAATGATGAAAACATTCCTTTAAAATTATGTATGAAAACTTAAGTAATAAATATTAATCTAAAATATAGATTTCTGACTGCAAACGATTTTAAGATATTAACAAAATAATATTATATTTTCAAGCAAAACGTTAAAAGAACTTTCTACATTGATATTTAAAACACATATGATAAAATAATTGATAAATTCTTACTGGTGAAGTGATAAATTAGATCTTTTTTAAAGAACGACGAAAGAAAAAAAAAAAAAAAGGCACTCCGGGAGTGCCAACAGAAGTGAAAACTTGAACAATTATGTGTGTATTTTTTTAGTCGTCTGGACATATTTTATTGTGCAGAAAATACTTTTAAATGAAGTGTTTTTTATTCATTATTATAAACTACTGCTACAAAAATTATATTACAATTTTCATTTAATGCGCTATTGTACATGAAAAATAATGCATATTATTTTACATACAAAAATTGCAATCTATTGCTTAAAACATAAATTTACAAATGCATGAAATATGAAATATCGTCAGTTGGTATTCTTTGAAATAAATACCCATAAAACTTATGAATTTTCATCCCCATTTCAACAATTCTTCCATCATCATCATCATCATCATTATTATCATTATATTCTAGATTTGATATTATAGGTTTATGGTAACTAAAATATATAGCAAACAATTTTGATTCAATTCTATTTAAATATCTTGTAATGACTGCATCAATTGTAATTTTTTATCTCTCTGTGCTAAGATTGCGATGGTTGGTCATTGTTAAATCAAATTTTCTATTTAAAAATTCAATTAATTGTAGATTTTCATCATCCACAAAGTTGATGTTGAAATCCCTACTCAAAATCATCGGCAAATCATCAAATCTCTTTCCAATTCTATCTTGAAGTAATGCAGAAGCCTCTTTAGAACAAATAAATAAATTTTCATACAAAAATTCTCATTTGCACTTAAAGACTTATCCGGTGAAATATAAATGGCAACCAATACAATTAGTTTTTCATTTTCAGAGTGACAACAACAAACACATATATCACTGATATCAAAAACATTACTACTAAACATACTGGTGTACCTCACATGCACATTCATATGAATTGTGGAAATATATGCCCATTACATCAAACAACCTTTTATAAATAGCTACTCCTGCTGCTGGACGACCGTATCTTCTGAAACTTGCAACAAATTGAATAGTAATCAAACAATATAAGTTGTTAAACTTTAAATACAATTTTTTAAAAAATGGTTGGAAAGTGCAGCATAATCGATGCACAATATCATGATTTTTCTTTCTTAACTTTTTATTCCATCTGGTAACAGTATATTTTGTTAAACTTTAAATACAATTAAAATTTTTAAAAATGGTTTTGAAATGTAGCATAATTGATGTGCAATGTCATGTTTTTTCTTTCTTAACTTTTTATTCCATTTGGTATCAATTTATGTTGTTACTATTTAAATACAATCAAAAATTAAAAAAAAAAAGAGAGAAAAATGGTTGGAAAGTGCAATGTAATCAATGCGCGATGTCATACTTTTTCTTTCTTAACATTTTATTCCCTCTGGTAACAGTATAAGTTGTTAAGGTTTAAATACAATTACAATTTTTAAAATTGGTTGGAAAGTACTGCATAATCAATGTACAATATCATGTCTTTTCTTTCTTATCATTTTATTCCATTTGATAACAATATAAGTTGTTAAACTTTAAAAACAATTAAAAATATATATATATATATAAAAAGGTTTAAAAGTGCAGCATAATCGATGTGCAATGTCATGTTTTTCTTTCTTAACTTTTTATACCATTTGGTATCAATTTATGTTGTTACTATTTAAATACAATCAAAAATTAAAAGAACTGAAAAAAGTGGTTGGAAAGTGCAGCATAATTGATGCACAATGTCATATTTTTTCTTTCTTAACATTTTATTCCTTCTGGTAACAGTATATGTTGTTAAACTTTAAATACAATTATAATTTTAAAAATTGGTTGAAAAGCGTAGTATAATCGATGAGCAATGTCATGTCTTTTCTTTCTTAACTTTTTATTCAATTTGATAACAATGTAAGTTGTTAAACTTTAAATACAATTGAAAATTTAAGGAATTGAAAAAAATGGTTGGAAAGTGCAGCATAATTGATGTGCAATGTCATGTTTTTTCTTTCTTAACTTTTTATTCCATTTGGTATCAATTTATGTTGTTATTATTTAAATACAATAAAAAAAATGAAAAAAAGTAGTTGGAAACTGCAGCATAATCAATGCACAATGTCATACTTTTTCTTTCATAACGTTTTATTCCATCTATTAACAGTATAAGTTGTTAAACTTAAATACAATTATAACTTAAAAAAACACACACGGACATTCGCGCAAGCGCCCTGTGCCGCCTAAACGGAGCAGCACACTCAGGCACGGTAGAAAGAGTGGGAGATACTAGTTCCTCTCCCTTCCCCTCGATCTTAAGCTTTTTCGATCAGCATCACGTGACCCTGACGCGAGTTAGGAAGTTTTTACCCATACAAAAAGTGCTCAGCGCCGCTAAAGAAGTTTTCACTTCAAAAAAATACGGGTTTAAACCTGTTTCAATTGATAGACGTATCAAAGCACGTGGTTTTGTTGGTACTTAATTGTACTTAATGTAGGGTTGCTTTTTTAGCATCATTCCCAGATATAATACTCTCACTCTATTAATTTCTTTTTACTTCATGGCCTTAGATAGATTTAAATGCATGTATTTAAATATATTTTGTGGTTTAGACAATACTGATACCATTTTTTTAATATATATATCACGGGATGTATTATAATTAGGGTATCGTTAACTAAAATGTGTTATATATTCACACTGCTGCAAGAAAGGAATTCAAAGTATAGACTGGAAATGGTGAGAATAAAGTGAAGCACTAGTCCACAGTAAACACACACATTGTTTTTTTAAAACAATTATTACAATAAAAATCATACATCGCTGAGATTTTTGCATATAATGCAGCTTTTTACTGAGATGAGAAGTTAGCACCACTTAGATAAAAATCTTGTTCCAGGAATTCTCGTGAAGCTCGAGTGGAGTGGAGAGGTTACTGAGTAACGTTGATAAAAGTTATAAAACGGTTGCAAAAGTCAGTTATGGTCAAGGCGCTACAGTACTCCCCCCCCCCCCCCCAGTGTCTTCAGACACGGAATCTGATTGGCAAATGGACTTTTCTACCGGACTTGGTTATTTTCTCTGGGTCATTCTTTTGTTGTTCTATCGTGTTTGGCTGTTGAAGGGTTTCTTTGGCTGAACATCTTCAGGCACACTGAGCAAAATGCTGGTTTTAGTCGGTCAAGACAAACTGCTGTCTTTTTGCCTTTAATGTCAATTGTAAACCATTTTTCTGAACGGGAAAGGACTTTAAATGGTCCGTCGTAAGTAGGTTGGAGTGGTTTCCTGGTTGCGTCATGTCTGATAAAGACGTGGGAACAGTTTTTCAAATCCCGATAGATGAATGGTGTATGGCGTCCATGGTTTGCAGGAGGTACTGGTTGCAATTTCCTCATGGCCTCTCTGAGGTTATCCACGAAAGGTTTAGGATCAGGGTCCGAAGGTGATCGCAGAAATTCTGAAACTGTTGCACCAATGTCTTCTTTCAGGGAAGAACGAAGGCCGAGCAGCACAAGTGGCAATGTATCAACCCATCGTTCTGTCATGTGGCATTTGATGGCAGTTTTCAATGGCCTATGCAATCGTTCTACAATGCCGTTAGCCTTCGGGTTAAATGCAGCGTTCGAAGCTTCGTTATTCCGAAATGTTGAGCTAGAGACTTTACTAGTTCTGCTTCAAACTGACGACCTTGATCGGTTGTTATGTATGTAGGCACTCCGAAACGAGAAATCCAGGCAGAAACAAATGTCCGTGCAACCGTTTCTGCTGTGATATCAGCTATGGGAATGACTTCGGGCCAACGCGTGAATCGGTCTATCATCGCCAAGGCGTAGCAGTATCCTTGAGATGGTGGCAAAGGTCTAATTATGTCCATGTGGACATGTTCAAATCTTTCAGTTGGGGTCTTAAAGGATTCCAGAGGACTGGAGACATGACGTTGTACTTTAGATCTTTGGCATGCAATACAAGCACGGGACCAGTTTCTACAATCTTTGTTCACTTCCGACCACACAAATCTACTGGTAATGAGTCTTGTGGTAGCCTTTATTCCTGGATGGGACAGATTATGCAGAGATTTGAATACTTCAAAACGTAGGCTTCTTGGAACGTAAGGCTTGATGGTAGTTGTTGAATAGTCGCAATAAATCTCTCCGTCTGGTAGAGCAACTTTACGAAGTCTCAAAGAAGTGCTTTCATTTAATTGTCTGAGCGAAGCGAAGTCTTTATACTCAGAGATATGTAACGATATTAAAATTCAAAAAAATTCTTTCGTCAAGCAAATCTCAAAAAGTACTTGTCGGATTTTGATTCTGTTTGTACCAATAGGTACCTATGAAGGTAATCTGGTGAATGCACCTACTTTTAAAAATTAATTCCAAATAGTTTAAAAGTTATATTAAAAAAACTGATAAAAAAGCACAATTTATGTGCATACGTCACAGAAATTTGATGAGCGTGATTTTCACTAACTGGACAATTTCGTAGATAACCGAATCAGTACATGGAGTAAATAGTAATCATTTTCGCACTCAGAAATATGGAATGCAATAAAACATTTTAAATATTAAGTATGCAGGAAAATAAAACTTATTTTTTTATATTAAAAAATGTCATAAAAACTTTGATTTTGAGATTTTGTGATAGTCTCTTAACAGCACTTTTTGATCGCTAAAAGAATGTTTTACATATTTCGCGTGTGAAAATTAGAAACAATTACGTTTTTAAATAAAAAGTTTCTTTTATGACATCATTTTCCCTTTATATTTATTTTCATTGCACGTTTTCTTTTAACTTATATTTTGTTTGTGTATGGAAGTCAATTCTGGTCACTAATTTTTCGGCACGGATACCACAAGCGCATCAGACTTGGCGCAATTTTTTTCAAAGCCCATTTGGCGAAAACTCTCTTTTCAAATAACGCTTACATACACATTTTTAAATTATTTTCTATTTTCAAAAAGAACTTACAGTAAATAAAATAATAATAATAATTAATAACTATAAAAAGAAATATTTTATATAATTAAAAGAAGGAAGTGAAAGTAAATAAACATTTTATGAGTAAATAAACAAATAATAAATAAATAAAGCCGGGCTACCATCTCAGGTAAAATAATGCCATTTTGACCCCAATTATGTACCCTGGTGCATATGTGACATCTTTTCCCATTTTTCATCCGTTTCCTGTTGGCATACAACTTTGAAATATGGAGTATGTATGCATACCTGGGAGCAATACTGGAATTAGACATTGATTTTTTTTTTTTTAACTTCGATCCAAAAAGGGGCAACGGGGCTATTTTTTAAAGTTTTATACAATTTATACTGCATAAAGGAGCCACTTACCTATTTCTATATACCAGAAAAAGTAAGTGGTATGTAAAAACAATTATAGTATACATAAATAAAATACTTGAGATAATATACTAGAGATATAAGCACCGGGTTTGGCGAGATTTTTTATGCCAATTAGGCGAAAACATCGTTTTGATTACCAGATGCATATAGCATG
Organism: Maratus speculifer; assembly: GCA_964019185.1. Taxonomy (NCBI): domain Eukaryota; kingdom Metazoa; phylum Arthropoda; class Arachnida; order Araneae; family Salticidae; genus Maratus; species Maratus speculifer. Next base: position 774,084 of record CAXHSM010000015.1, on the reverse strand, counting down.
CTATAACAGCACGTTATTTATTTATTTCAAAATGAAAACTAGTCGTTGGGGGCCACCGTAATACTTACCCATCATGGTTATGTATACGAAAATAAAACAGGTGAAACTATTTATACAATGCATTGCAATTCATAAACAAAATTTAAATATTGTTAATATACATAGAAATGCTATATTAAAGAACTGCTGATGTACCAATTTCGACAAATTATATAAACGCCAAACTACTCAAGTAGTACCAAACTGCGTAAAAGAAACATCCTTATAACTCCAAAAATAATAACTCTATTAACTAACAATTAACTGCGTCGGATTAAGCGTCTCATTTCCAATTAAAATATACCTTTAAATTGAAATTTGAATGAAATACAGGGTCACGAAAAATCGAAGAATGTGGAAAACAAGATTACAAATATCTCGGCAACTAATAATCCGATCGACTTCGTTCTATATGCAAAATATGTGTTATTTTATTGCCTTTTACGTCCATTCCTTAGAACAAAAAAATTCGAAAATTTTTATATACCTTTCATCAGAACGAATTTTTCGAGAGTCCGAAAAAAATAGTTCCGGATAATCGAGGTTACTGATATTAAATAGGGTTCGTCCCATTCTTACATACTAACTACATACAAAATTTCAAGTCTCTATCTCAATTTGTTCGGGAGATAGAGCGTTTACAGACAGACAGACAGACAGACACAGACAGACAGACGGACGGCAAAATTTTTTTTCTAAAAATATGTTTTTCGGAATCTCTACTATCTAAAACGTGTAAATCCATCAAAAAATTTTTTTCGATTTTCAAAACGATTGCAAGACTTACCCTATACTACGTATGATGGGTAAGTAAAAAAGGAATAAATGAAACATTTTCTGTTATTAAAAAAGATATAACAATCAATAAATGATAATATTTTTAGAACAAACAATTTATTATAACATTTATATGATAACCAGCATGTTAGGCAACTAAACGCCATTTTGGCACCAATTGGGTACCTCGGTGTATATAGGGCATATATGTGCCATATTTATTTGTAAAACTGAGCATGAACGTTTACCAGGTGTGTTTTCATAGGCGCTTATATCTTTTTGCAACATAGCGCACCTTTGGAAGCCAAAACTGCACAAAAGAAAAAAAAAATCAATATTTGCAGCATTTTTTTTTTAATGTAATGCACATTTTGTAATCAGCAGGCTCGATAATCAGACCTCGTTTTTTTTGCTTTAAAAGATGATATTTCATACAACGTCTTTTTGGGATTCGTCGTTTTTCCATTTTTGATAGTATGTGTCTACTCGTTTTGTATCCTTTTTTGTAACTTTCTTCTTTATTAACAGCGACATCTGGATTTTCTATTTAAATAAAAATTCTTCTAAATACAAAGAATTTTGTTAAAATAAATAAATAAAGGAAATGCGGACATCTATTGCTCAAAACACAAAATTTTTCCTATTGAGTTAATAAAAATCAGTAAAAACATAATTTTTATGATAATAAAAAGGTGACTTATGCAATAACGGAGTCATATATCATGTACGTTATGAATTAAGTATGAATATTTCTCCACCATTTATAAATAATAATAATAAAACAAAATGTGGACAGACCAAAGTCTATATTTGACTGAAAACAACAACCATTTTCTAAATGCTTTAAAAAAATGACCAATGAAAAGTGATATTTCAAAAGTATTATGAAATTAGTTAAAAGCCATTTATTTTAAACTAAATTAATAAAAGATTTATATTTTTAATGAAATAAATGGGATTTGAAAAATTATTGGAAATTTATCACCATAGATGTATCAATATTACAATCAGTACCTTGTATGCAAAATGGAACAATTAGCAATACTTTTTGTACCCGAAAAATGGTCGATGCTTTTTTTAAGGTTAAAAAGTAGATTACGAAATATTCCTATACAGAGATGCCAAACCCTCGCTTATTGCATAGCAGAATTTTCTTATAGGAAAAGTTATTTTTTAAATCAGCAGAATGTTCCAATTTAATAAAACATTTTCTGTATTAAAATACCGGTACCCAAAATGCCGGAGACTTGGCAGCTCTGCCTATAACATTTTAATTAATCACGGTACTTTTTTTAATCGGATTCAAATTTAGTGAAGACAAGGTTTTTTGGCCAAAAGCAGCTTTTTTCCACATGTGTAACTACGATACAATTCCTTGATGTTGACTTATGAATGTTTTGACTTATGCTATTATTGCTTCCTCTCATTTATTTATTTGAATTTTAAATAAGATGAATCAAAATCGTGTTTTTTAAATATACGAAAAAATATGCATTTCGAGAGAGGGCGAAAAGGACAATATTTGGCGATTTATTACCTGCGTTTGGCTAAGTGTCTTACTACCTTGTATTTAATACTCTTCACAATACTTCGCTGTTATATGGACTTAGGCGCTTTTATAAAAATTTTGACGTAATTCGGGCTTAAGAAAGTGAGTTTTTTACTGAATAATACAAATAAATGAAAAATGAATACTAAGAAATACTAATAAAAGAAAAATGAAGCATTATATTGATCTATGTATATTTAAAAATTCATCTGCTAGCACTATTTAGATAATTTATGTGCAGGGGTGGGGAAATTTTCCAAATTCTTACAAGCCAAGGGTTTATTTCGCCAGCCCGCAAGATGCAACACACGCAGTTGAAAATAGTTATGACAAAATCGCACGCGATTACAGACAAAATTAATATTACTACAATGCATTTTCATAATTCTTTTTTGTATAATATTAAGAAATATATATAACAAAGGTAAGATTAATATTAGATAGAACTTAGTACCATATACACTGTAATAATTTGGAAAGTTAAAATATCTAGATTAAAAAAGTGTTTCTGATAATGTGCCTATTACCTACAGTTTTTCAAAAACTAAAAATGCACTCGCCTTATGAGAAAATCCACTCGCCACTGGCAAGCAAAATGATGTATTTCCCCACCCCTGTTTATGTGTATATAATAGGAGATAAATAGCTTTTGATTCTGTATTTCTATGCTATAAAGCATTAACGTTTGTGTGTTTTTCGTTTACATTGGGAGTACCTAGCCGATTTAAAAAATAATGTGGCAAAAAAATTAGGTAACCATCTTTGCTGCAAAATATACTATATTTTGCGTAGGAACAATAATCACCATCAATGCACGAGCAAAAAAAGTTCTAAAATTGAGAATTCTTTGATGTTGATATGACTAAAAATTTAAAATCTTTTTTTTTTTTTGGTGGCAATTTTTAAGATATAATATTCTCGTTATGAACGATTTCTAAAACATTCGACAATTTAATTTCACAAATTAAACATTTTTCTTCTAGAAAAAGTTTTAAACCCAATTTATTGAGAATATTGCAATTTCTAGGATACTGTTGGGGTCAGAAACTATAACTTTGGCATCACAGTAACTTATAAGATGAAAGTGCTCGTTTAGGACAAATTTTTAAAAAAGGATTCCTTAACTCTTATCGACAACCTCATTGCATCCGTGGAAAACAGATATTCAACATTATAAACTATTCGGACGGGTTTCACACCATATAAAATACACTCCATTTCTCTTCAAACATAATAGTTTATGTTATTTATAGTTTCTCAAATCGGTGCGAAGTTTCTGTTTGTGCTCATGACATCATTTCAAAGAGCTATATTTCCAATATAGGAAAATTTGGTGTTTTATTTTCTGTATTACTTTTAACATTTTGCATATTTCCAATTTTATATCTATGCATGGTTTGCTTTTCTTTTATAAAAATAGTATATGCAACAAGATTTTGTAGTTCTACGATTCGATATGCTTATTTTCATCATTATATTTTATCACAATGAATGACCAATTAAAGGTAACATCTCATTTTCTTTACTTATCGCAAGTTATTAAATGTGTATTCTCAGCAATATCGCTCAGACTAATCCCTCTGAGGGAAGTCCTAGTAAGTCATGTAATTCAGGATCATTCGCCTGTGCATTGGCCAGATTTGTATAATCAATTGGCGGAGGCATTTCTATGGCTGCAATTCGAGAGAGAGTGTCTGCTATGATACTATCTGAACCTTTTACATAACGCAAATCTGTTGTGAATTGTGATATGTAATCTAGTTGTTTGTTTTGTCGTGGTGATGCTTTATCTGATTTCTGATAAAAAGCGAAAGTTAAAGGTTTGTGATCAGTATAGATGCAAAATGTTCTACCTTCAAGCATGTATTGGAAGTGTCGAATATCCGAATAGGCTGCTAATAATTCTCTATCGTACGCGCTATAACGTCTTTCAGTGGGAGACAGTTTCCGGGAGAAAAAACCCAAAGGTTGAAATTGGTTATTTGTAACTTGATTGAGTGCAGCCCCGATAGCAAAATCTGAAGCATCAGTACACAAAACCAAATCCGATGTTTCTGAAGGGTGAGCAAGTAAAGCTGCATTTGCAAGTTGTTGTTTACAGTCATCGAAAGCTTGTTTAGCTTCCACAGTCAACTCTATATGGTTGTTATCTTTTTTGTTTCCTTTAAGATACTCATTTAAGATGGCCTGTTTGTCAGCAGCATGTGGCAAGAATCGACGGTAAAAATTGATTAAGCCTAAAAACATGCGTAAATCCCTTACAGTTTTCGGTTCCTTAAAATCTAATACCGCTTGAACCTTTTCTGGCAAGGGTTTAGTCCCATCTTTTGAAACCAAATGTCCTAAAAATGAAAGTTCAGAGACCCCGAACACACATTTAGATGTATTTAGTTGTATCCCGTAGTCGCCGAGTCTTTGAAATAATTGCTTTAAATGTCCTGCATGCTGCTCTTCATTATCAGAGAAAACTAAAATGTCATCCAAATATGCAAAGCAAAATGCCAAATCCCTTAAAACTTCATTGATAAATCGCTGAAAAGTTTGGGCAGCGTTGCAGAGACCAAAATTTAAAAAGGGAAATTCGAACAGGCCAAAGGGTGTTATTATTGCAGTTTTCGGGATATCCTCTTCATTTACCGGAATCGCATGGTAAGCCCGAAAAATATCTAATTTTGAAAAAATAGTTTTGCCATGGAGAGCAGAGGAGAAATCTTGTAAGTGAGGAATGGGATAACGATCTGGAATTGTTTTTGCGTTTAAGCGCCTGTAATCGCCAACAGGACGTATGCCACCTGTGGCATTTAGTCACAATATGAAGGGGCGAAGACCAGGGGCTCTTGGATGGGCGACAAATACCCTTCTCAATCATAAATTCAAATTCCTTTTTAACGGCATCGAGAGTTTTTGGATGTAATCTTCTTGGGCGACTAAAAAATGGACTGGCGGCCCAACTGTTTCAATATGATGCACAGTGGAATGTTTGGCCTTCCCAAATTTGGGATCTGGGGTTATAATATCTGGATAAGATCTTAACAAGGCGTGATAACGGGAATTTTCTATAATGACTTTAACTGCCCCTTGTTGAACATTATCCAAACTGCCTGAGGTGCCTATTTTTGTTATTCCATCGATAAGTCTCTTATTCCTAATATCAACAAGTAGATTAAAATGTCTCAAAAAGTCTGCTCCGATGATGGGTGTCGAAACCTCAGCAACTATAAAATTCCATTTAAAAACTCGGCGTAAACCTAAATTCAATTGTAATAATTTAGTACCGAAGGTTTTTATTTTAGACTGATTTGCGGCATATAATTCTAAGGAGTCAGGAATTTGCTGGTAACCGTGTTGGTTTCTTTTTACTGGTATGCACGAAACATGACTACCGGTATCAATTAAATATTTCATATTTGTAGCACGGTCATACACGCAAAAGCGGTTATTAGTTTTAGCTACCGAAAAGTCGCTACCACCAGCAGCACTTGTTTGAGTAGTATCGCTTACTCCCCACATAGCATGCATGTTCACAGTGACGTCACTGTGGTCACGTCACATCTGTGACCAAAATGCCACCCCTCAGTGACGTCACATTGTTACTGAAATGTGACCTTCTAAGAAAATTAAAAAATATATACAAAAATTCTTCAAAAGATGTTATTTAATAGAAAAAATATTTTTCTGTCAATTGAAAAAGTTTTTGTGACGTCACTGTACCAAAAGGCCACCACTCAGTGAAGTCACATTATGTCTGAAATGTGACCTTCTTCGATAATTTAAAAAAAAATACAAAAATTCTTCAAAAGATGTTATTTAATGGAAAAAATATTTTTCTGTCAATTGAAAAAGTTTTTGTGACGTCACTGTAATGCCACTGCAAATAACGTACTCACGTCACATCTGTGACCAAATGGCCACCATTCAGTGAAGTCACATTGTGACTAAAATGCGACCTTCTTAGAAAATTAAAAAAAAAAAATTACAAAAATTCTTCAAAAGATGTTATTTAATGGAAAAAGTTCTTTTCTGTCAATTGAAAAAGTTTTTGTGACGTCACTGTAATGTTACTGCAAATAACGTCCCTAATAGCATGAATTCTAATGAATTCTAGTCCCTAATGAATTCTAATTACCTATGAATATTATTATCTAGAAAAAACGGTTTTACAATTTATTTTAACTTGAATTGTTTTGAAACTAATAAAAATAAAAGGTAAAAATACATTAAAAAATTCTTTAAATAAAAAAATTTAATCAAAGACACACTCATAAAATTATTGCATATTTAAGTTCCTAAAATACTGTATAGAAAAAGAAAAAACAAAACGGCCATGCGCGTGGAAATTTAAAATCGTCTGCAAACGAAAGGATCACGGAGTATGAAAATTACTCCGTGGTTTCTTACTCCGTGGAAAGAATAAATAAACGTAAACAGAAATATTTTAAATTGATGATAGACGCAAGAAGTTAGTTGGCGGCAATTTATGGCAGTTGTGGATTGTTTCGTATTGATACGGATTTAACAATTTAAACAAAAAGGTTTACTACAGCTCTTCCAAGTGCAAAATATAAGTCCGAGAAAATTAATGGGGCTTTGACTGTGAAAATGATTTGGTCTTTGCCACTTTAATTATTATCGGATTTAGTTTTTCCGACAAAAAGAACGAATGACTTCGATGCAAAAAAAGGTATGGAAAAAATTTTTCATGGTTACTTTTTAATTATTATTGTTCTTAGAACGATTTTAATTAGCTACTCAAAAACATGCTATAAAACATCAATTCTCCATTAACTTTATAAAGTTTAATACATTAATTATTTATTTTGTTGACATAGAACACTTGATTATTAATATTTTGGATTAGGTTGTTAAAGGTAGTGATTTTAATTGCACTTTAATCTGCGTTGTTTCCTTATTTAAAATATCTGGTTAAAATAATATGTTTCCATAAACATAAAAACTTATATTTTTTAATAAAGAAGCTTTAAATAAAATAAAATTATTTGCAAACATCTTTTTTTAATTTTTGTATTAAGTAATCTTCTGAAACATTACATAAATTTATTTAAAAAATTACATGTTCAGAAGAGGAATTTATAAGAGAAGGAGAAGAACAATTAAAAGAAATCGTAGATGTTTCATATTAAAAAAAATAATGATTGTTTAATGTATTTTTCAAACTGTGAAATGTTATAAAATTTCTAAATGGATAGTGGGTGAAAACGTTTCAGTTGTAAATATTCTTATTGGAATGTTTTCAGAAAGAACTAGAAGTCTGAATGAAAATTTGGAAGCTACGCAATCAATAAGAATTTGAACATGATTGTATTTAAAACAAATAGCGCAAATACTTAAACGGTATGAAGCTAGAAATTAGTAACTGTATTTTATTATTTATTTTTCATTCTAGACACTTTTATTATTTCCTTTCCTGAATGATTTTACAGAGGTAAATTTCACAATATCCATTATATGTAGTATTAGTATACATCGTGATTAACACTAGAACGCCCGGAAATTTTACTCAAGTTTGATAATAATATTTCTCACCAGAATTTTTATTCTATTTAATTGATTTATTTAAAGTTAGTGGTTTAAATTTAACTTATTTCTGGAAAAAATTTCTGGCTCGAATTGAAATTTAAACGCATGGTCAGAGTCGAATCGACTCTTTCCGGGCGTTCTAGTGTTACAGTGGGTCTCTTATTTATAATTACTCTCTAATATTATAAATAAAATATTAATAATTACAATTAACGTACTTGTTGTTCAATTTTATCGTTGGAATTTTTATTAGATAGATGTATTTGTGATGGACAGCCTTCCAGTAATGGATAGCCCCTTAATGTTTTTTGTTCATTAATATACTAATAAACTAGATGGAACCCGTCAAAACTTGACGGCACCGAAGAAAGAAAAAGTTATTTTCCAGCTATTAAAGGATTTTTTAACGACTAATCGTCAGCAAAAATTTCAATAAATAAAAGAACAACCTGCATTTTACATCCAGGCAAATGACCCGCAATTGGCCGAATTACATTCAAACATGCTGTCATAGAATTAGAATCTCTCTCATTTGATAATTTTTCATTTACAAATACAACACCAATAAATTGTACATAACATGAATAAATCATAAATTACTGTCATCACTCATTTCATACAAAATATACATACTTCACTTACTTCGCAGCAAAATAAGACTGAATTTATAGTTTGCCATTTAGCAACAACTATAACAATGATCCTCTCCGTGGTTAATTTGTTGTTACATTACCTACCCCATTCAACAAATAAACATTTGCATTTTCAACTACTTTTCTATTACCTTTTCATAAATCAAAAATACATGTAAATTTCACATATTAAAAAAATTAATGATAATATTTATTCTGGCTAGGTGAAGCCCGTCAAAACTTGACAGCAACAATATGAAAGAATCAAAGAAAAAAAAGTATTTTGCCACTATAAAAAAATTTTCAAAGAAAATTTTTTTTTAAAGATTAATATTTATTAAAAATTTCAATATGCTTTTCCATTTACCAACGTAACACCAACATGACATGATCCCGGGCGCAGAATTGGTGCAACGCTGCGTCACACGTCACAGACTTGAAAATGTTTGCAGATTATTTTTCAACTGCTTAAGTTTTTTTTAAAAAAATGCTAGAAATCATTTGCTATGTACCAAAGTTTGTCTAGGTACCATAAAAAACACAAATTCTGGCAAATAATCACAAAAATTAGAAAATTTCATCAAAATACTACCCCCCCCCCCAAAAAAAAAAAAACATTGCCCGGAAATTTTATAAATAGATGTGGGAAAATAAAACAGCAAATTTTGTCAACAGATTGCAAAAAACAACAAATTTCTTCAAAAGATCTCTAAAAAATTTGTCAAAAAACTGCAAAAAAAAAAAAAAAAAAAAAATTGTCTAGATATCCCAAATAAAACAAATTTCGCAAAAGTATTGCACAAAAATAAAAATTTTGCCAAAACGTCTAAAAAAATAGCAATTCTCATGAAAATTTTTTTAAAAAAAGGCAAATTTTGACAAAAAAAAAAAAAAAACCCTAAAAAATGGCAAATTTATAAACATATTATGAAAAAAAATTCAAAATATTGTGAGAAAACAACAAATTTCGACAAATGATTGTGAGTAAACAACAATTTTCGTCAAAGGATTGAAAAAAAAAGCAAATTTTATCAAATAATCACAAAAAAGATAAACTTTGCAAAAAGATCTTCAATAAACGGCAAATTACATCGAAAAATCATGACAACACGACAACTGTCATCGAAAGAAATCGAGAAAAACGATAAACTTTGCCGAAAGACCTCAAGATGACGAATTTCATCCAGTTATCATAAAAGATGTGAATTTCGCCCAAAGATCTCAAAAAGCACATAAAATTTATACAGGTAATCGCAAAAAATGGTAAATTTAGCTAAAAATAGTGGAAAAAAACGACAAATTTCTAAAAAAAAATAACAAAGAACAATTTCACAAACAAAAATCACGAAAAAGCGAAAATATGATAAATTTCTGAAAATAACGAAAAAAACGACAAATTTAAAAAAAAATCATGAAAAAAGCATAAATTTGATAAAATGGCAAATTACATCGAAAAGCGAGAAAAAAATGACAAATTTCACCGAAAATCCCTAAGAAAACAAATAATTTTTTCGTGGTACCAGAAAAGATGTGAATTTCGTCAAAAGATCTTGAAAAAATACTTTAAATTTGTCTAGGTACTTCAAAAAACGCAAATATTGGTAAACAGATTGTGAGAAAACAACACATTTTGTCAAAAGATGAAAAAAAGAGGCACATTTCATCAAAAGATCGCAAAACAGGTAATTTTTGCAAAGAAAAAAAAGCGAAAATATGACAAATTTCTGAAAATAACGAAAAAAACGACAAATTTAAAAAAAAATCATGAAAAAAGCATAAATTTGATAAAACGGCAAATTACATCGAAAAGCGAGAAAAAAATGACAAATTTCACCGAAAATCCCTAAGAAAACAAATAATTTTTTCGTGGTACCAGAAAAGATGTGAATTTCGTCAAAAGATCTTGAAAAAATACTTGAAATTTGTCTAGGTACTTCAAAAAACGCAAATATTGGTAAACAGATTGTGAGAAAACAACACAGAGAGACTGCATTTTTGCTATCACTGTTTAATGCAATGCTATGATAATTATATTTTTTTCTTTACTTATCTTATAATGATTGAAATACATTGGTTTTTTCACTTTACATAAGTTATTTTATTTCCTAGTGTTTATTTACGTTCTTGGCCGATAAAGCATTTTCTATATTGTAATTTTCAAATCATCTAGGTACCACAAAAAATGCAAATTTTGCCAAATAATCATAAAAAAACCCAGCAAGCAATGAATATGGTATATAAGGACTGCTTTATCATGAATCATGATTGAAAGTTATGCAAAAAGAGGGATCTCTTCTGATAATTTTATTTTTCTTTGTTGATTATAATGATCTTCATATTTCTGAAAAAACATTGTTGAGAGATCAAGATCAAGCAATTAAAAAAAAAAAAAAAAAATAGCAAATTTCATCAAAATATTCCCTTTTCCTTCTCCCCAAAAAAACTCAGCAAATTTTGTCACGGGAACACTTTTTAAAAAAAGTGTACTAAAAAAAAAGTGAAACATTAAAGCATGGGTGCAAGTTTGAAATTTTGCCAGGACTGAAAATATTTTGAATCGCCACCCCCCCCCCCCACTTTTTATATTTTTTTAATTCACATTTTTTCCCATCAATGTTTGACAAAATTCGCTTTTTCCCACAATCTTTTGACAGAAATCGCGTCTCTATTGCGATCCTATGACCAAAATTCGCGTTTTTTGCGATCCTTTGACGAAAATTCGTGACTTTCCGCGATCCTTTGACAAAAATTCGCGACTTTTTTACGATCCTTTGACAAAAATTCGCAACTTTTTCGCGATCCTTTGACAAAAATTCTCGATCTTTTGACAAAATTCGCGTCTTTTCCACGATCTTTCGACAAAACTCATCTTTTCTTTGCTCTTTTAACAAAAAATCACGTTTTCTCCGCAATTCTGACAAAAATAACGTTTTTTCTGCTATCATTTCATGAAAATCGCGTATTTTTCACGATTCTTTGAAAGAGACTGCATTATTTTCGCGATCCTTCGACAGGAATCGCGTTTATTTTGCTATTCTTTGACAAAAAACGCGTCTTTTTTCGCGATCTGTTGACGAAAAGCGTCTTTTTCCTCGATCTTTTGACAAAAATCGCGTCTTTTTCACGATTCCTCGACAGAGACGGCATCATTTTCGCGATTCTACGACGGAAATAACGTTTTTCTCGAGATACGTCGACAAGAATTGCTTTTATTTCGCAATTTTTTTACAAAAAACGTGTCCTTTTGCGATCTTTTAAACGAAATAGCGCTTTTTTCTGTGATTTTTTGACAAAAATAACGTTTTTTCCGCGATCATTTGACAAAAATCATTTTTGTTCATAATCTTTTGACAAAAAATAGTGTCTTTTTCTGCGATCTTTTGGCGATAAACGCGTCATTTTCGCAAACATTTTTCGTCGTCGGAGATTTTTCCGTCACGCTTCCGTCCTCGGGAACTTTTAAAAGACTGAATTCCGTCTGTGGACGGAAAACTTGCACCCATGCATTAAAGAAATATTAATGATTTACAAAGCTGTTTATAACTGGGATTATTTTCATTTCATATGCAATTTTCTATTATTCGGCGAGACTATGAGATGTAATGTAAATACTTCCTAAACGTTATGAATTTGCTCAAAAACGAAATTATAAGTGGGAAAAAAATCACCGTTTTTTGACATGAGTATAATAAGAAACTGAAGCAAAAAATAAATAATGATTTGCGAATCTGTTTACATCCATGAAGTCAAACTATCCGTCGAAAATCGCACCATCAAAACACGAAACAAAAAACAATGTGATTTCCAGCCTTTTTTTTTTTTACACATACTAATAAATAAATTTGAAAATTACAATATAGAAAATGATTTATCGGCCAAGAACGTAAATAAACACTTTAATCATTAACTTATTGAATGTTTCAATTTCATATGAAACATCTCTACAATTAAGCCTAAGATTGCCGGCAATAACATTGCAAAAAAAGAATACAGATGGAAATAAATTAATTAACTTACGTAAAGTGAAAAAAACAATGTATTCCAATCATTATAAGATTAGTAAAGTTAAAAAATTAATTATTATAGCATTGCATAAAACAGTGCCAGCGTTCTTATCCCATATTTACAAACGCGCTTTGCAAATGCTCTTACAGACAGTAACTACTATCCTCCGATTAACCAATAGGAGGAGACTCTCAGAGACCGGCGCAAGTATCGATGCGTAGAGAAGCAATTAAACCACGATTACTTTTTCTGCCTTTCGTTTTAATATATAGATATTTAGCTTTAATTTTTTTTCATAATTCCTCTTTGCATGTTTTAATAGTATTTTAATATTTATAGAAGATAGTATTTGAAGACAGTTTGCGATTATTTTTTGATTTGTGACAAATTTGTCACTAACTTTGTGACGGTGGCAGCGTTGTCAATGTTGTGAAGTCACACTGGGACACAATTATACAGTTATGAACATTATTATGTCGTGTAAGATCACTTATATCTATAATTTTATTATACTTTGGCGATACATCTCAATTAAATCTTGGGAGCAGCTATAAAAAGAATGTACGAAAAGAAAGTTACTGAATCAAAATTTAATGCCATGCAGACTTTAATCTTTGTTACATATATATATATATACAGGGGTGCAAAAATCTAGGCGCCAGTGGCTAATATCACACCACAAAAATTTCAAAGTCTTCTTCGCTCAAAATTTAACAGCAATCTTACTAGAATTTAACACGAAATATTAGATAAAAAGAAATGAAATAATTTTAGTGGTGAGAGACTGCCTGCTGGCGCCCAGATTTTTGCACCCCTGTATATATATATATATATATATATATATACAGGGACGTAGCTTTAGGGGGGGAGGGGGGGAGCCTCCCCCCCAATATGTTCATGCAATAGGGCGCCAAAGAAGGTTTAAGGGCGCCGCTAGGCGCCCGGAAAAAAGGCTTTGTTAGTGGTTAAAAGTAATTATAAAAAAACTTAATTTTAAATGTAAAATTACAAAGTAAGTTATTTTTCACTTACAAAACATGAATAAGGCATTTAATTTTAGACCTTTATTCCCCCACTCCTATCCCGAAGAAAATTTATGCATCTAAAATAAAAAAAACATTCGAAAACAGACTTGTAATCAATTCCGGGATAGATATACAGTTATTACTATTATTTTTTTTTTTATAGTAGTTGTTGGTCACTCTTAGAAATATATAGAAAAGGAAAATAAGTGTGAAAGCGACTGTAGCGCGTTTGAATGGTTGTATAATATGTTTTAGTAGTAGGGCGCCTCAGTAGGTTTAGGGGCGCGGTCAGGCACCTAAAATAGGGGGTTTCAAAAAGGGCGCGACGGTATGTTTAAGGGCGCCGTTAGGAGCCTAAAATTTTTTATTATTAATGTATTCTTATTTACACATTTTTTTTTTTTACACAAAAAAATGAAAAAAGATCCAATAAAAGAAATATGATTTGGAACTAATATTACAGTAAATTTATAAGAAAATAAATTATGGTTTCAAAAAATGAGAGCCGAAACTAGAGGGTGGCAGAGGGGACACGTGCCCCGGGCGCCACCAAAACAGAAGGTGAAAGGGGCGCCAAATTAAGATGTTTTTTGATACAAAGAATGCATATATGTGGAGGGTGGGGAAGGGCGTCTAAATCCATGTTTGCCCCAGGCGCGAAAAAGGCTAGTTTCGGCGCTATAGGAGATCCATTACATTTGAGACATTTTAAGATTACTACCAAGCGCTATCCTTAGTGCGATGAACACATTCCGGAAATGGGCATTGTTCGTTTACTGCATGTAATTTGATCTTTCGGAGAAAACCTCTGCGCTTATTCCAATCCAATGTTGGTGGTCCTCGAGAGTCGAGAGGGTCATCTGACCTTTAGACTGTTTTAACTCCCCTCTTATGCCCTTCCGTGTGTAGGTTAGATAATTTCCGGGTGACATCTACAAACATCTTGGTTGTCCAGTATTGTCAGATGGTCATACTGAAGCTGACTGCGCGACTTTTTAAATCTAGAGATCTAGAGAACAGATCTAGAGATCTGTTTCGTTCAATTTTTAAATTAAAAATAAAGAGTTGTTTTTCGTATTCGTCCTAGAAGAAATTCTGTCATGAGTGATCTGACTGAAATAAAACATAAAAACAAAAAGCCAGGATCTTACTACAGGCAACAAAACAGAAAAAGGAGTTATGAAGCGGACAAAGGATCGAAATTTATGAAAAAGTGGATGAAAAATGATGATGCAGTGGAAGGTAAAAAAATTACATATTTTCCTTTAGTTAAGCATGTTCTTAAAGTATAATGTTTATATTTCTGACGCAGTTGTGAGTTCATTTATTATCTTATCACTGCTATTATTAGTGGAAAAAATCGAATAGCATTCTCAGTTTTCCGTTAAATTTAATTTTGGCACAGATGTCATATATGCACTACATTTGCGCGAGTGCAACAGAATGGCGATTTTTTGCCTCATATGATAACCTGGCCATTGTTGTTTATTTATTAATAAACTGTTTATTTACTTTATATTCTCTTTTATAAATCGATATAAATTGTTTTGCTTCATAATTATTATTTAAACTTTTGTAGTTTATTAGTATTTCCTTTTTAAAATAATAGAAAATAATTAAAAAATATATATGTAGGTGATATTTGAAAACGAAGTTTTTTCCAAACTGGCGTCAGAAAAAAAATCGCGCGAATGTGGTGCGTATATGACATCTGTGCCTTAAGTTTTAATGATTTTTATTATTTATTTCCTAAACAGATCGCTATTTTTTGATAAATGGTGATTTTTGAAACTTTTACATTATTAATAATAGACCTAGTTTTAACCCGGGACTGGGCAGGAATGAAGCTTTCCCCAAAAGTTAAAGAAATATGTGTTTAAAAGTGTACTCGAAAACATTCTTCAACACCTCGAATTCGAAATTTTCTGATACAATTTCAGACTCATTTTTAAAAATAGAAACATGAAATTTGCTGGAGGGATTTTCGAAGAGATGTACAAGGTACCATGTGATTTTATTTTTCGCTCCATACATTGGAATTTGATATATTGATAAACAATCATTGTTTCAACATGGTCCTTTTTTCGTCTACAGCTCTTCGAAAAATTCGGCTCACAGCGCCCACTTTGACAGCATTTTTTACACTATTTTCTGCCTTTATTAAAATATCGAGCTTTACGGCACCTTGTATAGTTTCTGAATAAAAGAATCTATCAGTTTAATGCATTTGAGAGCAAAAATGAATTCAAAATTAAATGCGAAAATAAACAATTTGGATCGGAATACACCCTTACTTACAAATGTTTTTCGAAAACGCAGTCAAACATAGTAAGATGCAATCGAATGGAACCAAACAAATATTCAGTCTTACAATTTATTTTAAAGGTTTTCAGTATCCACACATTGCGTTTTTACATATTTTATTGTATAAAACACTGTATTTAAAATTGCAACACTATAATTAAAATTGCATTGTTACAGATCAAGATTGATTTCATTTTTGCAAGGGTTACTGATCAAGTGGTGAAAATACTATTTTTCAAAAATGTTTTCAACTGAACAATAGATTTTTTTTCTTTGGCTCTATTTTTGTTTTATAATACAATTCCTAAATATAATTTCGTTATGTTTTATCAATTGTACATATACATTTCAAATTATTGTCACTCTTCTGATGGGTCTTTTTTCTGCCTTGCGGTGTACATTACAGATTAAATTTGATTTATCTGGAATATAACAGTTCTAATTAACTCTATAAACATCACGATGTACCGATGGGCAAAGTGAACTCTTCAATCTGAAATTCCAAAATATATGTGCGTACGTCTTTATTTTAAATCCAGATTGAAATACTTTGTGCATCTGAGTTTTTTGCGTCGCTAATTGCTATTAAAGTAAAATACTTTTGACGGAATTTAATGATATCCCCATATTCAGTATACCAGTGGCGCAGCGAGGGGGGGGGTTTTGGGGGTTAAAACCCCCCCCAGAGCCATGACAAAAATACAAAAATTTCCACTTTTATGAACCGAATCATAAAAAAAACTAAAGTTAGAATTTTTTTTGTTTTGTTTTCGAAATCTGCCGCTTTATTGAATCAAATTTTATTTAAAAATTTGACTCGTTTAAGCGGCAGTAATGTATTTTCTTTGAAAAATAGGGAAAGCACATAGCAACAGTATCAGTATCGAAAACTAGTCACTCAATTTCGG
Organism: Maratus speculifer; assembly: GCA_964019185.1. Lineage (NCBI taxonomy): Eukaryota > Metazoa > Arthropoda > Arachnida > Araneae > Salticidae > Maratus > Maratus speculifer. The sequence continues at coordinate 757,307 of CAXHSM010000015.1, read as the reverse complement.
AAAAGGCCGGCATTCATTTATACTATTGGAAATCAGCCGAAGGCTAAAAGGAATGGTCATTTCCTGTCGCTGCCAATGCCATCTTGGGTTTTTCAATACTGCACCACTGGAGGGGGGTGGGTCTTAATTAGTTGCATCTGTTTCTTGCTCTTTTTTTGGAAACGGGACTGGACTCTCGAATTCCAGGAAAAACACAAAAACACATGCTCGCATGCTTTGAAGGATAGACTTAATTCCACAAACATTGTGTTGTTAGTTGCTGTAGTGCTAAGGTTTTTTTTTATTGTGCGTTTCGCTATGGAGGATATTAAATCCTCTTCAGAGAAGAAAATTATGAAAAAGATGGATATAAGAGATCATTTTTTTTAATCTTTCGAATTCCTTCAAGCATTCTTGAAATCCAGGTATGTTTGGAAAGTATATAATTCGTTTATATTTATGTTTCTGGAAAGATATTAACAGCGCTGTGCGAAAGGGGGAAGGGAGGGCGGTCGCCCAGGGAGCAGAAATTTAGGGGGCGCCAAATTTCTAACTATTTTTCTACTTACTACTACTTTAAAGGGGTTACTTTCAGACAATTTTTTTAATTAATATTAATTCTTATTTAAAAAACGCCCGAAATAGGCAAGTGGGTAAACGGAAAAAAAGTTACCTGAAAAACAGTTATTGGAAAAAAGGGACATGACTACAAAAGCGAAAAAAAATGTTACTGGGAAAAAAAGGGACATAGAATTGATTTAGGGAAATTATTATTGATTTTGAGGATTCATTGGTTAAGTATTTAGAAGGGATCAGGGGGAGGCTCTTAATTTAGGTAAATGGTTTTTTCGTGCTGAATTAACTGTTTTTGTTCGGTTTTTGGACATATGATACCCCCCCCCCCCATCCGTAACCTCTCAAATTAAATCAATAGTTTTTTACGCAGATTTATCCGATTCACTTGGAATTTTGGACATAGGTTCATTATGATAAGACGTATCTCTGATTAGTTATAGGGTTCTTTTGCTTATTATAAAGGGAGGATGGTCAATTAACTCCCTCCTCCCACAAATTAGATAGATCGGTTTTTATGCAAAATTATCCGATGTATTTCAAATTTTAGATAGAGATTCTTTCTGATAAGGTGAATCCCTGAATAGTTTTAAGAGTTTAATGAATAAGTATAAAGGGGAGAGTGGACGGGGGATAATCCTTCTTAAATTAAATTAATGGCTTTTCACGCAGAATTATCCGATTTGCTTCGAATTTTGGACATAGATTCTTTATGATAAAACGTATCTCTGGTTAGTTACGGGGTTATTTTCCTTATTATAAAAGGGGGGCAAGCAATTATTTCCCCCTCAAATTAGATAAATCGGTTTTATGCAAATCGTTGTTTTAGCCGATGTATTTCAAATTTTAAATATAGGTTCTTTCTGATAAGGTGAATCCCTGAATAGTTTTAAGGGTTTAAAGGCAAAAACGAGGATAACTTCCCTTAAATTAAATAAATAGCTTTTATGCAGAATTATCCGATTTGCTTCAAATTTTGGATGTAGCTTTTTTATGATCAAGCGTATTCCAGATTAGTTATGAGGTTCTTTAGCTTATTATAAATAGGAAAACGGACGATTATCCCCCCCCCCTTAAATTAGATAAATTGTTTTTTATGCATAATTATCCGATGTATTTCAAATTTTTTATATAGATTTTTTCTCATAAAGTGGATTTCTAAATAGTTTTAAGGGCTTAATGGCTAATTATAGAGGGGGGAACTGGGGATAACCCCACTTAAATTACATAAATGGCTTTTTACGCAGAATTATCCGATTTGCTTCAAATTTTGGATGTAGTTTCCTTATGGTAAGGCGTATAAGCTAATGAATGTAGTTAAAATAGGGAGGGATGCAGCAGTCCCTTCAGGAAACTCTTTCGGGGAAAGAAGCTTGCTTTCCCCATTCGACGGAGGGGGATGTCTGGTAGATATCGCGGGCGGCTAGCCTCTTAGGAAATTTGTCGATCAGGGGATTTCCCGGTAAGGGTTTGACGCAAAAATATTCAAGTAACACAAAAAAGCGAGTTGAATGCAATTGAACGCAAATAACAAATAAAAACAATTTTTCTTTATTTTTTAATTTAATGATTGAAAACTATTATGTCAGAAAACATTATAACACATTTTACCTTTTTTCTTATAATGATTAATTTCCATTCATTTTGCATTTAAAACTGGTTTATTTATTTATTTTTTTTATTTGTGAAAAAAGTAATATACTAAATCATTTGTTGTAATTGTCATTTTAATTTATGCCAAATATTTATCATTTAAAACTGGATTTTTACTAATTAATGTCCTATATTACGCGTCACAAAATATAATATAAAACATAAAAAAATATATGTTAGAAAACTTTAATGTACAAACTATATTGTATGTCACGAACGAATGAACTAGTGAATTCATTAATTTGTAGTAATAAAAATAGTTCTTTTTATTATTAGCTTATGTTAGTAATTAGAAAGTTAATTGTTAGTTCTTGATAGATCTTCAGGTTTGAACTCTTAAAAAAAATAAAAACAGATTTAAAGTAAAAGGAAAAAAACGATTTTAAGAAAAACAGGATATTTTTTTCTTTGTTATTTTATTTATAGAATACTGAAACTGCTATGCAGCAACATAAATCACAATTTTAAATGCAAACAGCTATTGAGGATATATAAACAAACACTTAAAACTATTCAGGGATTCACTTTATGAGAAAGAACCTATAGCCAAAATTTGAAATACATCGGATAATTGTGCATATAAAATAATTTATCTAATTTAAGGGGGGGAATAATCGTGGCCCCCCCTTTTTAATTAGCAAAAGAACCCCATAACTAATCAGGGATACCCTTTATCTTAATGAACCAACCAGTGTTGCCAGTGGGCTACTTTTTTTAAATTGAGATTTCTTGATTGGCACCACTTTTTGAAACGGTAAAATTCCCTTTCTTTTGGTCTCAATTAATATGTCATTAAATAAGGGTTATTTTACCATTTCAAAAAAGTAGTGTCAATCAAGTATATAATTTTTTAAAAAGTAGCCCATCTGGCAACACTGGAACCAACATTCAAAATTTGAAGCAAATCGGATAATTCTGCGTAAAAAGCTATTTATTTAATTTAAGAGAGGTTATCCCCCATGCACCCTCTATACTTAACCATTAAACTCCCAAAATTATTCAGGCATTATATACTGTGATGACGTACTGACAACTTTAATCGTGGCAGAAGATAGATAGCGAAGTCTTATTCTGAAAAAGTATGCATAGTTGAAAGTATCTTCATTCAAAAGCTGTTAAGAACAGGTTCTACTGACCTCCAGGGATATGCCTAGAAAATAATTGCACTGGTCTAGTGGCAATGAGCTGAAGGGGACAATGGGATTATTGCGCATCGAGAGGGAAGGAAAGTAGTTGGAAGAGAGACATGTGCTGGTAATGTACAAGAAAATACATTGATGTAAGATGGCTTGGACGTGCTAAGCGTAATGTAATATTGGAGTGAGGCTCCTATGTAGTTGTAATGTCGTTTTATTTATTTTTTTAATAATTGGTCTATGGTTCTAATAAAGAACTTGAGGAATTAAAATTGTGTTATTGATGAACTTAACAAATAAACCAACTTAGTAAAGAGAAACTCAGGACGCGACACCACAATACTATATATAAGCCTCGTCAGAAAGAACCTATATCCAAAGTTGTTTGAAATAACACGTTGGATAATTCTGCTTAAAAACCATTTATCTTATTTAGGGCGGAGGGGAGGGGGTAATCGTCCATTCCCAAAACTAATCAGGCAAGCATCTTTTCAGTATGAACGTATATCCAAAAATTGAATCAAAGCGGTTAATTCAGCATGAAAAAAACACTCACTTAAATTAAAAGCCGACCTCCCCCCCCTTTCATACTTAGTCATTAAATCCCCAAAATCAATTCTTTGTCACTTTTTTTCCGGTAACATTTTTATCTTGTCCTTTTTTTCCGGTAACTTTTTTTCCGTGTCATTTTTTTTCGCTTTTGTAGTTTGCCGGGTTTTTCCGTTAACTCTTTTTCCTAGATTCAGGCAAGTAGATATCATGATTAAAAAACTATGTAACTGAGAAATGTTCTTCATTCTTTAATAAGATCTTTCAGAAGACGATTCTCACAGTTGCCAACTTGTACGGTTTAAAACAATCGCGGAAAAATGCAAATTTCATGAAAGGATCACCCAAAAAGCACACATTTCGTTAATATTTTGTGGAAAAACGACAATTTCGTCAATGTTTTTGTCAACGAACTTTGTCAAAAGATCGCCGAAAAACGCGAATTTCCTGTGCGGATCGCGGAGAAAACGGCAATTTCACCAAATATCGCAGATAAAACGCTGATTTCGTCTGAAGACCGCGGGGAAAACGTAGATTTCGTCTAAAAATTTCTGATATAATGACGATTTCGTTAAAAAATCGGGGGAAAACCGCCGTTTTCGATAAAAGATTGCTTAAAAATATTTTGTCAAAAGATCATTGAAAAAAAGGCCGCTTTCAGCAAAAGATAACGGAAAAATTTCCGATTTCGTCGAAAGACTGCGGGGATAAAACGCCGTTTTCAAGAAAAGATCGCGTAAAATTGCAAATTTTGTCTAAAGATCGTCGAAAAAAACGCCGATGATTTCATATAAAAAACACACTGAAAAACACCGATTTCGTCAAAAGATCGCAGAAAAACCGCCGATTTCGACAAAAGATTGCAATAAATCGCCGATTTTGCTAAAATATCGCAAATAAATCGCTGATTTCGTCTAGAGGTCGCGGAAAACGCCGATTTCGTCAAAAAATCGCGGAAAACCGCCGATTTTGACGAAAGATCACAATAAATCGCCGATTTTGCTAAAATACCACAAATAAATCGCTGATTTCGTCTGAAGGTCGCGGGAAAACGCCCATTTTGTCTGAAGATCGCGGATAAACCCTCTTAAAGGGGGGGAACTCGCGGAATCCTCCCCCCCCGCCAATTTCCAAAAAAAAATTTCTACCAGAATCACCCCTGAAGCAACTCTATCCCCCCCCCCCCCCAGAGCCGAATTCTGGCTGCGCCACTGAGTATACTATTGCTAAATTGAACATGTTGCTTAAGGGGTTAAATAAGTTTTTATTCCAGTGATTGGATAAAGGAATTCGGAAATAATTGAGTTTTACTTTCAAAATAGCTATTGTCAGAAGAGAAAATCAAATTTATCTTGAACGACTGTCTTTTAATGTTAAAAAGGGATAGGAAAAAAAAGGTCTTCGTTAATGTATTGCTGTATAATTATATACTAGAAAAAAGGAGTTAATAAAATTATAGTGTATTGATTTAATAGTTTTAGAATAATCGTGCGACCGATTTAAAAAATACACTTTAGAAAAAAATAACTAATTTAAAGTTTTCTGTTATAATTGCAGTACGATACAGATATTTTTTACTTATATGTATTTATATATATTGACTTAGAATCTACTACTGAATCAGAAAGTAGCCCTTTGTTTAATGTATAAAAGCTTCTAAAACAAAAAATCTTTCAAAAATTATGATTGCGGTAGAAAAATTCATCTTTTTAGTATGAACTACCGAACATTGAGTACTTTATTTAAATGCTTTCTTGTTGTTTTTTAAGCTTGTTATTCAGCACTTAATATTATTATGTGCATGCTTTTTCGATTCAATAGCAATAAATAAAAGGATTCAATAAATAAAATAAATATAAATTAAAAAAAAAAAACTGTTTTTATCACTTTTTGATAAGAATTAAGTTTTAATTACATTTATGATACTTATACATCAGAACACTAACTGTGCAATTCTGAATCTCGAACACTAAAAAAGCATCGTTTTATGACTAAAAACTGTTCAGAAAATTCTCTCAAATTTGGAACTTCAAATTTCCGGGGCACCAGTCTTGAAAAGTCATGATCAAGGATCAATAATGTGATTGAATGTGATTAATTTAAAAATATATTTCATTTATGACAAAATGAAAAATGCTATTCTCTTCCTCGATGCTTAAGTAAGTACAGGCTGAAAATGTTATGCATACATGCATGCTCCAAAATTAGCTAAGACATATATTGAGTGAAGAAGAGGGGTATGAGAATCCATTAGATAATTTTAAATTTGCTATTTACTTCTTTTTTATTTATTATTTATTGATTTTATTTTTAAATGGATAACCTTCAGTATTCTATTAAATTCGAATGCATATATCTTTACATATGGGATTCTATAACATGGTCGTTCACAAAAAGGATGATGAAAGTGCACAGGCACAGTACTTGGTCCCCGGACTTGAGGTCACTAATGAGAGTAAAAGAATGTTTTCTAGCTTTTGAAAAAATTATACTCATAAGAAAGACCCAACTTTATAGAGCTAAATACCATCTAAAATCTTTTTTTTTTTAACTATTTGGAAAATTATTTTCTTTTTTGGTCGAGAATAGATCTATCTGAATCTTTGTGTTACTCGTATTTTTGGAATATTTCTGTTACCATGATGACAAAAAAAAAAAAAAAAAAAAAAAGTATTAATAACTACACAAAATAAATAAATAAAATAACAATAATAACTCAAAAAATTGAGATATAGCTTTCAAACAACTTGTATTTAAAAGTATTCTTTTTTTTCTACTATAAGACGATGTAAAAATCGAAAATGTGCGATGTTTAGAAGTTTAAAAATTTGCAACTCCGAAAATTGTGAAATTGAAGTTTCATATAAAATTTGCTTACGATGGGTCTAGGAATAATGTTTAATCCATGGCGCACGTAATATATGATTCTGTTATTTCGTAAGCAATGTTTTGATGATCATAAAAATTATGTTTCATTATTATTATTATTATTTTAACATATAATTTATTTCTGAGTCTTAAATTTAGTCTTTGAAACAATCATTTTCCAAATAGTCGTTATAATTTGCTAAGTAACATACTTACTTCAATTCTTTTTATTTTTTCTTTTTTTAATATATATGACTTCAAAAATTTCCTTGTACCAAAATGTTTATTTATTAAGGTGAAGTTCGGCCCTGAATAATAAATTGATACAAGCGGTTTTTCAATATAACTCTTCATTTTTTTATTCATAATGCATTTTTTACATTTTATCGTTTAAAGTGTTTCGTTTTTACAGTTTCATAGCCATCTGTCAAATTTTAAACTTTTTTTGGCGCGTAGTAAATATATCGCTGTTTTAACTCGTATACAATTGCACGATTTACAAAGGCTATTTGGCGATATATCTCCTGTAGCAAGCTTGTTGAACAATGCTTTAAAATTAAATTAATGATTTCTAATTAATGTAATTTATGATTAAATTCTAAAAATATTAAAATATTGTATTGTCATCGATAACACACTTTTGTACGCCAAATTTATTATTGTAGAGTGTGAGTTAAAAATCGATTGTAAAAGTCCATCTTTACATTAAAAAAAAAAAAAAAAATGTGAAATTAAATAAAAGAATATAAAAAAAAATCTTTCCTGTTCTCTTTATATGCTTTTTCTCTGTTTACATTACTTTAAAAAAATTTTAATATTTTTTAATCATTTATTTTTGACAACAAATAAAACTGATTATTTTAGTGCACTTTAAAAATCGCATTAGATTATTTGAATGAATTTTGCAGCATAATATTACAATTTTTCTAAAATTTATTATTTGATTTAACTTTTATAATTTGTCTAAATATGTTATAGTCAACATATTTTAGTTTTCGGTACTTAAAATTTTTAAATTAGAAATAAAAAATAAAAATTCCTAAATCAATCATTTTCGTATTTTGATTAAATTATGAATTGCATTTTAACTATGTGAGTTTTTGTTTTGTTTTATTTTATTTTTTGAACCAGTTATTATTAAATCGTTCAGGACCATGCCAACATATATGTACGCATATATGTACGCTCAAAATGTACTTGGAGCGCTTGAGTTTGATACAAGTATAAAAGAAAAGTCAAATTGATTTTATTTAACCATTTGAGGAGCAAAGCACTTCTACTTTTAAAATGCTGAAATCATTAATTGACACCATAGAATTTAAAATCAAAGTTATTTCAAAGTAGATAAAAGCTTTTCTTTACGTGCTTGATGAAATTAAAATTTTCATTTCAGAAATCTGGTGTCGGTCTGACGTTTTTCAATTAAAATTAAGTGGTATATATTTTATATCACCGCCCTTCAAGGGGTTAAGGCCCCTGTCCTCGCTCGAGGAAACGCTCGCGAGCTAATGCTATTCCTATGGGGGAGCATTTTTCTAATAACTCTTTCGCATTTTGACATTTTTGAATAACTTTTTTTGCATTGGATAGCTGAGGTGCATGCCGACAGCGCACCTTTTTTACTTTTTCGATTTTGGTTGCAGATATATTTTTTAAAAAAGCACATTCAGTTTCAAAACCGGTTTTGAAAATGAAACAAACTTTGTAAAAAATATCTGCATCCAAAATCGAAAAAGTAAAAAAGGTGCGCTGTCGGCATCCACCTCAGCTATCCAATGCAAAAAAATTATTAAAAAATGTCAAAATGCCAAAGAGTTATTAGAAAAATTCTCCCCCATAGGAATAGCATTAGCTCGCGAGCGTTTCCTCGAGCGAGGACAGGGACCTTAATTACGACATTTTCGTGATTTATAAAGTGAAGTTAATTAATTAACAAAAACTGGTGCCAAGCGAATAAAATTCGTGTAAAAGATGCTGGTCCTGAACGGGTTAACATGTTTGCTGTCATCTACGAAAACACTCATAATTGATAAATCGACTTTCCTTGCAGCTACAAATTAACTTGCTATTGAACTCCTTATCTAAATCATCGATTATGAATATTGTCAATAGAAAATAAATGCAGTCTTTAGGTTTTTGACGCACAGGAAGAGACTAAATAATACACTTGGCTACTCAAATGGATCATTAATTTCTCGAAACCTAGATGCAATAATTAAATTAAAACGCTAAAACATATGTATTCACAATACATGAAAAATATTGACAAATAAAAGTTACTATTATTATAATAATAATTGTTATTATTACATTGAAATTTTAACTGGTGCAGTGACAAATGAAACAGGTATGCTATGTTAAAAAAAATTCCTGCAAAGGGCTGTTTTTTTTTTTTTTTTTTCTTTTTACATAGCGGGCAACAATATCTTGTTTCACTTGTTGCTATCTTGTTTTCTTGAACTTGGCGTGTGTGAATTATATGCATCATCTCATCTTTGACAGCAAATGTGTTAAGTGGAGTATTATATTATATTGTTAATGTTATACATATATATATTATAAAATCTGTGTAAATGGAACCTATCAATAATAAAATCTCGGCTAAAAAGCAAAAAAAAAAAAATTATGGATTGGCGAAAATAATTCGATACAACTATACTTGCTAAAGCACAAACTCGTCTGACATAACAGAAGTGTGATGTTGTGAACTGAAAAAATATTCTCTAAATAATGGTATCCATTAAAGCGATTTTACTGTATATATATGTGTAATTTATTGTTTAAAAAAATTAAACGCTTTTTTGTACATATAATCCTTAGAATGTGAAAACTTCATAATTTTTAATGTTGATTATTCTTTTATCAACCAAATAAAAATATTTTAACTAAAAATTAGGTAGATTGGGCAAAACAGTCACTAGACAGGAAAAAAAAATTGAGGCAAGAAAATTCATTTCTTTCAATATTTGTAATATGCTGTTTTTTTTTTTTTGTAAATTTCACAAAAATAAATAAATAAATAAATCGTATATCAAGTACAGATGACAATAATTTAATTGCATTTTATTTATCTATTTAATTACTGAGCGCATGAAATATATAGTACCGTATAGCATCGTATTTATATAGTTAATTGAAGTAATAGATCATCACACCCATATTTTAATTTCATATTTTAATTTCACATCAATAATGTATATAAATTACATTATGTTTAAAATAGTATAAGTGCACCACAAATGGTTTTTCTTCATTGACCTAGTTTAATGAAATAATTTTAAGTGCCCCTGTACACAAAATATAAATACTATAGAAATTTTTTTCAGTCGGGATCCTCTTCTAGTAAACCTCAATAATGTATATGAATTTTATTATGTTTAAAATCGTATAGCACCATTAAAATGGAATGGAAATGATTTTCCCCCATAGACTGTAATGTAATGTAAGGGAAAACTTTTTGGTGTCCCTGTAAGTTAAGTATACATGGCAAACACTCCATATTATATTGGAATCATTTTCTAGAGTACCTCGATAAAATATGTAAATTTCATTATGTTTAAAATATTCTAACACCATTGAAATTCCTTACAAATGATTTTCCCCCTAGATCGTAATGTAACGAATAACTTTTGAGTGTTCCTGTAAGTTAGGTGCACATGATACACACTCCATTTTCAACAGGAATCATCTTCTATTCCAGATCAATAATGTATAAAAATTTCATTGCATATAAAACAGTTTAACACTGCTAAAACACACCGCAAATTACTTCCTCCATAGACCGTAACGCAACGAAAAAATTTTGAGTATTCCTGTAAATTAAGTATACATGTTACAAACTTCAAATTCAATAGGGTTCGTGCTATACTTAAGGTCAATAAAGAAATAGAAAATGAGCGCAATCCGATTATATTTACGAGAGCTAGAGCGCGCACAGACGGACAGACAAACTGAAAGCATAAACACTTTTCAATACTGTTGGAAAGTGTTAAAAATTGCTGTTCGACAGAAGCTGAATAACAATGAGTGAAAATATAACCCTTCATCAATAAAAATAATTTCGTGGATGATAGGTATAAAACTAACAAGGGTGTATAGAGGTGACATTAACATTTGGTTACCTTTATTTCCCAATAGTACTTGGCCTTGTTTAATTGCATAGTTTTACAATTAAACTGTAGGTACAGAATTATTCAGAAATAGTGGTTCTCAAAAGTAAATATTTCTATACATCCAACTAACAATTTCTCAAAACAGCTTTAAATCAGTATACATATTTTTATTTTGTACAATATAATTTACTAATTTATGTATGGCTATGCTATATTTATTATTTGATTTATTATTAAGTAGCATTTTGTTAACAGAGTAACGATTGTATCCGTGCTTTCTCAATTTTTTTTCTTCCAATGATTGGCTTTGATCTATTTACCTTGCGTAAGTTGAAAATTATCTAATAGATCATTGTCTAAAAAAACTATCGAAGTTATAAATAACAAGAGAGTAAATATTCATTTTTCTTGATATTCTAGATCCCCCAGCTTTGGATAATACAAATCAACATCTATTTCCTCCAACCATACTTGATGAAAGAACAAAGGTCTATGAAAATAGTAGCAATCAGTATAAGTCTAGTGAGAAAAACTTAGGCCTTTTGGAAGAATATGGTGATACTGATGAAGTCACTTCAGTCGGAAAAAGTGAACAAGTCGCAGAAATGGATATGCAAGCCTCTTGTTCAGTTGCACCTGAAATTGAGGTTTTCGAAAAACAAGTGCTAGAAGCAAGTGATACGTGTACTACAAATGCACAGGCACACAATAGTTGTACTGAGCATGAGATTGGGATTAGTTTCGAGGAATGCAGTAAACTCGAGCCAAAAAAATATGAAGAAAATTGTGATCAAAATTTCGCTACAACTCCAGATAATACTTCGTGGATGAGTTTCGTCGGAAGTTTTGCTCATTTATTGGAGATGCTGGAAGACTCAAAAAAACTTTTGCATGAAATCAATCATTCTGATGTAGTAAATGAAAAGAGTATTGCTGTCCAAGTTATGGCATGCGTAAAATCGCTTAAAGAAGATTGCGAAAAAAGCATGCTCCTCGGAGAAAATATAATAAAAAAAATCGAAGCCGATGAAAGCAAAATTGTTTACTCTGAAAATTTGGAGGAATCCCATTCTTTAATTAATCATGATCCTGGTTTAAGGGATCCGATAAGATCAGATTACCAAAGAGAATATTTAATTTCTCTAGGACCTCATCAGCCAAAGTTGGCCATTTTCCCCAGCGATGGAAAGGATCGTTTTAATGGTAAATGGTACGACGAGTACAAATTTTTAGAATATAGTATCTCAAAAAATAAGGCTTTTTGTTTTGTTTGCTACCTTTTCCCAACTGGATCTGGGAGAAATAAATCTGAGAGTAATTGGTACACTGATGGTGTAGCGGATTGGGGTAAGATGAAGAGCAAGGGAAAAAACAAGTTAGGTAAATTATCAGCTCATTTTTCATCTAATTGCCATAAAGCAGCTTTGGAAAGTTATTGCTGTTTCCTTCACAAGAAAAATTACATTGAAACCAAATTAGATAAAAAGAAAAGACAAATACAATTAGAAGAAGAAAAGCATCTTAATTACAATAAAAAAATTGTTGAAATACTATTTGACCTCACCAATACGATGGCTCGTCAGGGTATAGCATTTCGGGGAAATGTAGAAAATGAATCGGAAAATCACAGCAACTTTTATCAATTTGTTAGTTTAATAGCTAGGCACAATTCTTTGTTAAGCAAATGGCTAAAAGATAGAAATCTCAGGCCATATAAAGTAACTTACTTAAGTCCCCAATCGCAAAATGAATTCCTTTCTATAATTGCGAATCAAGTTAGAGAACAAATTGTGAAAGAGATTCAAAGTTGTGATTTTTTTACTATTATGGCGGACACAACTCCAGATTTGTCACACAAAGATATTTTATCTGTTGTGATAAGAATTTGTGATGAATTTGGAAATCCAAAAGAGTACTTATTAGAAGTTAGAGAGTCATTAGACAAAACGGGTTTTGGCATTGCCAAAGACCTAATAGAGATACTACAAACAAATCAAATAAATATGAAAGCCTTATCATTCCAATCGTATGATTTCGCTAGTTGCATGTCAGGTGAATTTAAGGGCACACAGAAAAAGATGTCTGAAATGGTTGGACACGTTGTTCCTTACGTCCCTTGCCAGGATCATCGGGTGAATACAGCACTTGAGCACTGCGTTCGAGCAAGCCCGATCGTTTCTGATTTGTTTGATACATTGCAAGAACTGTATGTGTTTTTTACTGCAAGTCCAAAAAGGTTTAAACCTTTAAAAGAAAAAATTAATAAAATAGAAAATTCTATTGGTTTACGGAATCTTTCGAAAACAAGATGGACTGCAAGAGCAGAAAGCTTAAAAGCTATCTACAATTCTTTTGAAGATATTGAAGAGTTATTAGACGATATTTGTGAAAGCGAAAAATTTGACAGTATAACCAAAAGCAAAGCATCCGGCTTAAAAAAAAAAAATGTTACATTTTGATTTCATTATTTGCATGATGTTCATGAGAATTGTCATGTACAAATTACAAATCCTCACAAAAACCATAGAATCGCCTGAAATAAATGTAGTTGACTGCAAATTAATTATTGAGAACACCGTTAATGTTTTGGAAGAAATTAATAAAGATACGATTGCAGTTGACCGAGAGATTGACAGTGCGAAGGCATTTTCTGAAAAGTTAGGTATTGATCCAGAAAGAGATTTCAAAAAAACTCACCGAAGGAGGATCGTACCTAAAAGGTATGATGAGAAGAACGATGACGAGTTTAATTTTGATTTCCATACATTTTACCGAAGAGAATTCAAATGCGTTTTGGATACTTTAATTATGGAATTAAAGTGTAATATAACAGCAGTTGTTGATTCCGCCACACCCATATTTGATATTTTTAAATTTCCACTCTCAAAAAAAAAATTTAGAAATTTCTAATGTCGAAGCTCTGATATCCATGATGCCGCCATCTGTTTCAAAACCAGATAAATGTGCTTTACAGGCTGAAATGGAAATTTTATTTGACCGATGTCAAAACTTCAATACATTACATGAAGTTATTGAGGAATCAAAAAAACTGCGTTCAGTACTTAAAGAAAATTTTCGCATAATTAAATTTATAATAACAGCTGGCTTTGGTGTAAGTTCAAATGAACGTTCCTTCAGTCAACTTAAGTTAATTAAACATTCCTTACGTACAACAATGACAGATGAACGGTTGAACAATTTAATGATACTAAAATGTGAAAAATCATTGGCAGAGACAATGGACCTAACTTTAGCTGTGACGAAATGGAATACTTTAAAAAATAGAAAAATTAAAACAATCTGTGAAAATTAACATTTTGTAATATAAAGTATTTTGTATATAAAGAAAATTATTAAGTATTATTATTATTAATTTATTATTATTATTATATTATTATTATATTATTATTATATTGTATTATTATTTAAAATAATATAATAATTATTATATCATTTTAAATTGTATTTTTTCTCACTTTTGTTACATTAAATTTAAATGCAAAAAAATATCTTAAAAGTCTATATTTTGATGGAATAAGAAATGAGTATGACATAAATGCTTAATCCAAATTACACATTCAGTGATTTGTTGTATGTTTTATTTATTTAAATCTTAATTAAACAATTTATAATTGCATTATGCAGCCCTTTAATTGTTTAAATGGGTAATACATGAAATGTCTATTAGGTTAAGAATAAAAGAATGATTTAAAAGAAATTTCAGAAAGTAATGCAATATCATTTAGATATGATTTTCCAAGTGGGCACAATGAAATTAGAAAAAAGTGTCAAGAAAGTGATATTTTGATAGCATTTTTTTTTCTTAAATTTAAAAAACAAAATTTTATAGCATTTATCTTTTTTTGCTATACATATATATAGAAATCTTTCCAATAATTTCCGAGAAAAAAAGTACATCAGTATTAGGGCATAGAGCCTTAAAACTGTTGTTACCCATTAAAAGCGTCTCTCAGATCGACTTATACATTTGAAAGTAGCAAAATATTTCATTTGTTCTTTACATCTGGGGAACTAAGATAATAAATGGAAAAATATGTCATTTCATTTTACAGAAATTGGAATATTCAGTATATTTGGTATATAGAGATCACCGTTACATCCTTGAAAAGGATCGAATGTTCATCGAGAGGTTTAACATTCTTTATTTTTTTATATTGGTAGGAGTGATAGTAGTGGACCCGATATCGGAGGATCTCACCACAAAAAAATTGAAGGCTAAATTCAATTATATTGACCAGCATAAGTTTCAGGCGGGAGGTGCGGCTTTGAAACACCTATAACTGTATTGTATAATTAACTTTGCGTTCTGTATTTTTATTTCTCTTCCAAATACAATTGTTCTTATCATGTCAGGAAAATGGATTTAAGGATCCAGGATTCGATTTCTCTATAAACATACCACACTGCCTTTTTAGCTTTGAAAAAACAAGAGCTGGGAGAGAGATTTTATCAGCACAGTTGCAAACACGCTTAAAATCGAAATCCAACCATGGCTGCATCACTTACATCACCTAAATAGATGCCATTACCATGAATAAGTAACTAAAGATAGAAAGTAAGCATTACTAACCTTCCTCCCCCTAAAAATTTGCAAATAATTCAAGGGCGGCAAAACATTAAAAGGCGCCAAATTTTGGTCTCCCCCCCCAATAAAAATTTCAAGCTACGCCCCTGTATATATATATATAGCAATAAATGAGAATATTTAAGACAATTGAATATTCGATCTATAACAATTATTTCAAACTTAGCAATTTGTTTTTCTAATAAGCATTAAAATTATCTAAGAAACACTTCCTTTAAGGTGCAACCCTAGTCACAGAAAAAGACCCGGATGTTTATGTAAAGTCTGTAGGAGCGTTCTTTTCAAATATCTCGGTCAAATTTTAATATTTTTACATGATTTTTTATATAGGATAACTGAAAACGATCCACAACCGGCCTTGTTTTTACTTTTTAAATTTAGGTTTCAGATTAAAATATATATATATATATATTTTTAAATTTCAAAACCGGTTTATACCGGTTCTGATATTGAAACTATCAAAATATAAAAAATATATAAGCAAAATTGAAAAGGTAAAAACGAGGCCGTTTGTAGATAGTCCTCAGCTATCCTATACAAAAAAAAAAAAAAAAAAACATGCAAAAATGTTCAAATTTGAAAAGAACGCTCCCATAGACTTTTTATTATCATCCGGGTCTTTTTCTGTGACTAGTTTTGCACCTTAAAGGAAGTGTCTATTTGATAATTTTAATGCTTATTAGAAAAACAAATTGTTAAATTTGAAATAATTGTGATAGATCGAATATTAAATTGTCTTAAATATTCTCATTTATTGCAACAGAAAAAAAGTATGAAAGATTAAAGTCTGCATGACATTACATTTTGATTCAGCAACTTTATTTTGGTACATTCTTTTTACCGCAGCTCCCAAGTTTTAATTGAGATGTATCGCCAAAGTATAATAAAATTATATATGTAAGTGATTTACACTACATAACAATGTTCATAACTGTATAATTGTGTCCCAGTGTGACTTCACAACATTGACAATGCTGCCACCGTCATAAAGTTAGTGACAGATTTGTCACAAATCAAAAAATAATCGCAAACCGTCTTCACAACCTTGTCACTATCGTCACAAAATAGTCACAGTTTTAATAACAATTTTGTCATAAATGACACATTTTTCACATTTTGGTCACACCGTGACTTCACAAAATGGTCACAATGTGACGTCACAAACGAGCTCTAAAACGGCCATAACGACTTCACGTTTTAGTCACTGTGACTTCACTTCGACGTCACGTGACGTCACATCGACGGTCACAAAGTCACAATGTGACTTCACAACGACGTCACTGTGACGTCACCATGTCTTACGGGTCGTTTCTTCGACTTAGTGAACGAGCAAGGCTTTCCTACACTGCCTAGCAAAACGACCAAACCGATTATGGTAGTAGCAATAATTTTGATTGTTTTCATAAGCCGGATTTCGGCGTATATTCCTAGATTGACCTCGGGATGTGAATCTTCGGCCCCTTGAATTATATTGATTTTCTTTTCCGGCAAGTTTCTCGACAAGCAATGTCAACTTCTCAATTTGTTTTTGCATGTCTAAAATAGATGGCTGGCCTATTGCCGCAACTGGTTCTGATTTTGAAACAGAATATACCAGCGTGTTATCTGCTGTAGTTTCGTATATCTTGTCGGCTAAAACCGCAAGTTCAGGTAAATTTTCGTTCGATACCAATAAGATGGCTTGAATATTTGGTGGTAATCTCTGTAACCATAAGCTCTGCAAAAAGTTATCGTTGAGTTGGCCTGCAGCCAAATCGCGCATTTGGCGGAGTAATGTAGACGGTTTACTGTCTCCCAACTGCAATTCACTCAGCTTTTTTAAGCGTTTTTCATCAGAGTCCGCGAACTCTGCAATAAGCCTGCGCTTTAATGTGTCATATTTATCCTGCTGTGGGGGATTGTATATAAAATCACTAACATAATTTAAACTTTCAGAGTCGATTGATGAAATTAGACTAGAATATTTGGTGTCATCGTTTGTAATTCCAGATAACTGCGACGCGGCTTCTACTTGTGAAAAACCATAATTGAATATTTTGTTTCCAAAACGGCGGCACGCGAAGTGCAATTCCATTAATTTCATTGCCTTGCATATTCAGTTATCTATAAATGTTTATATTATGCTCAATCATAATATGAATGTGTTTTATGTTCAATAAACTTAATAATAATATGAACTAAGCATGATAAAACTAAAAAAATCTCTCTCGAATTTACAGAAAATGGAACTGACCTGATATCCATCTCTCATCAATCAAAAGCGAACCCTTTGATGCACTATCATTTAATTAATTTTGCGCTGGTTGTTAGAAAGTTGTGTGCTTGTACGGGTCACCACTGAAGCACTAGTCCACAGTAAACACACACATTGTTTTTTTAAAACAATTATTACAATAAAAATCATACATCGCTGAGATTTTTACATATAATGCAGTTTTTTTACTGAGATGAGAAGTTAGCACCACTTAGATAAAAATCTTGTTTCAGGAATTCTCGTGAAGCTCGAGTGGAGTGGAGAGGTTCCTGAGTAACGTTGATAAAAGTTATAAAACGGTTGCAAAAGTCAGTTATGGTCAAGGCGCTACAAAACCATAAAAAAATCTACGATTTTTAAAAAGATCGGCATGCAGCTTTTATAACAGCAGATTTCCTGTAATAGAAAACTATTATAAACTTTGAAGATTACAGATAGTTTACTGATTAAAATAAAAGTTATTTTAAACCCTTCTATCTCTTTTTTTAAAGGTATAATAAAATAATTTCTTGCAGTTTTCGATATAATGTAACAACGTGTAAAACTACTTCTTGAGAAAAAGATAGAATTTTCTTATGTGAATTGGCAGCAATTATTTTGTCTCCTTTTATTTACTTTTTAATATTTTTTTTTCAAATTATGAAAATCAATGTCTGATTTTACTTGCATTGATTATTATGGTATTTTGGGAATCAACAGAAGTGCTACAGATGAAGATATTAAAAAAGCATATAGGAAACTCGCTTTAAAATATCATCCGAAACGGTAAGTTATTAAACAAGATAACCTTATCTTTTGTAACCAGAGTTTAAATCGATAGAATTCTACGCAAATATATCATATACGCACCGGATTTGGCGAGATTTTTTTTTTTTCTGATGCCAGTTTGGCGAAAATCTCATTTTCGAATACAGTAACATTTATGTCTTAAAATTATTTTCTCTTATTAAAAACTAACAATAAATAAAAAAAGTTTAATTAATAACTATAGAACAAAACAATTTATATAATTAAATAAAGAAAATAAGGCACAGATGTCATATACGCACCACATTAGTGCGAGTGCAACAAAATGGCGATTTTATGCCTCATATAAGATGCCTCCACCTGACCCGGTCATTGCCCTCATAGCATGCATAGTCACAGTGACGTCACAATGACGTCACTGTGAGTCACTTTGGTCACACCACTTCTGTGACCAAAATGCCACCACTCAGTGACGTCACATTGTGACTAAGATGTGACTTTTTTTAAAAATCCTTAGAAAAGTACAAAAATTCTTCAAAGTATGTTATTTACTTTAAAAAACATGTTTCTGGCAATTTAAATGTCGTCGCTTTTTTCACAGTTCCGTCACAATGTTAATGTCAAAGTAGTCACAAATGACACATTTTCCACAAATTTGCCACATTGTGACCACTTTGTGAAATGGTCACAAAAGAGCTCTAAAACGGCCATAACGACTTCACATTTCAGTCACTGTGACTTTGCATCGACGTCACGTGACGTCACATCGACGATCGATGGTCACAAAGTCACAATGTGACTTCACAACGACCTCGCAGTGACGTCACCATGCCTTACGGGTGTTGTTTATTTATTACTAAACATTACACATTACATTTACTTTATATTTTCTTTTATAAATTGATATAAATTGTTTCGTTTTATAGTTATTAATTAAACTTTTGTAGTTTATTATTATTTCCTTTTAAAAATAATAGAAAATATTTAAAAGATATATGTAACTGATATTTTATAACGACGTTTTTGCCAAACTGGCGTCAGAAAAAAAATCGCGCCAATGTAGTGCGTATATGACATCTATGCCGAAAATAAAATGAAATAAATAATTTGTCAATAAATAAACAATAGACGAGTTACCATATCTGGCAAAATAACGATTTTTTGGCGCTAGTTAGGTACCCCAGTGCATATATGAGATATGTGCCGAATTCTGATTATCTAATGGGTGTACCATACAGCATAGGTTCCCAACAGGGGTGGTATTGCAGGGCCCTCCCTAGCAGGGCCTGATTAATGCACGGGCCTCTGGGCAGGGGCGTCGCCATGGGGGGGTATGGGGGGGGAGCCTCCCCCCCCAATATATGTGAAGTTGGGAAATTTGAGCTTAGAGTTGGGAAAATTTAGATTTTTGAAAGACTTTCTTTTTTTTTAATAATTACAAGAAATATATGAACTTTTTATTCTTTCGGTGACAATGGTTTAGCAAACAAGTTAAATTATCAAAAGAAATCAACCAGACTCAATTTGTCATTGTATTTCTCTGTTCTATGAAAACATCATACACTTATTAGACCTAAATGTCTCTGCTCCTGTGTATCAATATCTGACTCTAAACAGCTTTCTCCACTCCTTTGTTTCCTCCAAAACTTTCATTTCTGAAAAATTTCAAATTATAGTCCGTGACTTTTATGTTACTTTCGTATGAAAATCCATAATGGCTCATATACTAGAAGTCTGTCCGGGCCTGGGCTTGGTCCAAGGTACTGGCATGGCCCGTGGACCGAGCAGGCAAACTTTCAAACAGAGTGCTTCCACCATTCTGATATAAAAATTTAAAAGAAGCTCATAAAATTTGAATTATTTTCAATAAATATGAGTTTCACAAGAATGCGTATAAATGTGCTGCATGAGCCGATTTTATTTTAACAACACTATTGCAAAAATATATTTTGTCCAAAATGTAGAGAACGTCATCGGATAGTTAATCATGTTTGAGCCTGAGCTTAGCTTTTTTTGCAGACTCGGGCAGGAGCACCGTCAGTTTATTACCCCTCCCCCTTTTTAATCCTCAAACCAGAAAAATTATCAAATCATAGATGCAAAAAAAAGTAAAAATGTCGAATATGAAGTCGCAAAGGACTGATGAAAACTTTCACTTTAGACAGATTTTTATCTTTGGCGGGAAATTTTCAAGCAATTTTTACGTCAGGAGTATGAAAGGAGGACACTGTGCAACATCAAACACCCTACAGTTGGCGGGGGGATTCCCCTCACATCGCCAGGTCCCCCAAAATGGCTTTCCAGATTGTTTATTACCTTGTTCATAGTCATATAATAACAAACATCTTCATTAATCTCTCACATTTTCTTCCGGAAGTTTTTTTTTTTTTTTTTTTGTAATAGAGGCTGCGATCAAAAATGTCTGTTTTCTTGTGGGGAGGGGATGTCTCCCCTGTCCTTCCCAAATGGCTCTCCTGGACTCGGGTTAGGCCGAGGTAAGGATTATTTTTTTCTGCATAGTTGAGTCGGGACGGAACTGGACTTGGTTGCTCTTGGCATGTGTCGGGCGGACAGTTTTGCTTTGCAAAATAAGTAATAATGATAACGAACTTTTGGTAAGGGGAATCATCGGAAATGTATCTTGAGGTGGTTCTCAAATTCCCTGTTGAATAACACAAAACTTTCTGAAACATTTTCTGACTCATTTTTAAAAGAAAATGCATAACATTGACAGGCCTGAAGTGATTGGATTGAAACGATTTCGAATTGAATAGCGTTTTCCATTTTTCGATAAATAAATTACTTATCCAATTACAGGCGATTATTGTTACACAACGACAGTTTTCTCTTCTTTACTTGCTATGACGTTTTGAAAATCGAATCAAAAACTAATATTTGACAGCCTTTTCTGAAATATATGTTGCTTTCATTCCAAGAAAAAAGAAAGCGCCATTCGATAACATTTTTTCTAAATAAGAACATCTGCCAATTTTATGCGTTTCCGAACAAAAGTGAATTGAGAAATGCGCAAGAAAACAATTATTTTAGATTCTTTTTATCAGCATTCTTTAGAAGAATCTTAATTGTACGTTAAGAAAAATCCGAATTTTTTGTAGCTATCAAATTGGCCCGCGGATCGGGCCTGGTTTAATTGTTTTTTACGCAAGCTGTTCCTGTTTTCAAAGATTTTTGTTCAGGCCGGCCCCTGAACTGTGAAAATATAGATCCGGCTCGAGCCAAAGTTTTAATTTTCAAATCGGGCCGTGCTGGGCCAAAATAGCTTATATGTAGTCGGGACCGTGCTCTGATCTGGAAATTCCAGCCGGAAAAGACATGTATAGCAAAGACAGTAAACAAAAAAGGGAATTTTTAAACAAACTAATGATGGTTGACGAAAGAAAAGAAATCGCAATAGATCTTTAAAAATAAAATTAATAATTCCAATTATAACATATTCTACTGTCAAAATGAAAATAAAACAAGAAAATATTCACATCTTTTCATATTTAACCCGTCGTCGTCGCGTCGCCGGAGAATTTATACAACGGCTTTAGTCGTCGAGTCAATCTAAGCTTAAAAATCTGTAAATTTTATTTCAAAATAGCAATCTATTCTAATATTGTAAAACAAAAATGCAATTTGTATTTCCGTTTTATGCTAATCTCAAATAGTATTAAAAGAACTTGGAATAAGTAACTTTGAAAAAAAAAAAAAAAATATTAAAAATATTTATTCAGGCGCCAAAAGAAAAAAAAAAAAAAGAAAAGCTGGAGTCCTAATTTCTATAATAGTAGCTACACCTGCTATATTACGTAACTGGGCAACAATATCCAATGAGTTTTCGCCAGAAAAAATACTGGTAACCCTTTGTCGTCAAGAAAAAATAATCATAAAAGCAAATGTGATTTCAAAAAATTATTGATTCTGATAAATGTGTTCCTTTTTACTTTGTTTGTGTGCGGATAAAAAAACTGCTATATTTTTATCGGTTTATAAAATATGAAACCAAAGCGATATAAAGTTCAATGTTGTAATTGTAAAGCAGTATTTAATAATGACTATAAATCTCAGCATGAAAAAAACAATCATAATGGGAATAGAGTTTCTGTGCAGGAAATTGGAGCCCCTAAAAATCCATTCGATGCTTCAGTACGTAAAAGGAAAAAAGTGGACGATGTGAAATCGGAACAAATATATAAATATGATAGCAGTCCGTCAAATGAAGAAATAATCAGCATAAGTTGCAATACTGATGTGTTGAACTTAAATAAAAAGTCTGAAGAAATAAAAGATTTTTCTTTTCCTATAAACAACACCGAGAGCGAAGATCAACTTCTTCAACAGTGTAATTTGGATTTTTCAAAAGAAAGTGAATTTCTACATGAGGCTACGAATTCCAAAACTCAAAACCAATCTGAAATGGATAATGAATTTCAAAACGAGACTGCAAGCTTCACAAATGAAAACCAAACTAAAGAAGAAAATGAAAATAAGTCGGACTGGGTGTCTTTTATGGGAAAATTTTCTTTTATTCTCGAAAAATTAACTGAGAGCAAAACTATTTTTTCTCAATATAATGAATCTGACATAGTTAACGAGAAATTGGCAATAACTGAGATTGTTAACTTTATCTCTTCAATTAAAGAAACCTGTGATATAGTTCTTGAAGAGGGGTGCAGAGTATTGAATAAACTGAATAATGAGTTAGAATTTTCAATTGAAGACAGTGGAAGTGCCTCTGAAATAGTAAATCATGATCCTGGTCTACGTCCAGATACTTTAAATGAAAATCAGAAAAATTATTTAATTCAGTTAGGTCCACATCAACCTAAATTAGCATGTTTTCCTTCTGATGGAAAAAACCGGTTTAATCCCCACTGGTATACAGAATTTGAATATTTAGAGTACAGTACAGCAAAGCATGCTGCTTTTTGCTTTGTATGTTGTCTTTTTCCTGTTGGTATAGGTCGTGAAAAAAGAGAAGATGCTTGGACTTCAACCGGAGTAAAAGTATGGGGTAAAATGAAAAGTTGCGGAAAAGATAAATTAGGGAAGCTCCAACAACATTTCTCATCTCAAGCTCATAAGTCTGCTCTATATGATTTTTGTAATTTTCTTGTAAAGAAAAAACATATTGATGTCTTAATTGACAAATCAAAAAGGCAAGTTTTAATTCAGGAAGAAAAAGTTCGAATGCACAACAGAGAAGTTATCAAAATTTTAATGGATACTTGTAAAACATTCGGAAAGCAAGGATTAGCATTTCGAGAGTCAAACACCGATGATATTAATAAAGGAAATTTTTGCGAAGTGATACAGCTTATCTCAAGGCACAATACTACAATGAAATGTTGGTTTGAAGATAAAAAATTGAGACCATATCATGTTACATATATGAGTCCAGAATCTCAAAATGAAATGATAAATTTAATAGCATCTGAAATTCGTCAGGTAATCACTTCTGAAATAAAAAATAGTTTATGTTTTGCAGTTTTGGCCGACACAACTCCAGATCTGTCACACAAAGATATAATGTCTATTGTTATCCGAAGTGTAAGTAATGAAGGTGAAATTAGGGAAAGATTGGTCAAAACAATTGAATGTAGTGACAAAACTGGAAAGGGAATGGCAGATTTAATTTTACAGTGCTTAAATGAAATAGAAATTGATTATTCGAAGCTTGCATTCCAGTCTTATGATTTTGCTCAAAATATGTCCGGGAGGTTCAATGGTGTACAAAAACATATATCTGAGATTGTCGGTCACAGTGTTCCTTACATACCTTGTCAAGATCACCGCACTAATACTGCTCTAGAACATGCTTGCAACGTTAGCATATTAATTCAAGATTTGTTTAACATCCTTGAAGAGCTCTATGTCTTTTTCACATCAAGTACAAAAAGATTTAAGCATTATCAGTCAAGTGTAGAGAACATTGATAAAGTAATTCAACTTAAAAATCTATCAAAAACCAGATGGACCGCAAGAGCTGAATCGGTCAAAGCCTTAACTCAATCGTTTGAAATGGTAATAGAACTATTAGAAAATATTTTCAATGAAAAGACTTTTGATTCCTCTACTAGAACAAAAGCATTTGGAATTTATAAAAAAATGAAAACTTTTGATTTTATTGCATCATTTTTTTTCATGAAAAACATCTTAAGCAAAATAAAAATTTTAACTGAAATTCTGGAGACACCTGATTTTAACGTCATTGACTGCATTGCGATAATAAAAAGTACTGTCCAAAGCTTACAAGCAATTAGTGATGATTCCACTGGAATGAATAATCTTATAAAAAGTTCAATTGTATTCGCTGAAAAAATGGGGATAGATGTTGAATCAGACTTCCGAAAACACCATAGAAAAAGGGTTCCACCTAAAAAAATTGATGAAAACAATAGAACAGCAATGGACATAGATTTAAATACTTTTTACAGGAAAGAATTCAAAGAAGTTTTGGACACATTAATAATGGGTTTCAATGACAATGTTTTATATATCAAAGATACTATTGAACCGATACATTCGATTTTTAAGCTACCATTCACCAAAGCAAATTTGAGCATAAGTAATCTAGAAAAAGTTATTAACATGTTTCCTCCTGGATCTGATAAACCTGACATACACGACTTGCAGAGTCAAATGGAAATACTTTTTGACTTGTGTTCAAACAATAATGTTGACTCTCTTAACGGACTTTTCGTTCATGCCAAAAAATTCAAAAATTATTTAGGTCAAGCCTTCAAACTGTGCATTTTAACATTCACAGCAGCTTATGGTGTTGCGTCAAATGAAAGGACATTTAGTCAGCTAAAAATTATAAAAAATGAATTACGAACTACCATGAGCGATGACAGACTGGATAGCTTAATGCTTTTGAAATGTGAAAATAAAATAGCGGACTTACTTAAACTGGACGATGTGATCATTAGGTGGGCTTCTTTGAAGAACAGAAGGATCAGTGTTAAATGAAAAAAATTACAATGTAAGTGTTCATTAGCAATCGTTACAATTTTTCTTTATGTAACATTTTTTGTTTCATATTTCATATATTTATATAATTTTTTTTGAATGTATGCAATGTCTCTAACTTTGAATCTTACATTTATTGCATTATTTGAAATTGTTTCTTTAACCTTTGTGGTAAAAGTATAATCTTTATCTCTTTTTCTTCTGATCTTTATTTTCATGCTGAAAAAATAGCAATAAATCTAGTTTTTTTTTTTTTTTTTTTTTTGGAAAAGAAATTATTTTTAATGCATAAGTATTGTTATCATTATAAGCACATTGCATTGTATAATTTTAATTGGAAATTAGAACAATATTTTTCAAGTTGGGAAATTTTTAAATTCTCCCCCCCCAAAAAATATCTGTAGCTACGCCTCTGCCTCTGGGGCTTTGGCTCTGGGCCCAACAATTTCGGGGGCCCACAAATTATATGGCTGATTTTTTCCCCCTTAATCAAATAATTTTCAAATAATATTGTTTTATAAAATATGAAATGTAAAATTTAAATATTCTGAATGTCTCAATAAACTTTTTAGAAGCTTTTAAAATAGGCACTTTTCACCCAAACAACTTTGTCAACTCATCAAATAAATCTTTTTTTTTTTTTTTTTTTTTTTTTCTGAAAGTGTCGCCAAAGATGGGTAGTAAGGGATCCCAACTTTTTACCTGGCCCTGGGCCCAACTTCACCTTGATCGGGCTCTGCTCCCTAGTGGGCACTGGAGTCTTCCAGGAGGGCGGTGGCTGTCCCAAAAGCAGATGGGGCATAAAGACAGGGGCAACGCCGTGGCGTCCCTACCAATTTAAGATAGTAATGTTATAAAACTAGCTAATCTCCGTAGCATTTCTCGGAGTGTGAAGAAAACCTGAAATATACCCTAATATGAAATCCATGAATTCATTTTAATACGATCGAATTTCGAATCGAGCCCCAATAATCGAATTTCAATTATTAATGACAAAAAATTCATTAACTGCTATTGATGGTTCCTCAGTTATTATGGTTCATGAACTTTTCAACTGAAAAATATAATTACAAATGAATATTAAAATTGAAAAATATTAAATTACTAGCAGCCCGCCCTCGCTTTGCTTCGGTCTAGAGCAAGTCTGTTTTATGTATACAGATTATAATCAATAGTATTGTCAGCGCACGCGATGTAAGGATTTTTTTAAGTCATTATTCTACACCTTGGGTTACATTATTGGCAGTTTAGTAAGGATCCCTATTTTTTTTTATATATGTAAAAATATAGCCTATATTCACCGGAAATAGTGTAGCTTTGCAACGGGGGAAGAATTTTTAAAATCCGTCAAGTAGTTTCGGAGCCTATTCAATTCAAACAAACAAACAAATCTTTCCTCCTTATAATATTAGTATAGGTAATCAATAGTATAGGCAGCGCACGCGATGCAAGGATTTTTTAACGTCATTTTTCTACACCTTGGGTTACAATATTGGCATTTTAGTAAGAATCCCTATTATTTTTTTATTATTTATTTATTAATATAATATAGCCTATGTTCACCGGAAATAGTGTAGCTTTCCAACGGTGGAAGAATTTTTAAAATTAGTCAAGTAGTTTCGGAGCCTATTCAATTCAAACAAACAATCAAATCTTTCCTCTTTATAATATTAGTACAGATAATCAATAGTATAGGCAGCGCACGCGATATAAGGATTTTTTAACGTCATTTTTCTACTCCTTGGGTTACAATATTGGCATTTTAGTAAGAATCCTTTTTTTTTTTAAATTTATTTATTTATTTATTTATTAATATAATATAGCCTATGTTCACCGGAAATAGTGTAGTCTTCCAACGGTGGAATAATTTTTAAAATCCGTCAAGTAGTTTCGGAGCCTATTCAATTCAAACAAACAAACAATCAAATCTTTCCTCTTTATAATATTAGTATATAGATTACGTGCGAAAAGCATTAACTGAGTAAAATCACATCCTATTTAAAACATGTATTAAAACGCTTATCTTATAGTTTAAAAACGAGACACTTTCTATTAGATGTTATTATAAAATTCAGGGTGACAACGAAATTTTTTATTTAACTATGATATAAAGGCTGATTTTTAAATGCTTGACTGATATGACCAGATTTTGTTTATATCCTACGAAACGGCATGCAAAACATTTCTTTTAATCTCAGAGTTAAATCTTTAGAATTACAAGAAAAGTGTGGCATATCTTTAAATTAAATCCTACATTTTACAAAAAAGATTATTCGTGTTTCGTGTATATGTAATTAAAAAACCGAAAAAAGAAGAAAAATTAATTAAATGTTATAAATTTATAAATAAACGTGAAAATAAAAATTACAAATTTACTCAACAGTGTACAAGCTGTTGTAAAGCCTAAAAACTACACAAACGATCTACTTCTGAGAACTTCATCAGGAAAATGCTGTCATATTGCTTATATAATGAATTTTTCAATTTCAAGACAGTTTTGCTTTGTTTTGGAAGTAGGGAAGAGTGGGGATGAAAGGAACAATTTTTACATTTTTACTAATAACTTAAGCTGTATACAGTTGTTAATTAAAAAAATATTACTTAAAGAATACTTCCAGCATTATTTAGCAACTTATTGACATACTAATTTCAATAAACAATTGTTTTTTAAAATTTTAATATCTATATATTTTTAACATGCTTGCATACTGTCTTCATCCCCATGGTGGGGATGAATGGAACAACTTTGGGGATGAATGGGACAGGTAAAAAATTTATTCTAAACATATTTTATTTGAAAACTGAGTGATATATTTTATTTTACTACATATTGACTGAAGCTAATGTCAAATGACAACATTCCTTTGGTTCTGGCAGTTCCCAGAGATCTAGGCTTTGGTAGTTTCATAACAATATCCTCCAGATTAACAAAATAAATTTCTGGTGGATCGGTATATGGTAAAATAAGGAATTATTATCCTTTTTTCTCAAGAATTGTACTTGAAGGTTATCATTATTGTTCTTTAAAACCCTAGCAACGTAATGATAAATATTTTTTTCCCACATATCTTTGTTAGGAGAAAGTCGTCTTTTATTATATTATCCAAGCCGCAAACTTGGTGATCTATATAACTCGAAATCATATTCAAATCACTTTCATCTTCATCATGAAGTGATAAATTGTCAGATTCATCAGTACTGTGCATACCTTTACTAAAAATATTTCTTGAATGCAGGGAATTCATTTTTCTTGGTTTCTGTTTTTTTCTTTTTTACAATTTCCTTTTCCATATTGTTTTTCTGGTGTATCGGTTAGGACACGACAGTGGCGTCGTTTTCTCCCCTTAAGGCCCCTGTCCTCGCTCGAGTAAACGCTCGCGAGCTAATGCTATTCCTAAGGGGAATCATTTTTCTAATAACTCTCTCGCATTTTGACATTTTTGAATAATTTTTTTACATTGGATAGCTGAGGTGCATGCCGACAGCGCACCTTTTTTACTTTTTCGATTTTGGTTGTAGATATTTTTTACAAAGTTAGTTTCACTTTCAAAACCGGTTTCGAAACTGAAAGTGCTTTTTAAAAAACATATCTGTAACCAAAATCGAAAAAGTAAAAAAGGTGCGCTGTCGGCATGCACCTCAGCTATCCAATGCAAAAAAAATTATTCAAAAATGTCAAAATGCGAAAGAGTTATTAGAAAAATGCTTCCCCATAGGAATAGCATTAGCTCGCGAGCGTTTCCTCGAGCGAGGACAGGGGCCTTAACATCTGGTTTCTAGGTAATGACTAAATGTAATTTTATTTATTATGGAATAGCCCTGGGGATGAATGGTACAGTCCCACATGGTTATATAAAACAGTGATTAGGCTTAGTAAACGCTGTCAGTATTGTTCATTTGCATCATAAGTATAACAAGAAATTATATCATTTTAACATTAAAAATATTATAAAGTTTTGAGAAGGTTAACTATCAATTAAATACTAAAAAGATTGAACAAAAAAACTTACTTTGGTTCTTGAAAAATACACTTTGTACAATAGCTAATCTGTTATGGATATTGCTTTGAAACTTTGTCTGTTGAATGACCTCAATACTGCCATCAGTCAGGTAAATTATCGAATTATTTATGTTTGGGGAACATATATAAATTTCTGATGTCCCATTCATCCCCTGTCCCATTCATCCCCACTTTCCCCTAGTATGATAGCGTTTCCCTGATGAAGATCTTAAAATATCTAGAAGTTGGTTATCTTAACTTTATTTTAATGTTTGTATAGTTTTTAGACTTTACAACAACTTGTATACCGTTTAGTAAATTTGTAATATTTATTTTCACATTTATTTGTAACTTTTCATGGTGTAAATTTCCGGCTCTTTCCCTATAAATAAACATTTAAGACGAGCAGTTTTCCATAATCGAAGTGTCCTATAGCTTTTGATAATAATGTTTTTTCAAAGAAAACAAGTTTAAACTTATATGAAATATAAAGAAATGAAAGACCTTCTTAAAACACCTTTTTTTAATGGAGTTTTAGGAAGGTTTTATAGATTTTAATGTTTTTCTAACCAATGAAAACTATGGGAATTAAATCATTAGAATTAGAAGAAAAGAGCGGTATATCTTTAAATTAAATCCAACATTTAATCCAACATTACACACACACACATACGCAAAAAATAAAAAAAAAGATTTAATTGTAGCTTATAAATGTAGATTTAAGTGGAGGAGTTTTCCATAATCAAAGTGCCCTATTACAGGGCCGTAGCTAAGGGGGCGCTATGGGAGGATCAGCCCCCTAAAATATTTTGAGCCCCCCCCCCCCCTGGAAAAAATTCCAAGGTCACTCAATGAATTTCTGTTCCGAAAATTCAAATGAAATTCTGTTCAAAAATCTAATTTAGTTTTGAGGCCCTCTCACAGTTTTGCAGATTTACTAAATTGTATTTAAAATAAGTGTTTCAACACTCCCTCATCCTATTTGTATGCATGAAGCTAACATGATGTTTAATTTTGCACCAGTTATACACTGAAAATTTTTATCATCCTTACTTTTCTTAGCATAAAATGAAGTTACTATAACAGTTTAATAAGAAACTATGTACCTACAATGTGAATATGCACTAATTTATCTTTCTGCGTCAGAGAGAGAGAAAAAAATATGAGCCCCCCCCCCCCCTTCTATTGTTCACTTTTAGCTACGGCCCTGGGCGTATAACTTTTGATAATAATGTTTTTTCAAAGAAAATAATTTTAAACTGGTGTGAGACATAAATAAATAAAAAAACTTAAAAAAATAAAAAAAAACATTTTTAAATGGCGTTTTAAGAAGGTTTTATAGTTTTTAATGTTTTTCAACAAATGAAGGCTATGGGAATTAAATCATTAGAATTAGAAGAAAAGTGTGGTATACCTTTAAATTAAACCCAACATTTTAATTAAGCAATTATTCGTAGCTCGTAATTAAAACACACACCCAAAAAGGATTTAAATAAAGCTTATAAATGTACATTTTAAGTGGATGAGTCTTCCATAATCCGAGTGTTCTATAACTTTTGAAAATAATAATAATTTTCCAACATAATGAAATTATGAAATGCATTTATTATCATGAAAGCTACGCCAGTTATCTTGTGATTGAAATAATTATTTATTCTGTTTCTCAAATGTAAAATAATAAATATAAATAAAAAAAATTGTGCGTCGGCCGGGAGTCGAACCCGGGTCAACTGCTTGGAAGGCAGCTATGCTAACCGTTATACCACCGACGCTTGAAAGCTTTACATATAATTATCTTTATGAAAGAAAACGCATAATTCAGCTGGCCGAAATTAAACAAGGAAGAACAGTGTCATCCGTGACATACAATGGAAGTTGTTTATCGACAAAATAAGTTTTCTTTTCTTCCCCACTGAGCATGCATTCGAGTTTATATTCCCGTATATAACGTTATTATTTTAGGGGAAAGGGGTCTGGCACATGATATCGTAAGATATTTCAAAGAAGATGAGGGGGGGGGGGGTTGTCTTTTGTTATCGATATCATTTTTGATCCTATCATTTTTTTTTTTTTTTTTTTTTTTTTTGTAACATTGTTTTCTTAGTCTGTTATCTACTTTCATGAAAATATAAAGCTATATTAATATTAAAATCACTAAAATATTAGAAAAATATTTCAATTTTAAATATAGAATGCTCTAACGTTTGACATTCCTATTGCTCTTCATATGTGTATACAAATATAGTTACAGTTGTTACATATACTAGTCACAATTTTGAGGTGCCATATTTGAAAGGAAGTTTGTGTTTGCTAATAAATGAAACAGAAAGAAAAAGAATGTTGTCCACTTGTTTTGTTGATAAGAATTTCTATTTGTGTCCCACTCCTCCTCCGTTCGGGGCAAGAGCAACAAGACATTATTACTGTTGAATGCATTGTGTAACAAAATGCTATTATAAAATACTTTTAAATAGTAACAATTTCTTTTAACTGTTAGGTGATATAAAGTGATATTTTATTGACTTCTCTTCCTTTGAATCAATAAAATATGCGAAATATAAATGTGACTATTTTGTATATCACTCCAAATTACAAAAATAAATTCTAAAGAAAAAAAAAAAAAAAAAAAAAAAAAGGTTCATATTTTGATAACGATATTATTAAGGGAGTGGAGGGTGTTTAAGGGATGGTAAAATATAATGTTGGAAGAGGGAGGGGTTCAAAAATTACAAAAAAGTTGATAACGTTGTATTTGCACAGCCCCTTACGCTGTATCCCGTCTTGTGTAAGTAACGTAGCAATGCAATCAGGGGGAAATAATCAGTTTCAAAAATGGGGCTGGTCACCCAGCTTCGGAATTCTCCTTGGTAATATTAAGTCTATGGGCATTTGATGCATTCTTATATGAGCAATTCCATCTCAACTCAGGCAGTTCATGTCAATTCACCATCGCAGATTTTTTTCAAAAAAATACAGTAGTTACAAGTAAGTAAAACACAATATTTCCCAACAGGATTTTTACCAAAATTTTTTTTTCCTCCGGTTACAGCACTTTTAAGTTTGTGATAAAATTGACAATTTTCAGAAAAACTGAAAAACGCTTCATTTTGAAATGGACACAATACCAAACATATTCAACATATTCAGTCATTTTATCTTTTACAAATAGTTATTAAACTGAATTTTACTTTAGCACAGTTTTAAAAAATATTGTGACATTTTTACTTAATTAAAAAAAATTAGTTTTTAAGTACAAAAAATATAATTATTACTGAATTCAAGATTTTTTTTTCAGAATGAAAAAAATATTTTAAAGCTAAGCATTGATGGCAATCCAAAGACCTTTAATGGCAGTTTTAGAGCAAATTTTATTGTAACCCTAAGGTGCATACAGCTTTTGTAATTCAATTTTAAATTATGCAAAATCTTGTAAAATCGCTACTTTTGAAGTGCAATTTCTCAAAAACACCATTTTTTAAAAATCTGATAATATGCTCAATAGATACCTTATTAGTTTCTAATAAATACCTTACAAGAAAATCCTGTACTTTTGCTTAGAAAATTTTATACGATTTTTTGAAAATAACATGTTGTGTGTTTTTTTCAAAAAACCAGAAAGTCAAGCTCTTTCTTATTTAACCGAATTTGTAATATGATTAATATTTCAAACTAAAAAATACAACCCTGGTACATAATTATTACTGTTAAAATATAGCTAACCATTTGCTTAAGTTTAAAATTGTATAAAATACAGCCATTAGTAAAATTAAAATTGATCATATGTCATTTCATTCCATACTCATAGATGTATCAAATTCACCTACAGTGTGTTAGATATTTTGTTATGTAGTATTGGATATAATATATTAATATGCAGATACATACATTACAGAAGAATTGGGTAATGAAAATTTCTTGAATTAACTTCAACTCCTTATCATCGAAATTTTCAGTACCTAATTCTTCTGTAATGTATGTATCTGCATATTAATATATTATATCCAATACTACATAACAAAATATTCAACACACTGTATGTGCACATTTTCCAATGGTAATGCACATTCATCTTTTTTTCTTTCCAGATTCTTCTGGCCACTGGAATGCTTTAGCAGGATTATGGGGGTACATGAATGATACTTTAATGTCATGTAGTTCTCGTGATATACCATTGATTTGTCCTATCCACCAATTATTTTCATAAATGCATCCAATGAAATCGCCAATTTGGAAATCATGTATTGAATATTGTTTTTTTTATTTGGCTGGAGGTTTCAACTTTTGTCAATATATTTTTAATCGTTCGTCCCATATAACCTTCATTATTTTCAATTTCCTCAATAATGTTTAGATGGTATACCAGCAATAGATCTTACATTGGCATATTCTTTCTCTTTATTAGCTCTATAAGCTTGAATAATCTTTTTGTCTAGATGTAGCAGAATGATATTTTTTAACAGAGAGGAAAGTTCAGCAACAAATCAGACAGAATCTCGGATAGCTCTTATTATAACAATTCTGAATAAAAACACCTTCACTAAAATGTTCTATTTTTATACAGCATTAGTAAATGGTAGATTGTAAGATAATAATTGTTAAAAAGAAATTTAATGAAATAGAAAATTTTCTTCATGTTGATTTTTTTATATTAAGAAAATTATTACAATTTTAAATATAACTGTACTGTTAAAATACATTGTAATAAGTCAGGATCAAAAAATTTAAATTTTTAAATTCAATGAAGTTATTAAAGAAAACTTTTAGTTATATATGTACATCTTAGAACATATTAAAACATAATCATCATAGAATATCAAAATATATTTTAATAAAAGTGTGAAAATAATGTTTTATAATATTTTCCTCTAAGCAAAAATATACCTGTTCAATAGCAATCTAATTATTGAGTACTAAAAGGAAAGAAAATGAAAAGAAAATCAGATTTTTCTTTTTTTAAAGGGGAGTTTGAATTATTTACATTTTATGAATAGGAATTTTTGAAGATTAGCTTATATTTATCTGCCATAATTATGTGCATAGTATTACCTTTTCATTAAACAATAGAAATCATATTATTAATTCAGTGAAATAAGAAAGAGCTTGACTCTGGTTTTTTGAAAAAACACACAACATGATATTTTCAAAAAATCATATAAAATTTTCTAAGCAAAAGTACAGGATTTGCTTGTAAGGTATTTATTAGAAACTAATAAGTTATCTATTGAGCATATTATCAGATTTTTAAAAAATGGTGTTTTTGAGAAATTGCACTTCAAAAGTAGCGATTTTACAAGATTTTGCATAATTTAAAATTGAATTACAAAAGTTGTATGCACCTTAGGGTCAAAATAAAATTTGCTCTAAAACTCCCATTAAAGGTCTTTGGATTGCCATCAATGCTTAGCTTTAAAATATTTTTTTCATTCTGAAAAAAAATCTTGAATACAGTAATAATTATATTTTTTGTACTTAAAAACTAATTTTTTTTAATTAAGTAAAAATGTCACAATATTTTTTAAAACTGTGCTAAAGTAAAATTCAGTTTAATAAGTATTTGTAAAAAAATAAATTGACTGAATATGTTGAATATGTTTGGTATTGTGTTCATTTCAAAATGAAGCGTTTTTCAGTTTTTCTGAAAATTGTCAATTTTATCACAATCTTGAAAGTGCTGTAACCGGAGAAAAAAATTTTTTGGTAAAAATCCTTTTGGGAAATTTTGTGTTTTACTTACTTGTAACTACTGTATTTAAAAAAAAAAAAAAAAAAAAAAAAAAAAAAAAAAAAAATCTGTGATGGTGAATTGACGCATATCAATACTGCCTGCCTGAATTGAAATGGAATAGCTCATATTTAAAATATCGCTTGGGGAAATTAATATTTTTAACTTCTTTTCACCGTGTACTCTTTTTAACGGATGTTCGTTTTTTTAATTATTTCTAAAAATATTTCTAAAATTTATGCTTATTTTAATATTTTATGTGTTTAACACTGACGAACTGTGAGTAAGATTTTAGCACTTCATACAAATTAAATATTATACTTCAGAAAAATTTTGAAAACTAAGAAAAACACAGACATCTTTTAAGAAGATGTAAAATAAATGTAAAAGGATTTGATATCGGGGGATTTGACGAAATTAGGGATTTTTTTCTTCAAGTCCCTTTTTTGTTATCGTTTTTACTTACTTATTTTTTTTTATTTATTTATTTTTTTTTTTTTTTTTCGCGTTAAGAGTTGGTTTTATCAAAACCTTGTGTACAAAAGTTGTAGATTGCAGATAACACTAAGAAGATTTATAATAAATTTATTTGGATTTGATATCTTGGGAACTGACGAAGTTATGATTTTTTTTTCTCCCTAAATCTTTATTTTTTTTCGCCCTTTGGCCCCACCAGTGGCCGCGAGGGTCTGACCTCAAAACTGGTAGACGGTAGGTGCTGGGTTCGAACCCAATCGCGACCGTCGGCCTAACCGTTCGAAGTTTTCCGTGGTTTTCTTCGAACCTTGCGTAAATACGGGTTAGGTCCCCTTAGAAAGACCCCCACGGAGGGCAACTCACCCCATAGGGCCTATATCCCATAGCGTAGATAATCGGCCGACAAAAATGCACCAAAAAATGCACCTTTGAGCCAATTTTTAATTTTATCAAAAAATTTACCATAACCAAATTTTTGGCTCTTTTTTATAGAAATAATAATAATTTTAAACTGATTAAATTATTTTTTATTTAAGAAACTGCGAGGTTTTTTCGGTTTTCACAAAAACCCTCCCTATTTCCGCCTCCTTGGTCTGATTTTGACCATTAACGAACTTAACCAAGATTTTATGCATCTTGATTTTATATATCAGTTTGGAAGAGATTTGAGCAGAATTATGGAAGTTATTGTGTCCATAAAAAAGTGAAATATACTACCTCTGACAAAAAAGTTCGGTGAATGAATTCAGAATGACATATCTGGCAACACTGAGGAAACAAAACGCTGCACCTGCATAGAGGCAAGTGTTGATCATCTTCCCTTACCTTTGTTCAGTTTAGCGTCGTTTATGTTCTGTGTAAGATGTGCTTTACTAAATGCTTGTTCAGTGTGTTGGTTCTTAACTGAGAACAAGAAAATGAACGAACAAAAGATCAGTTTAAAGTTTGGTTTTAAGCTTTGCAAGATACCGAAAGAAATTCATGAGGGGTGGTGCAAATTGAACATCCACCATACTCGCCAGATCTCAACTCTCTAGACTTCTTCCTATTTTCACGACTGAAACTCTCTTTGAAAGAGATTTGACCCTATTGCTGACATCCAACGAAACGTGACGAAGTCCAATCCCAAAAGAAGACTTCTTGCGAATTTCCCAGAACCATGTATAGGAGATGTCAGTGGTGCATAATTATAAAAGATGACTATTTCGAAGGATGCTATGGTAAGTTTCGTTAATATTTCATCTACATTAATGTTATTCACCGAACTTTATTGTCAAAGGTAGTATATATAAAGTTTTTTACTGGAGGTTATTTTGGGTTCTAGGTGTCATGATCGTCAGAGCCCGATTAAAGACGTATTGGGCCCCCTCGCACTAAAATAGTAAGTTAGACTTTTCTCCCGAGGGTGGTATTTGAGGAATTATAAGTAGATTATCATACGATTGCAAGTTAAACAAAAATGTTTTTGGTTTTAGGGAAAGTAATTGCAGGAAGCTGCAATAATAAAAAAAAAAATAATAATAATTTTATTAAATTTGGAATCTTTTCAGCAGTGGGCCCAAGGCACGGCATCGTTGGTCTGTGTGGTAATCAGGTGATAATCGGTGTAGATCTGCAATTTTTTTCCAGAAATTACAACATGGGAAAGAATGTAATTGTTAGATTTTATACGAAATCTACGTAAAACAAAATATTAGCTCAATAGGATCTCTTCGTCGTAGATATACAGTTCAGTAGATCAATACAATTTAATACCGTTTCGCAAAAGAAATTCAAGCTTAGAAACGATATCAAATTACCCCCGTAAAATTAAAGTGATACCTGGACGGTTTTCACTGTTGATAACATAAAGTGAAACTTTTGACCTTGACCCTGACTTTTTCAAATGTCAAGTTTTTCGAATAAGTGTTTGATGACATTTTGCTAAACAAATTGAATCTAAAATTTGAATTTTGCCGGCATATTCACATGCATACAGGATTTATTTAATGCTCTCTTCCAGTAGTATTAAATGTGGTTAACTGAAGATGAACATCGCAGATTTTTTTTGAAGGGGGATTTAAAATTGTATTATATTAAAAGGAAAACTGAAGTTACATGTTTGTTGGAATTTGAAAAGAACGAAACATTAAGAGGTGAGACAGGACAAAATATAAAGAAAAAAAAAAAAAAAAAAATCTGGCCAGACATCGGAAAGATAAACTGTAAGAACTGAAATTGATATTTATTAAAAGAAAAACAAGGCGCTTTTAACCAGCCTCTATTTAAGAAAATTAATTTGATTTCTAAAAACTAATTATTATATTTATTAAATAAAATGTCCTGTGAGTTGCAATTACTACAAAATGGAAGAAAAGATGTTTCAAAGAGCAGTCAAAGAAATTTTAAAATACTATAAACATAAGTATACCATTCCTAGAAAGTATATAATATAACCAGAAATAATATAACCAGCTCCATAAGTGATTAAAATTATTAACATGTATTGTATTCGTTCGCTTAATCATCGTTAGACTAAAAAATATCTTTAAAATTTGCGTATACAGATCTATAGATAAACATATCTATTGTAACTTTTTTATTGCAGAAATTTGAAGGCTTTCTTTTTAAAGCTTTAACTGATATAACTTTAACTTTTTGCCAGCCTAGCATTTTCAACTCTCATATGTTGGTGTTAGTGAGAAATACATAATCTGGACATTTCACCCTGTTGGTTCTACGTTTAGTTGGCAAGTGATAATTCACGTTTTAAATATTCATTACAAAATTTATTTCAGAAATCCAGACTCTGATAGCGGGCAGAAGTTTGCTGAAGTTGCCGAAGCTTACCATGTGCTCAGCTCTCCTAAATGGAAAGTGCTTTTTGACCAGTTTGGGGAAGAAGCCATCAAAACTGGGGTACCAGTTCCACCTGTTGGAAATGAACTTCAAGGGCCTATTGAAGTTTATTCATTTCATGGTGACTCAATGAAGGTATGTATATGTATGCAGTAATTCACAGATTAACATTTTATGACGCAAATTATTATTTAATGGAATTTTTACTTTGTAAAACATTTTTGCAAAATTTTAGAAAATGCGTCAAAAGATTTGTGCAATCGTTAAATAAGTTTTAGAAACTTTCGTCTCGTTAAAATTAACAAACTTAATAGGTATTTATAGGGTTTTGAAGAATATTTCACGTTAGCAGAATTATCTGGCTTTGGTCGTGTTAACCTTTTCCGGCACGGGCAAAATGTGTTAGTAAAATGAGAAATAATCGACTGACACCGGAATTTAGAAACAACTTTTTGAGGAATTAAGAACCCCCTTAATTTAAGCTTTCACTGGAAAAGCAAAATATTATTAAAATATTATTGGTGTCATTTGCAAGTTTGGAATTAAAATTAGGTATTCCGGACTGGGCGCAGTGTGTCGGAAAGGGTTAATCATGCGGACCTTCCAGATAAAATAAAGGGAAATTAAATAATATGACAATAATGGAGATTCGTGCATTTTTCGTCAAGAAAAGACTAAAAATATAATTAAACAAGTTGGAAATTGCACGTGAACGTAGCGAATGAGGTGCGTTCGTACGATAACGAAGTTTTAAAAATATTCAGATCTTGCTGATATAGTAGAGCGTACTCCGGATACAGTATAGTAGTCGAAATCTTTACGTTTCTGTAAATATGCAGGAAGTAATTTTTATTACACTTCAGCAACGTATATCTTATTCATAAAATGTGAAATAGTTGAATATAATTAAAACACGTACCAAACCATGTTTCCCCGTATAGCATTATATAGTGGAATACTTTTGTGCGGCCCTGTAATTTAATAATAAAAATTCTTTGCATCACAGATTGTACAGACTGCATATTTTAGTATATATTTCATAGATTCATGCCAATTCTATTATGTTCGAATAAGTGTAACATCATTAAAATGCATTTGAAACTTTTTTCCCATTGACCGTAATGTAACGGAATCCTTTTGATTGTCCCTGTAATTGATCTATGCATCCGATTTTCATAACATTTGAAATGACTCGACTAAATTACGCAATAATTATATGTTTTAAATTTCAAACGATTAAAATGCATTTAAAAATTTTTTCCCTATTGACCGTAATGTAACGGAATTCTTTTGAATGTCCCTGTAATTGATCTATCCATCCGATTTTCAAAAAATTTGAAATAACTCGACAAAATTATGTTATAATTATGTATTTTAAATTTCAAACGATTCGGTTGGGTAGTTTTTGTGTTGTTATATGCGGACAGACGGACGGACAGACAGACGGACAGACGGACAGACAGACAGACGGACGGACTGAGCGACAACAATAGGTGCTACGTATTTACATAATTACGAACGCACCTAAAAATATGACGTTTGTATGTCGTAACCATAGTAAAATCCCTCAACTTTAAACATCAGAATGGTCGTTTTCATTGACGGGTGTAAAAGAATAAAATATTATTTTAAAGGCAATACGAAAGTAGTCTTTGGGGGTCACCATAATACTTACCCATCATGGATATGCATACTGTAAAATATGAAAATAAAACATGTGTAAACGTTTTATAAAATGCACTGCAATTTCAAAATAAAATTTAACCTCATATTTAAACATTTTTAATACATAGTAGTGTTCTATTACTGAATTGCGGGTGCTGCTTGATTATCCCTTCGACCCATTTCGACAAATTATATAAATACTATTATTTTAAACACAATCAAACTGATTAATAAAGTTATCATACGAATTGAGCATTTCCAGCTGAGCGAAAAATTGCCCAGGCCGGGAATCGAACCCGGATACTTGGCTTACAAGGCCAATGCTTTATACCTGTTAAGCTATCTGGGCGATAGCCGGCTGGGATTTCTCACTCAGATAACCTATCTGAGCGAAAAATCGCAGCTGGTTATCGCCCAGATAGCTTAATAGGTAAAGCATTGGCCTTGTAAGCCAAGTATCCGGGTTCGATTCCCGGCCTGGGCAATTTTTCGCTCAGCTGGAAATATTCAATTCGTATAAATTATATAAATCTTCAAACTACTCGCAAAATTACACAATTTTTATTTTAAATACCGAAAGAAAATTAGAAAAAGATTAACAAAAGTCTAAATAAAATGCAGAATTAAAAATCACTAGTGACATAACAAACATATGTAATGTGTTTAATGTGTTTAAGTTATTATTGGCATTTAATCTTATAGTTTGGCAATAGTTTTTTGGTCGACGGCATAATCAAGTAGTAAAGAGTTGCGTAAAAGAAACTTTATAACTCCAAAAATAAATAATCACACTAACTAACAGATTACTGTGTCGGATTAAGCATCTTATTCCCAATTAAAATATATCTTTTAATTGAAATTTGAATGAAATGCAGGGTCATGAAAAATCGAAGAATATGGAAAATAGGATTATGAATATCTCGTCAACTAATTATCCGACTGATTTCATTCCTTATGCAAAATTTATGTTTTTTAAATTGTCTTTTATGTTCGCTCCTTAAAATAAACAATTTCGAAATTTTTATATGCCTTTTATCAGAACGAATATTTTGAGAGCCAGGAAAATATAGTTTATGATAAACGAAGTTATTGATATTAAATAGGCTTCTTTTTATATTGTACATACTAAGTACACATCAAATTTCAAGTCTCTATCTCATTTGTTCGGAAGATAGAACGTTTACAGACACACACATAGACATAGATGAACGGCATTTTTTTTTTTTTCAAAAAATATGTTTTTTGGAATCTTTAGTGTCTGAAACGTATAAATCCGTCATTATTTGTTTTTCGATTTTTAAAATGGTTACAAGATTTACTACCCTGTACTACGTATGATGGGTAAGTAAAAAGAAAATTAACCAAATAGTGTAGCAGTTTTGGTTATAGTTTAGTAGTAACAATTTAGTGGATTCTCGTTAGCATGCCATCTAATCTAAATTTTCAAGCAAAAACATGTCAGTTAGCGACTGTGAAATCATACTGGTGGTGACAATGGCCTACTCCATAAAATGTGGTTTTACTGGAATTTTCTTAATTTCTAAAAATTGCCCAATTTCATTTTTTGCATTGTCAAATAGAAAAAAGTACAGTAAAACCCCGATAATTCGGATTAATTGGGACCAGATCCAATCCGGATTACCCGGAAAATAAGAAAAAAAATGAAATAGAATAATACATACGTACAGAAAATCACCTTTATGTTTAACTTATTGGTTATTTACAGACAGTAAAAATGTTTACTTTGTAACAAAAAAGTTTGTTATTTTTTGCTGTGCCAGTTTTCTATACCTTTTGTGAGCCGTACGGTCACACATCTGCTTGAGCATAAGTAGTTCGTTGAGTGTAGTTTAAATAAGAGTTTAAATAAGAAAGCTTAAGGTATTCTTCCGAAAAGATTTCAGATTTTTTTTTTTTTTTATTCAGAATACGACGATGAAACAAGTTTATGCTATGGAAATTAACCAAATCGTTTCTCAATCGCTTGACCAAACCGATCCGGATTATCCGGAGATCCGGATTTACGGGGTCCGGATTTGCGGGGTTCTACTTTACTCTTAAATGAAATTTGTTTGAAAATTTTATCTAATTTTTCTCATTTTTAATGATTTTAAATTATTTTTGAGACTTGAGACGTGTATACTTTAAAATTTTTGTGCAACCGAATTACGATACATGAACCAGTTTGCACTTCACGCAGTATTATAAGGGAAACACATGTCCATTAGTAGCACTTGCATCATATTTATTCATCATATTCAATATATCAGATTAATAAAGGTCGCTATAAATAGTAGAAAAAAAAATTACGATTAATAGCTTGTCAATACTAACAAGGAAGGTCTCCATACAGGCATACTCGGAAAAATCTGAAAAAAATACAGAATGTTCTTCTCATATGGGTATACATGTTTATAAAAAGTTTTTGGCGGAACTTCCATACAACGTCCGTAAAAAAAAAAAAAAAAAAAAAAAAAAAAAAAAAAAAAAAAAATGTAAATTTCGTTTATTTGGCGATTTATCTCCCGTTGGCGAAAAAACGAAATTTTGAAAAATACACTTTTACGCTTCGAATACTTTTTAAAGAAAAAACTTTCTATGTTCAATTTGTTTAAATTAGTTTAGTTTAAAAAATTTTAGTATTGCATTTTTAGTTTTCTTTACGTATAGTTTTGTCAGATACATTTATATGTACTTATAATAAAATC
This sequence comes from Maratus speculifer, assembly GCA_964019185.1. Classification (NCBI taxonomy): domain Eukaryota; kingdom Metazoa; phylum Arthropoda; class Arachnida; order Araneae; family Salticidae; genus Maratus; species Maratus speculifer. The sequence continues at coordinate 714,445 of CAXHSM010000015.1, read as the reverse complement.
TATTATATTTTACGATTTAAAACACAATTTATATTGATTAAAATTGATCCAAACTGAAAAGTATGACACAGACGATTAGACATTGTTGCTATGGAAACCTCTTTTCCGGATTGGAAATGTTTTGAAATACGTATTTTTTTTTTTTCTTTCCCATTTTTTTACAAGCAGTTACATTTTTAATTTGCTTTTCCAATTGTATAATTCACGTAAGCTTTTTACATATTTAAACGTCGTTTGTATACTTTTGAAACTGCGATTTGATTTTCCCGAATACTCATTACGCCAGAAATTTACGGCCTCACTTTTAAAATCCAACGATACAGGTTTTATATTTGAATGTTTTGATACACAAGATAATACGCCAGAGAGTTCACTTTCATCGGAATTTTGCAATACTGCGTTCGATGAGAGATATGGCTTAACAATAATTTAGTGGTCTATGTTAATATGCCTTTCACATTCATATTCTTTTAAAATTTCGATTATGCAATTTTTTAATTGAATTTCAACTTTCGTAAATTTGTCAGCCTTATATTCCTTTCCATATTCTTTAAATAGCATCAAAACAATATTGTGTGTTCATTCTCAAAACCGCTATTTTATACAAAAACAGAAAGTGATTAATATTCCCGATACTAAAACAAAATTTTTAAAGTTAATTGAAAGAGAAAGCAAATTTTTGTAACTTTCAAAATATAAAAGAAATAAATTGAGTAATTGAAAAGAAATTTCAAGTTGCCTATAACTTAAAATAGATATTTGCAAATCATAATACACACAAATATTTTTTCAATAATAAAATTAAATAGCTATAGCAACTAGCAACATGTATAATACAAAATAATAACAATAATAATAATAAATTCTTCTATGGTTTAAGTTTAAATTCATTAAATATTGCACATTCTACAAGTCAATTAAAATCCATTTTCAGATTCGATAAAATCGTCTGCTTTTGGCGAGGAAATGCGCTGCTCGCCAAATCACGCTTCGTTTTCAGCTTTTTACGGCAATTATTCCAAAGTATTTTATTTTTTTACCTATCTCCTATTGTAATTCCGCCGCTAAATTTGACTGATCCTCTATTACCTACATGAGTAGTTTAATTCGTAATTTTTTCAAAAAATTCTGAGTATGCTTAGTATGGAGACCTTCCTTATAAGCACCAAAAATGATTTTTGGTTTAACTGTTGGGCAATATAAAACATATAGTAAACGTAAAAAATCTTTTTGTATTTTAAAGTAAAAGCGATTCTTTTCTATGCTGTGAACGGGCAGTATATAGCCATCTTTAACCACGGATTTCAGTGTGGATTGCCCGATTAATTTTAAGCGAAAATTTTCAGTCATAAAAAGTAAATGTACAGCAACTAACCTGAAAATGACTTCAAATTCTAGAAGCTTCCAGTACTGATGTCTAACCTTGAAGTTTTCTTTTAACCCTTTGAGCTCTGATGGTTGAATTTTCATATTTTCAACTACTTAATTTTAATTCTGAAATGTCATATTCGCACCAGAATATTCGACCAAATTTATTTTTAAAGGGTTTAATGAACTTTTTCGTGTATGTCGTAAACCACAAATTTTGTTTGAAAAATACTGGTGCCAATGTGACATTTGTTATTTTGGAAAAATTTACCCTCCAGAGCTCAAAGGGTTAACCCCTTGGGGATGAGCGACACGTATACGTGCCGCAAATAAGCTTAAGAATCCGTGTTTATCGCAACCAATAAAATTATACTGTAAATTTTGCCTTATTTAATCGGAGCATTTTCTCGATTTAATGTCACAAATTTTTGTTTTTTATAACCAGTGACAAAACATTAAAAATTTCGTAAAAAATTCCCGAAGGGGTTAAAAGAGAAGGTGATGATGTAAAATGATGCACTCAAGTTTCATCTCTTATTACAATCTTTAGAAAATTCGGATAATTTCGAAGTATTTGTTTTAGTTCAAAACATTGAGGAATTCTTGTTTTCATTTGTTCTCTAGTAAATTGATGAGGGACCCATCAGGAACAAATATGGTAAAGCTGTAAATTGTTGCATAGAAAGAGAAATATCTACGTTTTCCAAATATTAGTTGATGCCACTATTTCCTCACATGTCTTCGCCAATTTTCTTTTCTATAGTACGATTGCTCAAATATTAGTTGATGCCACTATTTCCTCACATCTCATTCGCCAATTTTCTTTTCTAGCACGATTGCCCAAATATTAGTTGATGCCACTATTTTCTCACATCTCATTCGCCAATTTTCTTTTCTAGCACGATTGCTCAAATATTAGTTGATGCCACTATTTCCTCACATCTCATTCGCCAATTTCCTTTTCTAGCACGATTGCTCAAACAGTGTTAACATTTCGAAAATTCACAACATTTTCTGGCCGGCTTGGATCAGGAGTCAGTTTTGTAGACAATTGTCCTTTTATGAAATCATCTAAAAATCGTAGACTCACCAAAAGATATTGTCTTTGTAAATTTCTTTCATTAAGGCGCAACTAGGCATAGAAAAAGACACGGATGTTAATGTAAAGTCTATCGGCGCGTTCTTTTCAAATATCCCGCTCAAATTTTAATATTTTTACAAGATTTTTTTTTGCATAAAATAGCTGAGGACGATCTACAACCGGCCTAGTTTTTACTTTTTTGATTTTGGTTTCATTTTTTTTAAATACTTTAATTTTCAGACAATATAACCAAAATCGAAAAAGTAAAAACTAGGCCGATTACATTATCATCTGGGTCTTTTTCTGTGCCTAAGTGTGGGGCCTTAACTGTCTCTGGAACTCTTTTGCCCGAACGATACCAGCAAAATTTTATGGCACAGCACATTTCGTTTTTAGGGTTTCCTTTCGTTTATCTGACGAATCCCTACACTCTAAAAAATAAATGTGTAAATTAGCTAATTTTACACACATATATGTGTAATATGTTAAAATTACACACTTGTTATCAAATTTACACACTTTGAATGAAAAATGTACCTGTTTTTACGTGTATTTAGTTGATGAAAGCAAGTGTGTAATTTGTTATCGCTTGATAAACACAGACAAGTGTGTAAATGCAGAAAAGGGTATGATTTTACACGAATTGGAGTGTTATTACAATTTAAGCATAGTTATGCATACACGGAGAAATGTGTAAATTTCAAAAATCTCCGAATTGTCACAAAAAATACACATTTTGTACAAAACATTACCTGTTTTTATGTGCATTTAATTTATGACACTGAGTTTGCAAGTTGTTATCGGTTGATAAACACATTTAAGTGTGTAAATGTAGAAAATACCTGTGTTTACACGAATTGAAACTGAGTATAGTACTTTAACAGTAGTTATAAACTGAAACAATTAATGTTTATCTCACAGCCTAACAGAGCCTGAGAACTAATGTATTCGCAGGTTCATTATGTATGTATGTACGTATGTAAGTACGTAACGCGATAACTCACGATAAAAATATTCAATTTGCATAAAGTTTTGTATACAGGTTTATTGAGAAGGCGCTTTCCTGATTAGTTTTGGGAGTTCAGTGCTTAAGTATAAAGGGAAAACGGGGATTAGCCCCCCCCCCCTTTAATTTAGGCAATTGGGTTTTTCATGCAGAATTATCAGATTTCATACAAATTTAAGATATAAAATTATTCTGATAAAACTCCTGCATGATTAGTTTGGTATGTTTATTGGTTAAGTATAAAAGGGGGGAATGGGGTTTTGTTACCCTTCTTAATTTAAGTAAATGTCTTTTTCATGCGGAATTTGCCAATTTGCTTCATACTTTATTATTATTTTTATCATTATTTTATTGTGCATAGACTCATTTACTAAAGGTGCTTACCTGATTTGTTTTGGGGATTCATTGGTTTAGTATAAAGGAGGGAACGGGAGGCTACACCCCATAATTTAGATAAATGGGTTTTTTATGCAGAATTTACCGAATTACTTCAAGTTTTATATCCCAATTTTTTTTTATAAGGCGCTTATCTGATTTGTTTTGGGGATTCATTGGTTAAGTATAATGAAGGGAACGGGGGTAAGTGGGGTAATCAGTTTAGGTAAGTGGGTTTTTGATGCAGAATTTACCAATTTACTTCAAATTTTTTACATAAGATCATTCTGATAAGCACTTACCTGATTTATTTTGAGGATTCACTGGTTAAGTATGAAGCGGGGAACGAGAAGCTACTTACCTTAAATTAAATAATTTTTTTTCATGCAGAATTAACCGATTTGCTTCAAATTTTGAATATTGGTTCATCATGATAAGGTGCTCTCCTGATTAAGTTTTGGAGCTCTTTTGTTAAGTATAAAGGGAGGAACAGAAGATTACCTTCCATAAATTAGATAAATGCGTTTTTATGCAGAATTATCCGATTTGCTTCAAATTTTAAAAATAGGCTCTTTTAAATAAGACAAATTCTTGAATATTCTTGGAGTTTAAAGGTTAATTATAAAGTGGAGAACGGGAGATTCTTCCTTTGAAGTTGGATAAATGAGTTTTTTGTGCAGGTTCATTCTTATAAGGCGTATCCCTGTTTAGTTTTTAGGAGTTCGATGGTTAAATATAAATTGGAAATGGGGTAACTAATTCCTGCCTTAAGTTTGTTTTTCGTGGAGCATTATTCTTTGAAAAAAAATGAAGCTGTAATATACAATTACTGCGAATAGCCTATGAGCTCAATGCCATCAGTTAAACTGGGCAATATTCTTTTTTATTAGCTCACAGGCTATCATAGCCTGAGAGCTTATGTGCCCACCCGTTCTGTATGTATGTATGTTCGTTCGTGCATGCGTAACACGATAACTCATGATAAAAATATCCAATCAACTTGAAATTTTGCATATAGGTATATCCTGATAAGGTGCTTTCCTGATTAGTTTTTGGAGTTCATTCGATATGTTTAAAAAGAGGAACGGGGGGCTCATGCCCCTTCCCTTAATGGATATAAATCTGTTTTTCATGAAGAATTAACAGTTTTTGTTTAAAATTTAGATATAGGATCATTCTGATGAGGCGATTCCGTGACTGTTATTAGGTGTTCATTGAATAAGTAAAAATAGGGGGAACGGGGGCTCTAATGCCCCTCCCCTTAATTTATATAAATGAGTTTTTCAAGCAGAATTGTCAGATTTCGTTCAAATCTCTGAATAGTTTTGGAAGTTTAATGATTAAGTATAAAAGAGGGGGATAACTCCTCTTAAATTATATAAATGCTAAATGGTTTTTTATTAAGAATTATCCGATTTGCTCTGAATTTTGGATGTAGATTTTTTTATATGATAAAGCATGTCCTTGATAGTTTAGGAAGTTCAATGGTTAAGTATAAAAAGGGGGAAGGGGAGAGCTGTTTCCCTTTCTTAATTATTTTTCGAACGGAATGCGTAGCCTGTGAGCTCAATGCCATTAGTGTAACTGGGCAATATTCTTTTTATTTGTAACATGCTCTTTCCTCCAGAGCTGATCCCCCCCCCCCCCCCCCCCCGCCGTATTTCAAATAAATTGCAAGCGCATGAACAGCTCCAAAAATCAAGATTAAAATTTACCTTCTAAAGGAGATTCAAAAGTCTTTATAATGTCACTGCCAGCCATGGTGGTCATATCATATCTGTAACCTCTGTAGTAACGTCACATTATGACTCAAATGTAAATTGATTAGAAACTTTTAAAAAATGCAAGAACTTTACAAAACATATAATTAAGTGTAAAAAAAAAAAAAAAAAAAAAAACTAGATAAATTGGGTATACTTGGATAAATTTTTAAATTTTTATGTCATTACTACAAGTTGCATCACATCAAATGTGCCAAAAAATAGACCAATATCCTGTAAAGTCACATTTTGACAAAAATATGAATTTAAAAAATATATCTAAATGAGGAGAAATATATTAATCATTACATTTGTAACTGATTTTAAACTGAGGTAAAATGCGTAAAAAAAGAAAAAAAAATCTTCAAACAGGAAATTTAAATTACAGATGCTCTAATATAAATATTCATTTAACTGCAAATCGAAGAACGTAGAATCAAAAACATCTGCTAAAATATCGTTTGCAGGTGATAACAGAGAGGTAAACACAGTGTATTTATTCTTCTAAGTTCCTTTCGAATTGTTTACCGGACATTAGTGACTGTGTGTTGTGTTTGATTTATGGATGTATATAGTTGGCATATATTTTTGAAACTTTAGAAGGATTTTCTGTCCGAAGAAGGTACAGGGGCTTTAACGTTGTTACATGAGCACGCTAATGTTACTGTACTGTATTCGGATATAATGGTCTTCAAAAGAAACCTTGCTCTACTTAAATATTTGAAATGGAATACATAAAGGACGATGCTAATAGAAATCAGGTATGAATTTTGCCGTTTTTTATAGCGATTTAGTTAATTTCACATAAACACATTATAAAAGCATTAAATTATCAATCAAATAAGTTTTAATAAATTAAATATTTATTTTGTTGAAATTATGTCCAAAGATTGTAATCAAATGATTAAAACCATTCATTTTAAATATATTTTAATCAATATATTTTTTAAACTGTTAAGTTAAAATTTCATTCCTTAAATTTTAATTTTTAAAAGTATTTGGAAAAGTGCTGTAATCAAAAGCTTAACATAACTAGCAAACATTAATGATATTTAAATTACTAACAAAAAATTAGCATCTGCTAAAAAAAGGATTTTAATACAAATAAGAATTTGCAGACACACTGGCATACAAACAACTGTGTTGCATATCAGCAACATACCCAGAAGTCAAAGTTACTAATTAAATTTGTTTAAAAAGACAATTTTATTTAAGGCTACTTCCAACAAGCAGTTAATGTAAATATTCACAGAATTCTCAACATATAGCTTTTACGACGATTAATCTTTTAAACCAAAATTTTATTTATTATTTTAATAGTTTGATATCGTTATTGCTAAAGTCAATATCATAAATTTCATAAAATTAAAAAGGCTGGTGGTGTTTAAAAATAATTTCTTTATAAAGGTAAATTCATATTCTTTGCAATTTCTTATTTGAAAATTGACAGAATTATAAGAATGCGTATAAGTTTCTGCTTATTGCAAATATAAAAAAGAAAACTTTTAGTCAATATATTTTTATGCTACTCAAAATTGAGTTAAAAGTACTCAATTTTAAATACTTCACATACTCAATATAGATCCGAAACAAATGTACTCAAATCTAAGAAACACATGTACTCATTTTTGATTCCATGTCTGTGTTCAAATGTAAATAGCTATGAACTGCCCCTTAACTTATAAATTAAAGCAAAAATATACTATCATTTATTTTTTGCACAAAATTATTAACAATAAAAGTTTAATTGATTGTTTATTAAGAAAAATAGCAAAAATTACTAGCAAAATACCCAATTTGAATATTTTTATAGTAAAGAGCATTTTTTGCAAGCACTTTTAAATTATTTCAAATTACTGCGTATAATTTAATATTTACATCAATAAGCATATCTTATGCCACCATGAATGAAATAAACAATTACAGGGTACAAAATTACGTTTGTTTGGATTTGATAACATGTGATTTTTCAAAACTGAGAAAGCAATGTGATCATTTTTTAATCCAAACATACTCAATTCAGTATGAGTCCATCGATGTGCTCATTTTTGAGTATTTCATTTTTTTCAGTGTATATATGATTTATGTGACATATACAACGTATGTATATGTATAAGCATCCTGTCCTTTTACTTTTTAGAATAATGGTAAATACTGAATTATCGTTTTAGTAATTAAAGCATTACAATATGTATTATATACATAATTAAGGATTGTAATCAATTTAAAATTAAATGCAGCTACTGATAATTTTAATAAATGTAAAATCACTATTTTTTAATATAGTTTTACATAATTATTACAAAATGTTAATGTGTATATATAACTGTATAGTATTACATTAATTAATGAAATTACTAATTTACAGTTTTTATAATTTTTGTAATCACTAACTAAGAATTAAATTTTATTAATTAAAGTGTAAAAACATAGATTATGTTTGTAAATAAAGGTCTAATTGTTTTAGAAACCTAAAATCTATTAATCTTAAAAATATATAACCTAAACCTATATCTATTCAATATTTCAATGCTGGAGAAAAAAAAATATCCGATTTAAATAAAAAGAAATATGGTTTAAATACAAAAATCCAATTTTTATTATTATTACTTTTTAAATCATGATTTTTTTACACCCTAATGTTACGGAATTTTTAACTAATTTTTGTTGGCCGATCCGTCGGAAATGTCTGGTAGGCGGAGCGTTAAAATAAGTATTTTTATTTACAACTATTCTCTAATCTTGTAAATAAAATATTAATGATAATATACCAAAGTGTGACTTTATTTTATGTATGGTCTGCAATTTTATACTTCATTCACATAAAAAAGTGATTAACTGTGTATTCCTCCTTTATTTTTAGCTGTGTCTGGTAAAAATAAGTACGATTATATGGATTTCTAACAGACAATTATATGAAATTTTATCACATTTCATTTAAAGCCACTATCGTAAATTCTTATAAATCCACTTGTATTATTTTATGATGATATCAGAGTGATATTGGCCCTGGCAACATAGATTCTTGGAAAGTCGTACAAAAACTTTCATATAAGACCTGAAAAATGAGCTTTGTTTAAAAAAATAGCATAGATAGCAAGAGTTATTATTTTTTTATGTATAATTTTATAAATGAAAATGTAATTTTGGCAATGAATTATTAAAATTATTTTTAATAACTAAAATTTTTTTAAGTATGAATTTTGCTTCAGTCAAATCATAATGTAAAGTGAATTACACCTTTGTATCACCGTGTTGCATAACTGCGATATACACTAAAGTCAAAATGACCAGTGAACATTAAGGGTGCATTTGAAATTTTTTTTTCCCCTTCAACAGTTCGAAATTTTCTGATACAATTTCAGACTCACTTTTAGAAGTAAAAACACGAAACTTGCTGAGGTGACTTTTAAAGAGATCTATAAGATGTCTTGTGATTTTATTTTTTGTTAAATTCATTAGAATTAGATTTATAAACTATTATTTCCTCATTATGACCCTTTTTTCGTTCCCAGATCTCCCGCTTCGAAAAATTCGGCTCAAAACATTTACTTTTAACAGCATTTTTTTGCAATATTTTCTGCGTTTATCAAAACATTGACAATCACGCGACCTAATATACCTTCTAAATAAGAGAATTTGCCAGTTTGATGCGTTTGAGAGCAAAAACGAATTTAAAAATAAATTTTAAAAAGGCAATTTGTATGGAAATACACCCTTAATCGGGGGTCTTATTTATTACTGCTACCATCCGTCATAGCATTTTTGCCACGTATGTTATTAGAATTCTCAACATACGACGATACTGAGTTAAATTTTCATGTCAAAGTTTACTTGATCACGTGAGCAGTTTTAGATCGTTATTGCTAAAACGAATTTTGTAAAATTAAAAGGGCTAGATAGCCCAGAACAGATTTTTTGTTTCAAGGGTAAGTTCATATATTTTACAATTTAATACTTGAAAATTAATATTATGGATGAGAAGTGTGTTATTTTCTGCTTATTACAAATTTGGAAAAAATAATTTATCATTTTTGTGTTTTAAATCATTTTTTTCATGTTTAAATCAGGTTAAACCACATATTCTAACATTACAGTAGATATTTGCAGTTTTAATATTATATTGCATTTAAAATAATTATTTTATTTAAATACTATCTGTTTCAGAGTGTTTATAATATATTTTGTTATAAAACTTCGAATTTTCATTATTTTACATGCTATACATTTCTTATTTCATATTCTACCGATGACAAAAGACAGCTTTTCATAGATTTCAATTCATGTTTTTCGTTTGTGGTTTTTAACTTGAAGACTTTTTATAAGCGTATTGCATTCAAAAACTACAAGAAAAATAAATAAAAACTTTAAAAAGATGTCATTTGATATCAGAAGAAATAGTTTTAACCTAGGCCGAAAAATTAGAATGTTTACACCAAATCCAATTATAGAAACAGAAGCAATTATAATTTTTTTCAGATTGAACGAACATTGATTCTTGATCTTGTTTTCGACTACTTAGACTACAAATCTGTTAAAAGGAAAGAACACGCCAAACATACGAGTTTGTCCTTCATGCATTTTTTTTCGGTAATGAAAACACTTAATTCACATTTTACTCTCCAAAGAATAAGATAAAACTATGTACACAAAAATCTGTGTATTTTAAATATTGCACACAATTATGTATTTTGCATGTTACGCAAACATACGTGTAAGAACAGAATATTATACACAAATCTGTGTATTTTGCATGTTACACAACATTATGTGTATTTCCCTAATACACAGAAATATGTGCAAAAACTGAATATTACGCAGATATATGTGTAAAAGTATTACATAGAAATATGTGCAAAAAATGAATATTACACAGAAATATGTGTAAAAATATTACATAGAAATATGTGTATTGCCCAGCAATTTACTCATTGAAGCGTGTATTTCAGGAGTTATCAGATAATTTTTACACATTTGGACTTATCATCAAATTACGCATTAAAGTGTGTATTTTGAAATTCACACATTTGACGCAATTTACACACCAATTTACACATATAGACATGTCGTTTTTGTATCATCGATTTATACATTTTTTAGTGTAAATTTACACATTTATTTTTTAGAGTGTATTCGTCTCTGTTTTTTGTCTGCCTGTCCGTCATAGAGTCCGTAGACAAAAAACTGTATAAGTCAGAGACATCAAATTTTGTGTACTTATAGCTGAATATCTCGTTTCACACGACAAATCATAAAATTTTGAAAAAGTCTATTAGTTTAATTAATTTTTTTTCAATGTCATCCGTTGATTTTTGCGATTTAAATAGAGAAGCTTAATTTCAACGGTTTTCGTGTAGACGTCATGGTTTTGGGGATAAGCATCATGCTAGTAGGAAGAAGGTTCTCAGTCCGATCCCCGAAGCAGGAACTTGAAACTTTTTCAACATAAGATGGAATAATTAAGCCTCATGTCCCTGGAAGACGAAGCGCTCGCGAACTATTGCTATCCCTATGGGGATATGTATAATATCTGGTTTGCATTTTTAAATAATTTATTTTGCATTGGATAGCTGAGGTGTATCTCTACATAGCTCCTTAATTTTTTTTCGATTTTGAATGCAGATATTCTTGCCCCTAAGCCATCCAATGCAATTATATATATATATATATATATATAAACATATGTTGCGGCCAAAACCCGGAGCCTGGCCAATTCTAGAACTGGCCGGCCAATACCCGAACTGGCCAAGCTTCCCGGCCAATACCCGAAATACATGAAATGAATAGTGTATTTCGGGTTTTGGCCGGCCAATTCGCGAACTGGCCGAGAAGCCTTGGCCAACACCCGAATTGGGGATTTAAGGCTACCCAGTAGATGCGGCGCCGTCATGAAATTCTTTTAGAAATTGTTTCTTATTCAAAGAAGAACGTAATTTGCGATGGTTCCGTTTGATGGCACTGATATGCACACGTGACAGAAAAGGATATTTCCATGCTATTCTGATATGCCACCTTAGTGGTCTAAATTGCCATTTTTTCTAATAGAAATATTATTTTTTATTTGTATAAAAATGGTCTCAGTAAATTTATAGTATTTCGCATTATTTCCAATTCTTTTGAACCTGATTAACTACATTCTGCAGAAGATTCTTTACAAATTAAAATAAACATGAAGGGGGATTTTTTTAAAGTAATAAACATAACTCATCGACAAATATGCAATTTTAAACTTAAAACAAGAAAGGAAATAAATCACTGTGTAGATTACAAAATATCATGCAACTCTATCGCAATGTTGTTAAGGGGACAAGGGACCTTGAAATCCTTAAAAATATTTTTTTTTATTTTTTGTAAATTTTACCTAAATATTATTCAAGGGTACATTATATGCATTATAACATGCATTTATCACAAAAAAAATTAAAAAAAAAATTATTTTTGACAAAAAAATGGCATTTGACGCAGCGTCTTCGAAATCTTCGAAATGCGGACTGCGCATTCCATATCAATGAAAATCCCCAATATTTTTTATGAAAGTTTGTTTTATATATATAAACAAAATTGTGCATCGAATTTTGAATATTTGAATTTAAAAGTTAAAAAAAAAAAAAAATTGAAATTTTGAAATTTTTTCGAAATTTTTTTCAAAATTTTCATTTTTTTTTTTTTTTTTTACTTCTTAAAATTCAAATATGTAAAAATCGATGCTTTATTTTGTTTATATATATAAAACATACTTTCCAAAAAATATTGGGGATTTTCATAGATATGGAAAGCGCAGGGGGCATTTCGAAGATTTCGAAGACGCTGCGCGTAAAATTCCATTTTTTTCTCAAAAATAATATTTTTTTAAAAATATTTTTGTGATAAATGCATGCCATAATGCATATAATGCACCCTTGAATAATATTTAAGATGAAATTTACAAAAAATAAAAAAAAAAATTTGAAAAAATTTGAAAATTTTGAAAAAAATTTCAAAATTTCAATTTCTTTTTTTTTTTAACTTTTAAATTCAAATATTCAAAATTGGATGCACAATTTTGTTTATATATATAAAACAAACTTTCATAAAAAATATTGGGGATTTTCATTGATATGGAATGCGCAGTCCGCATTTCGAAGATTTCGAAGACGCTGCGTAAAATGCCATTTTTTTGTCAAAAATAATTTTTTTTTTGCATTTTTTTTGTGATAAATGCATGTTATAATGCATATAATGTACCCTTGAATAATATTTAGGTGAAATTTACAAAAAATAAAAAAAATTATTTTTAAGGATTTCAAGGTCCCTTGTCCCCTTAAGAGAATTTACTCCGGTTCTTTTTATGTAAAGAGATATCCACATAAGCATAAAAAAAAAGTAAAATTTCATTTCAGCAATAGGTTTCCGCAACTAGTAATCTATTTATTTTATCTTTCATTAAAGCTTTCTATGATCTACAAATTGGTTTACAAATAAATATTAAAAGTTTATCGCAGCTGGAAATGCACATGAAAAACAATCGGAATATAAATGGTAAATTCCACCTACTCAATAATCTATAGAAAACATGTTGTAGAGCATATTAGAAATGTATAAAGGGTTTATTATGTTTGAAGTTGTGAAATATAAAAAAAAAAATACTCTGTAAAAGTATTTCTCGCATATATCATAATTCCTTATCGGAATACTTTTTTGGAGTCCCTATTAACGATTTATAATGATTTCTTAATCAATATTCTACAAAGAAACCTACTGCTTCCCTCATAAGTGAGGCATATAAATTTTACTATGTTTGAAATATGCCATAATTCTTTATTGGAATTGTTTTGGCGCCCCTATAAATGATCTACAAATGCTACTTAATCAATACGCAACAAAAGACATTGTTTCTCACATCAGTGAGGCTCATGAATTGCATTATGTTTGAAATAGTGTAATATCATTAGAATAACCTATAACAGATTTTTTGGCATACATCATAATTCTATACCGGAATTCTTTTTGGCGTTCCTGTAAACGAACTGTAACGGCTATTTAATCAATACTTTACAAAAAAAAGTATCACATGTGCATTATGTTCGAAATCGTGTAACATCATTAAAATGCCTTATAAAAGATTTGTTCGCATGTATTATATTTCCTTATAATGGCTACTTAATCAATATTCTAAAAAAAAATATTGCTACTCACATGAGACAGGCTTGTAAATTGCATTATGTTTGAAATAGTGCAACATCATTAAAATACCCTATAAAAGGTATTTTGGCATACATCATTATTCTTCATCGGAATTCTTTTTGGCGTTCTTATAAACGTACATTAGAATGGCTACTTATTCAATATGCTACAAAAAATTTACATCCCACATATGCATTATATTGAAATAGTGTAACATCATTAAAATACTTTATGAAAGATTCCTTGCATTTATCATAATTCTTTATCGGAATACTTTTTGCGTCCCTACAAATGAGCTATATTGACTACATAATCAATACTCTACAAAAAAGCATTGCTTCCCACATGAGAAGGGCATATAAACTTCATTATGTATGAAATGTATCATAATTCTTCATTGGAGTCATTTTTGATGTTTCTATTAACGAACTATGATTACTAATTAACCAATACTCTACAAAATATATATTGCTTCCTACATAAGCTAGGGTTGTAAATTGCATTATGTTTCAAATAACGTAACATTATAAAAATGCCCTAAAAAGGATTTTTTGGCAATATCATAATCTTTATCGGAATTCATTTTGGCGTCCCAATAAACGAACTAAAATGGCTACTTAATCAATATACTCTATAAAAAAAGTTCTTCTACACTAGAGAAGCATGTGATTTTCATTAAATTTGAAATAGTGTAACATCATTAAAAGGCACTAAAAAATTCTTTCATCATTTTCTTAGTAATAAAATTTTCAGTGTTTCTGAAAAAATCTAGAATTGCTATATTTCATGCACTGTAATAAATAACTGTTTGTCGTCTTTATTAATGATACATAGGTACCAATTTTATTGTAATGTAACAACATTAAAATGTACCGTAAAAACAATTCTTATTGATTATATTGAAACGAAATATTTTTGTATATCCCAGTAAATTAACAAAAAAACAGTACACAATTCCCTATCAGTGCCAAAATAAATTGATAAACGAAATAAGATAACAAATACAAGTCATCCCGAGCCTTTACTCGAGTTAGAGAACGGCCAGGTAGACGACTACACTATTTGAATTCATAGACACTTTCAACTGTGTTAGAAATGATTAAACCGAGTGCCTCTATCTATTTCGGGAATTGGCCAATCACATCTGGCCAGTTCGCGAATTGGCTAATCGCATCTGGCCAGTTCGCGAATTGGCCGGCCAATTCTAGAATTGGCCAGTCATTTTTAAACGTTACTGGCCAGTTCGGGAATTGGTCGGCCAGTTCTAGAATTGGCCGATTTCGGGTTTTGGCCGCAACATATGTATATATATATATATATATATATTAGGGTGGAGTGAAAAATCGAAAGTTGGAATTTTAATTTTGGATAGCAGCCAAAAGTTGCCTTTTAGTACCTCTATGACACATGCAAAATTTCATGAATTTTGAAAAACTTCTTGAGTCCCCTACCAGGGCATTTATATTTTCATTGATTTATATGATATATTCTTACCATGCATTGTACATTAACAGGATTTTATAGTAATCTTGTTTTATATTTTTATATTTAAAATGTTTAGTGTAATTCCTTTTATGATTTTCAAACTTTAAGTCTTTATTTTTAAATATTTGAAACGGTTTATTAAGTTTTAAAAATTGTATATTATCATTTTTACAGTCAAAATGAGTGCGTGTGTAAGCAAATCGAAGTTTACCATTACTAGAAGTTGGTGATTCTTCAAAACTAAATAAAGATATTTTGCCAACAATAGCAGAATGCTATAAAATATTATTATCATACAAAACAATAAATAAAACACAGCAGTAATTGTAAAGTTTGGCCAAAATCAGAGGTAAAAAAAAATCTTGAGAAAAAATATCGAAGGCATCAATTATTGTAGTTTCCCAAAGACGTATTGATCAAATGATAGACAAAAAATTTTCTGAATATCAAAAGCTTATTAAATTCCCCAAAATCAAAGGAAATTGCGGAAAATTGGAGATATATGGAAGAACTATAAATGAAAAACGTAATCTCTGATTTTAAGAGTCGAATGAATTGTATTTGGGACACATTACACCATCATTTGGACCAGGAAAGATCATTGCAGGAAGTATTGAATTATTGCACTGAAAAACATTTAAACCTTGATAAATTTATGGCAATAAGTTGTGACTGAACAACTGTAAAAAGTAAGATAAAAAAATCAAGCTAATAGATTTTTGAAACTAAGATTTAGTCGTCCGTTGTAGTGGTTAACCCCTTGAGGGGCAAAGCACTTCTGTTCCTAAAATGTTTAAATGATTGATTGACACCGTTATTCATAAACAATTTTATATAATAGTAAGTAAAAGCTGTTTTTCACGTACATTGCGAAAAACAAAACTTAATACTAAAATTCCGGTGCCAATGTGGCTTAATGGAATTAAAATTAAGTGGTATATATAATATACCGGTGCCCTTCAAGGGATTAATAGTCAGGTCTCTACAAACAAATTGCCACTAAGTCATTGAACTTGATAAAAAAAATAAAGATTCACGAGTTTTTCCTGTTCTGATTGGAAAGTCATTGGATCAATGTGAAGAATAGCCAGTTCTGGAAATTAAAAAAATATCTGCTCTTGTCACAGAGAAATGAACTCTGGAGAATTAAGTGTAACCAAAATTATTTTTATGACATGTGTCAAATATTTCCATCTGGTTAATGCTCCTCAAATCTGGTAAATCTTAATTCAGCAAAAATGTCGCACTCTAAATGATTGACAACTGCCAATTGATTACTTGGTTTGCAGATTGGAAGTCAGAATTCATCCCAAAATCTGACGATTACGACTGCATTTGTAATGAAAGTACATTCGTCTATGTTGTTTCACTTCAAGAAAGATTCTTCTTGCAAATATAGAGCTCAAAATATTTTTTATAAACAATTAAGTTGTTTCGTTATTTGAGGGAATATTTAAAGAAAATTCTCAATCCCGTCATTCAAGAAAACATATACTTCTGTCATTGAGATGAAAATTTACAGGAACGATAACTGATAAAAAAAAATCATGTTGGAGAATTTGGATTCTGAAGAATATTGAAGATGAAGGACCCTATATGTTCTATAATAAGACAGTTTCATATTCCAATATTGAAATTCAGTGTTACAAACTATATAAACATTATTAACTGGCAAGAATGTTAAATCACCCAACATTCTTAAAAGAGTACCAAGAGAGAAACTGAAAATTTTCAGAAAAAAATCGAAAGTTCCATCTTTTCAATTGAAAAATTTCCCTGTTAGATTCAAGTATTTGAAAGATGGGTAAACTTAGTTGTTGAAGCGCCATTAGCAGCTGTAGTAGTAGAAGTAAGAACCGGATATATATTAGCAAAAATCAAATCACGAAAGTTAATACCTAATTTTGATAACAAAGACCAATATAAATTAGAGTGAAATGAAACATCGTTTTAGAACTCATCGTATATATTCTTTTCAGCTTATTACTATATATTAAGAAAACTGCATTTCCTTTATATTTAGAGAACTATCCTTCATGTGCATTCGAAAAATAAAAGTGAAATGCATGTCTAATTATTGTGTTTTCTCTTGTCTGCGACAATACGATTCACATTTTTGGGTTTTATTCGTGATTCAAAGAGTTAAAACCCAACGATACTTCGATCGTTCACAAGTAATACTTTAAGAAGTCATTTTTGTGGGTTATTTTACTGAAGTCAGAAATTCAGTTTAAAAAGTTGATTAATTTACACTACACTGTGAAATCCTGATTTTCACATAAAAAGAGCATAATCTTTAAGAGCTGGTAGGGAACTAAAATGAATTCCAAATGAAATGAAATTTTAACCATATATTCACTGTGCCGAAAAGCAACATTTTAGACCTATTCAAAGAAAAATTTCCGAAAAAAAAGTTTTTTTGGTCATTTACACTATATAGTGAAATGTTGATTTTCACATATAAAGAGCATAATCTTTAAGAGCTGGTAGGGGACTAAAGATGATTTCCAAATGAAATGAAATTTTAACCTTATATTCCATGTGCTAAAAGACAACTTTTTAGACCTATCCAAAGAAAAAATTCCGAAAAAAATTTTTCTTGGTCTTTTTCACTCCACCCTAATATATATATATATATGTTAAAATGTCGAAATGCAAACCAGATATTAGAAAATAACCTCTTCCCAGGAATAGAGCTAGCTCGCGAGAGCTTTGCCTGACGAGGATAGGAGCCTTAAGAAGAAATTTTGTATTTTTGGCCAATTTAAAGTTTTGTATTATTAGGTTTCGTTCATCTGACATTCATAATATTTTTTGAAATTCAATTTTCTTTCTATTTAAAAAACTTTTGTGATTTATTAATGATTCAGCATTTTAAATTTAATTTTAAACTTTTTTTTTTTTTGTTTTTTTTTTTGTTTTTTTTTTTTGTTTTTAGAAATTTAAAATTTTATTTATATCTCTGCTATTTTTTTTTTCGGATTTTCAAAAAACTTAGAATCTCAGATTTTATTTAAATAATTTGATTTGAACATTTTTAATTTGATTAAAATAAATAACTTCCTTATATATTTATTCTTAAATTAAATTTATTGACGCTACCGTCTATACAAGAAATTAATATTTATAAATTAACAATTCAGATTTATTAATTAAAGGATAAATCGTTTTGAAAGAAATATTAAACGAAACCCTCCGTGCGATCTGCGAACACACTTACCCACTTGTTTAACTCTGAACCATTCACCTTCATTTCTGAAGGACATTTCTTTTGGTGCTCATGCTTTAACTCTATCTTAAGATTTATTTTGAAGGCAAGTAAAATAATGGATACTTTAATTTCCCATATAGGTGTTCCGTGATTTTTTCGGTGTCGACAGTCCTTTTGCCGATTTATATCTTCCAAACTTGGATCCCAGCTACAAATTTTTTGAGGAAACAGCTCGACCTGTCCAGGGTCCAGATCAAGAACATATTTTGGAGCTATCTTTAGATGAAGCTTATTATGGATGCATCAAGATTGTAACCATACCACTGCGAGTCGCTGATGAAACGGGAACCAGGACAATCGATGAGGAAAAATCTTTTAGATTTCGTGTTCCTAAAGGTACGTTAAAATTGAAAAATATTACATTGCAATTTTTAAACGATGATTTATGAACGAGAAATAGCAAATCTGAATTTTTAAACAATGAATTTTAATTTATATCGCTAACAAAGCGCAGAACCAACGAAGTGAAATATTATCCAGGAGAGGATTCGAACCTTTGTGGGCCATTGATTTAACGCATCAACGCTTTGCCAGCTGAGATACCAGGGTAGATCTACTTTGGCATATCACATACTTCTCTTGGTAAGGTTGCAACTGCACAGTGGCGTATGTAGACTTATAATTTTGGAGGGGGCTGAGATATAATAAAAGTTTCTAACAGGAAATCATAAGAAATTTAACTTTTTCGGTTTAAAGAAATTTTTACCATAGCAGTTAATGCATATTTATACAGAACCTGCTAAAATTGAATCGCATGGGACTACAACAAATTTCGGTTTAAGCAGGTTTTCATCTTAATTAATATATTTTTATGGCATGTAAAGAGGGCCTGTTACAACGGAAACTTGTCTGAAATAATTATTTTATGGTCTCTACGAAATAGATTTTTAATGAAAACTTGCCGAAAACGGAATGTTATTGTATTTCCTATAAATCCTATCTTAGCAGATTTCATTACATTTTAATAAACTTTCATAATTGCATTATACTTTTTTACAAATTTTGGAGAGGACTGTAGCCCTATCAGCCCACTCCCTGAATACGCCACAGCAACTGCAGCTCAAAATGGAATAACTTCATGAACCTTAGTCCTGCGAAAAACATGAGTTTAAACTAAACAAATGCAGCATCAATAATAATATGTATATTACATTTTTTAAACGATGAATTACGCCTAATGGATATCAACTGAGCTACCAGGATATATCTGAAACTCTGGGCTAGATAATTTTTTACTCTGTTGCTTATATACCTTGTTGGCAATGAGAATTAAAATTCGCGGTTTAAAAATTCAGATTTATTATTTCTCGGACGTAATTCATCGTTTAAAAACTGTAATGTATATAGTATTATCGATGCTGAATTAATTTATGATCATGTTTGCCGCATTGTTGTAGTTCATAAAGTTATTCCATCTTGTGGTGCAGTTGCAGCCTTACCAACATAAGAGTGAGACTTTCTAGGTTAGGAGTATCCCGGTAGCTCAGCTGGCAGAATGTTAGTGCGTTGAACTAATGACCTAAGTTCGAACCCTGTCCTAGATAGTTTTTCACTCTAATGATTCTACGCCTTGTAAGCAATGTGAGTTAAAATTCACGGTTTAAATTTTGAAGCATATTAAATGACACGACTAATGTTTAATTCAGGTGATTCAGAATTTTATATTTTATTTAAATAATTTGACATGAACATTTTTATTTTTATTTAAATAAATAACTTCTTTTTATCATTATTTTAAAATTAAATTTGTTGGTGCTACCATCTATGTAGGAATTTAATAATTATAGATTAACAATTTGGATTTATTAATTAAAGGATAGGTTGTTTTGAAAGATTTATTAAACGAAACCGTCTGTACGATCTGCGATCACACTTACCCACTTTTTTTTTTAAATCTATTTTTGTTATGTAACTAAAAGTGACATTTTGATATTACGCCCAACAGAAACATAAGTATTACTTTTAATTTTTTATGAAGCGATAGGTATAGCTCAGGAATCATAACTATCACTTCAATTGTGATATAAATATAACCAGACATAAGCAGTTAGTGATAAGAGCTATTTCTCTTCACAAATCAGGGAAAATCCTAGAATATAGAAGGTTTTTGGAGTTAAATATGTGATTACTTCTGGTTGGGACAGTAGTTTGCCAGTTCTATAACTGCTATTTTTTCTCTGTGGAAAAAAAAAAAAAAATCTTTTGAAGTGGGATTAAGACAGTTTCAGAAGGCTGAGAGGGGTAAAGACATTAACATTTCCCGCTGATAGTAATCATTTTGAATGATTTATGCATTTATATTTTCTGTGTAAAAAGATAAATATTACAAAAAACTTTGAAGATATGGAATAGACCGGGAAGCGGCAGCACAGACAATCACTTCATCGAGTTGGAGACCGCAATTCCAGAATTAGTAAAATTCCATTCGCATATTAAAATGCAATTGGACTGCCAAGTCATATCTCGGTAGAAAACATTTAAAAACAACCCGATTTTAGCGGTTGAATCGCAGGTTTACCATTGAGTTTTACTGCTCTTAATCCTCCATGTTTTCACACCTTTGAGTACAGAAAAACACATGATAAGCCTACGAATCAACCACTAAAATCGGGTCTGAATGTGGTTTTCAACAAGATGTGACTTGGCTGACCAATTGCATTTTAATAAGACAATCGAGTTTTGTCTAATCCTGGAATTTCTGGTTCCAACTCGATAAAATGAGGGTCTGTGTAATCGCCTCCCGGTTTAGAAAGGATAATAGATCGGGAAACGACAGCACAGATAATCACGGATGAAAATCTAGGATTCGTTAAATTTCAATTCGCGTATTAAGACGCAATCGGTCTGCCAAGTTATATTTTGTGGAAATCACCTAAAAAACCCGATTTTAGCGGCTTATTCGTAGGTTTACCATTGTGCTTTCCTCCACTCAAAAGTATGAAAACATGGAGGATTGGGAGCAGGAAAACATTGGTAAACCTACGAATGAGCCGCTAAAATCGGGTTTTTTAGGTGATTTCTACCAAGGTATGACTTGGCAGACAGATTGCGTTTTAATATGCAAATCGAGATTTAACTAATCCTGGATTTTCATATATCAACTCAGTGAGGCGATTGTCTGTGCTGCTGCTTCCCTTTCTATAACTTTCCCAATTACCTCTTCAGTAAAACTGCCAATGTGCATGGCATAGCACATGGGACATTGTTACAGATGGGTCATATTCATTTAAACAAGATAAAATTTCGTGGGAATCACAGTATTTTCCCATAGAATTAAAGCATAGATGAATGGTAAAACAAGCTTAAATGTTATGTTACAGTGGCGTCAGGAGAACTTTAAGCGCTAGTTGCAATTTAAAATATTTCACTCCCTTCTTATGCTCGTCTTCTGCATTTACTTCAACATACAAGACCTTATAGTCTAAGAGCTAGCAACGTTTTCGTCACCTGATTTTATCAAGGCTAATTTTTTAATATGTTTTTCCATTTTATGATAGAATACGTTTGCTAGCGGTCTGGCAGTCGGGAGACGTTGCGTTTACCTGTGGCAGAAGGGGTTGTGCAGGTCAAAAAGCTTCAAAATCACGTCATTTTATCAAGGCTAATTTTCTTATATGTTTTTCCCCTTTATGGTAGAATACGTTTGCAAGTGGTCTGGCAGTTGGGGGACGTTGCTTTTACCTGTGGCAGAAGGGGTTGTGCAGGTCAAAAAGCTTCAAAATCACGTCATTTTATCAAGGCCCATTTTTTAATATGTTTTTCCCTTTTATGGTAGAATACGTTTGCAAACGGTCTGGCAGTCGGATGACGTTGCGTTTACCTGTGGCAGAAGGGGTTATGCAGGTCAAAAAACTTCAAAAATCTGCAATTTTATAAAGGCTCATTTTCTTATATGTTTTTATCAAGCTTAAAAATTACAAGATATTACTCTTTGGACAACAGACAACTTATAATTAATTTTCCAGACACATATTCGGTTGCAAAGTTAATGCCAGACGTCTTTAAAAATGGCAACGAAAGTGCCTGTTCCAAGAGTGGTTTATAATTTAAATTTTATAAGACCTCTTTACGTCATTTTATCAAGCTTAAAAATTGCAAGATATTACACATTGGATAGCAGACAATCTATAATTAATTTGCCAGACACAAATTCGGTTGCAAAGTTAATGCAAGACGGCTTTAAATATGGCAACGAAAGTGCCTGTTCTAAGAGTTGTTTATAATTTAAAAATTATAAGACCTCTTTACGTCATTTATCAAGCTTAAGAATTACAAGATATTACTTTATGGATAGAAGACAACCTATAATTAATTTGCCAGACACATACTCGGTTGCAAAGTTAATGCAAGACGGCTTTAAATATGGCAACGAAAATGCCTGTTCCAAGAGTTGTTTATAATTCAAAAAATTATAAGAACTCTTTACGTCATTTTATCAAACTAAAAAATTACACGATATTAGTCTTTTGTAGGCAGACAACCTATAATTAATTTGCCAGACACAAATTCGGTTGCAAAGATAATGCTAGATGTCTTTAAATATGGCAACGAAAGTGCCTGTTCTATAAGCGGTTTATAATTTAAAAATTATAAGATCTCTTTACATCATTTTATCAAGCTTAAAAATTACAAGATATTACTCTTTGGATAGCAGACAACCTATAATTAATTTGCCAGACACAAATTCGGTTGCAAAGTTAATGCCAGACGGCTTTAAATATAGCAACGAAAGTGCCTGTTCCTGGAGTAGTTTATAATCTAAAAATTATAAGACCTCTTTCCGTCATTTTATCAAGCTTAAAAATTACACGATATTAGTCTTTTGTAGGCAGACAACCTATAATTAATTTGCCAGACACAAATTCGGTTGCAAAGTTAAAGCCTGACGGCCTTAAATATGGCAACGAAAATGCCTGTTCCAAGAGTTGTTTATAATTCAAAACATTATAAGAACTCTTTACGTCATTTTATCAAGCTTAAAAATTACACGATATTAGTCTTTTGTTGGCAGACAACCTATAATTAATTTGCCAGACACATATTGGGTTGCAAAGTTAATGCCAGACGGCTTTAAATATGGCAATGAAAGTGCCTGTTCCTGGAGTAGTTTATAATCAAAAAATTATAAGACCTCTTTCCGTCATTTTATCAAGCTTAAAAATTACAGGATATTACTCTTTTGATAGCAGACAACCTATAATTAATTTGCCAGACACAAATTCGGTTGCAAAGTTAATGTAAGACGGCTTTAAATATGGCAACGAAAGTGCCTGTTCCAAGAGTTGTTTACATTTCAAAAAATTATAAGATCTCTTACGTCATTTTATCAAGCTTAAAAACTACAAGATATTACTCTTTGGATAGCAGACAACCTATAATTAATTTGCCAGACACAAATTCGGTTGCAAAGTTAATGCCAGACGGCTTTAAATATGGCAACGAAAGTGCATGTTCCAAGAGCGGTTTATAATTTTAAATTTATAAAACCTCTTTACGTCATTTTATCAAGCTTAAAAATTGCAAGATATTACACATTGGATAGCAGACAACCTATAATTAATTTGCCAGACACAAATTCGGTTGCAAAGTTAATGCCAGACGGCCTTAAATATGGCAACGAAAATGCCTGTTCCAAGAGTTGTTTATTATTCAAAAAAATATAAGAACTCTTTACGTCATTTTATCAAGCTAAAAAATTACACGATATTAGTCTTTTGTAGGCAGACAACCTATAATTAATTTGCCAGACACAAATTGGGTTGCAAAGTTAATGCCAGACGGCTTTAAATATGGCAACGAAAGTGCCTGTTTTAAGAGTTGTTTATATTTCAAAAAATTATAAGATCTCTTTACGTCATTTTATCAAGCTTAAAAATTACAAGATATTACACATTGGATAGCAGACAACCTATAATTAATTTGCAAGACAATTTGGGCTGCATTCGGCAAATTCGGCAATTTTTTTTTCAATATAAAGTTTACTTAAAAAAAGCTCTTGTTTATCAAAATATAAGTTTCTTTTTTTAAATATTAGGGTGGGTGCCCGATTTTGGCCACACTGGAATTTATTTGTCCAATATTTAAGCTGTGAGTTGATGTTAACAAATTATATGAATTCTTACACCTTAACCTTTCTAAGGGTGCACAAATTTTCATCACATGAAAAGGCTTGTCTGTAAGACTTAAAAAATGCAACTTTCGTCAATCAAGCACAAAGTATCACAAATTTACTCAATCAGGCTCTGAAAAAGTGTCGTGCAAAAAATCAGGTGCAGAAAAATAGTGAATCTAATCAATAAGACTCAGAAAAATCCAGGGTTTCAAATTCAGTTCAATGACGTAAACAGATCTTATAATTTGTTGAATTATAAACCGCTCTTGGAACAGGCACTTTTGTTGCCATATTTAAAGCCGTCTTGCATTAACTTTGCAACCGAGTATGTGTCTGGCAAATTAATTATAGGTTGTCTTCTATCCATAAAGTAATATCTTGTAATTTTTAAGCTTGATAAATGACGTAAAGAGGTCTTATAATTTTTAAATTATAAACAACTCTTGGAACAGGCACTTTCGTTGCCATATTTAAAGCCGTCTGGCATTAACTTTGCAACCGAATTTGTGTCTGGCAAATTAATTATAGATTGTCTGTTATCCAAAGAGTAATATCCTGTAATTTTTAAGAATGAAAAAATGACGGAAAGAGGTCTTATAATTTTTTTATTATAAACCGCTTATGGAACAGGCACTTTTGTTGCCATATTTAAAGACGTCTGGCATTAATTTTGCAATCGAATTTGTGTCTGGCAAATTAATTATAGGTTGTCTGCTATCCAAAGAGGAATATTTTGTAATTTTTAAGCTTGATAAAATGACGTAAAGGGGTCTTATAAAATTTAAATTATAAACCACTCTTGGAACAGGCACTTTCGTTGCCATATTTAAAGACGTCTGGCATTAACTTCGCAATCGAATTTGCGTCTAGAAAATTAATTATAGGTTGTCTGCTATCCAAAGAGTAATATCTTGCAATTTTTAAGCTTCATAAAAACATATAAGACAATGAGCCTTTATAAAATGGCGGATTTTTGAAGTTTTTTCACCTGCATAATTCCTTCTGCCACAGGTAAACGCAACGTCACCCGATTGCCAGACCGCTTGCAAACGTATTCTACCATAAAAGGGAAAAACATATTAAAAAATGGGCCTTGATAAAATGACGTGATTTTGAAGCTTTTTGACCTGCACAACCCCTTCTGCCACAGGTAAACGCAACGTCTCCCGACTGCCAGACCGTTTGCAAACGTATTCTACCATAAAAGGGAAAAACATATTAAAAAATGAGCCTTGATAAAATGACGTGATTTTGAAGCTTTTTGGCCTGCATAACCCCTTCTGCCACAGGTAAACGCAACATCTCCAGACTGCCAGACCGCTTGCAAACGTATTCTACCATAAAAGGGAAAAACCTATAAAAAAATGAGCCTTGATAAAATGACGTGATTTTTGACGTTGCTAGCTCTTAGACTATTACTCGAATGTTCAAATGAATTCACGATAAATCTCATGGACCAGATTAAAGCGAAGTCCAGTCAGATTTACGAATTTCCGATGAAGTCATTTGAGCGTTTGACCATTCGAGGTTTTCTAGATTAATATAAATGGTGAATATGAGAATTGATGACTATATTAGTTATTTATGCTGTACTTTTTTCTGCAAAAACTTCTGAATATCCCGGAATATTCAGCGTCCGGAGCCTTTCATCTTAATAAACATTGTCGTAGGTAGAAGTGAATTATAGGGGGTGAAGGGGGGTCATATTTTCTCTATCTCTCTCTTTCTCTGACGCAGAAAGATAAATTAGTGCATTAGATAAATTATGTGAATATACACATTGTAGGCACTATGTTTCTTATTAAACTATAGTAAATAACTTCATTTTATGCTAAGAATAGAATAGGATGATGAAAGATTCGAGTTTACAACTAGTGAAAAATTAAACATCATATTAGCTTCATATGTACAATTAGGATGTGTGAGTGTTAAGACACTTATTTTAATTACAATTTAGTATTTCTGCAAAACTGTGAAAGAGCCTCAAAAGTAAATTAAATTTTTGAACACAATTTCATTTGGATTTTCGGAACATAAATTCATTGAGTGACCTTGAAAAATTTTCCAGGGAAGGCTCGCAATGTTTTAGGGGGGAGGGGCTGAACCCCCCTAGCAACGCCCCTGCTAATAAAATGTAGTTTAAGGTAATTTAAAACAAAGCAAACAATAAAATAAATACAAAGACATATGCGGACATACATTAAAAATAAACAAACACATAATATATCCCTTTTCAATTGAAACTAATTACAAATATTGAACTCTCAATCGGACATATTACAGCTGATCATGAAATTAGCTTTCGAAACTGATGCATTCGTTATCACTGAAACCTTGATAAACACATATTTTATGCATTAAACAAAGCTTATTTACACAAATTACACCAGTTTTCTCGCGCTGCATATTGCACAACTTACGAAATAAAAGAGCAAATTCTAACTTTTTTTTCTTACACTACAGCGTTATCAAATTCCCTTAGTTTAAAATTCAATTTTCTTCTTGCACTTTTCTGTTCATTTTTCCCATACTACAGTTTCAGCATATTTTATTACGGTCGAAGTAGACTTACATAACTGAAACTTATATCGCGAAACTAGTTTTTTTTATTTTGTTTAGTTATTTTTCTTTACTGGAATCGCGTTTCATAATACATAGATACTGGCGACGGACATTGTCGGAGAATGCTGTTTTTAGGTCGTAAAAAGAAAGAAAAATAAAGAAACTTCGCTTTAAATGAGGGAAATTAGAGGTTGAGATATATAATCGAGGTTTTGAATATTCATGGAGCTGTTAACTACGGAGTATAAGAAAAATATGCGGGTAACAGGATACTGCTCTTTTAAAGAGAGCTTTATTACGTCTTAAAAATAGATAATTAGTATTAGGCTCGAATTTTAGATTGGGAAGATCGAAAACACGAATCGCTTTGCATCGGATCATTTAATACGGTTTTATTCGCACACGACTTGCATATCAAGTTATCATGTTCGATTTGGATGGAAAATAATAATAATAATAATGAGCAAGGTATACAAAGTCCGCTACACAGTCAAATTTCTTTTAGTTTAATTAATTATTTCGGAAATGTGTTACTTATGAAAAAAAAAATAATAATAATAAAAACACGGGCTTTTCCAGTTGCATAATATAGCGTTTTTTTACAACATAATTACAAAGTGTTTATGAATTCGATTTGTCTATCCGTCTGCCTGTCTGTGTTATAACTCACGTAAATATACTTCGATTGCCATAAAATTCATATATGTTATTAGGGTTTACTACAGCATGTTCGGTATTGAAAATGAAATGTGTACCATTTTCAGTTCATTTACAAGATCTCTCCAAATAATTCGGTTACATTACGGTACCTATGGTGGAAAATCTTATGCGGTTGTACTTTGATGATATTACAGAGTTATAAACATATTGAAATTGATATACATTACTGAAATTTATTGCAAGTTTCATATTATAGAACGTGGCGTGGATAGAACATAGAACTTATCTTCATTTACAGAGAACAGGGACAAATAAAAGAATTTGCTAAAGAATCAACAACAATTGGACTATGGATGCCTACGAAAAATAATTGCTGGAAGTGCATTTTCAGCTGTGGCACATTGTTTTTTTTTTTTTTTTATTTAACTTTTTTCAAAAATATTATCTGGTGTACATAAATTCTATCGATCATACGTAAGCTGCACAAAATTTCTAAAAAAAGAAAAAAAATAAATAAATATAGGACAGTTGCACCATAAAATTTAACTAATAATAACACATTGCTCAGTGGTGCACAAAACAGGAATTTTAATATACATTAGTACATATTAAAATAAAATAAAACTTTCAACATTTCGCGCCGTCTTCTGCGGGCGTCTTCAGGAAATATGAAATGGAAGGACTACGTTTGCATCTTTTTCGAGAGATAATATTTGTACCGAATTAAAAACTAAATGAATTAAAATTTTAAAAATGTTGCCAATTACACGTGAATAAAAATTAAAATATTGCAAGGAAAATTTTTTTTTATTTCCTTGCAATATTTTAATTTTTATTCACGTGTAATTGGCAACATTTTTAAAATTTTAATTCATTTAGTTTTTAATTCGGTACAAATATTATCTCTCGAAAAAGATGCAAACGTAGTCCTTCCATTTCATATTTCCTGAAGACGCCCGCAGAAGACGGCGCGAAATGTTGAAAGTTTTATTTTATTTTAATATGTACTAATGTATATTAAAATTCCTGTTTTGTGCACCACTGAGCAATATGTGTTATTATTATTAGAAAAAAAAATGTTTATTGGCGAAAAATGCTGAATGTAAATTTTTAGCTGTGGCATTCATTTAACTGAACTAAATTTTAGCATATACTATGTAGTAAGCGTACATATCTGTAGATCATATACTGGACCACACAAAAAAATCGTATATTCTAATTTTGATTCGTGGTTATATGAGAAATCAAGATTTCAAATGCATTATGAGTTTTCCAATTTTTTATTTAGACATCATATTTCACTTTACTAAATTGTGAAAATTTTGTTATAGTATTCTGAATGTTTGGAAAGTGTTTCATAAATTAAGCTGTACGCATGGTTTTTATTTTTTTTCTTATTATTGATAACTATAATGGATTTTTTACATTTAATGTATATTGCTTAGAATAGATATAAAACGGGAGGTGGCAGCACAGACAATCATCTCATCGAATTCACGGATGAAAATCTAGGATTAGTTGAATTTCGATTCGCATGTTACAACGCAATCGGTCTGCCAAGTCCTATCTTGGTCGAAAACACCTTAAAACCTGATTTTAGCGGGTGACTCATAAGTTTATAATTATGTTTTCCTGCTCCCAGTCCTCTATGTTTTCATACTTTTGGGTGCAAGAAAGCACAATGGTAATCCCACGAAACAATTATTAAAATCAGCAAATTACTAAAATGCAATTATTTTTAACACAATCAAACTGATTGGTAAAGTTATCATACGAATTGAATATTTCCAGCTGAGCGAAAAATTGCCCAGGCCGGGAATCGAACCCGGATACTTGGCTTACAAGGACAATGCTTTTACCTGTTAAGCTATCTGGGCGGTAGCCGGCTGGGATTTTTCGCTCAGATAACCTTATTGGTCGTAACATCTGGTCTGTCATTTGAAACAGCTCGCAGAATAAACCGCAGGTAATAGAACTCCATATAACGATGGATACGTAGATATACTATTATTTTTAACACAATCAAACTGATTGGTAAAGTTATCATACGAATTGAATATTTCCAGCTGAGCGAAAAATTGCCCAGGCCGGGAATCGAACCCGGATACTTGGCTTACAAGGCCAATGCTTTTACCTGCTTTTACATTTGCAAGGTTTCAAATGTTTCAGATGTTACGACCAATAAGGTTATCTGAGCGAAAAATCCCAGCCGGCTATCGCCCAGATAGCTTAACAGGTAAAAGCATTGGCCTTGTAAGCCAAGTATCCGGGTTCGATTCCCGGCCTGGGCAATTTTTCGCTCAGCTGGAAATATTCAATTCGTACTAAAATGCAGTTTATTTACGTACCCATCGTTCTATGGAGTTTCTTTACCTGCGGTCTATTCTGTTGAGCTGTGTAAATGACAGACCAGATGTTATGACCTACAACGTTATCTGAACGAAAAATGCTCACCGGTTGTCGAGCCCAGTTAGCTTAAACGGTAAAGCATTGGCTTTATAAACCAAGTATCTGGGTTCGATTCCCGGCCTAAGCATCTTTTCGCTCGGTAAGAAATATTTAATTCGTATTAAAATCGGGTTTTAAGTGTTTTCTACCAAGATATGTTTTGGCAGACCGACTGCGTTTTAATATGCGATTCAAAATTAAACTAATCCAAGATTTTTATCCGTGAACTCGATGAGATGGTAGTCTCTGCTGCCACCTCCCGATCTAGTACCAAAAACCAAATTTACAGAAAAAATAGCAACTGTGGCTTCAAATCCCAGACAACCACAACTGTCCTTCGGACGTCATACAATGATTATATAGATCCTGTGGGTGGCATATCCTATGCGAACTATCCAGTGAATGCGCTGAGGATAGTAAGGAATGGACGGTCCAATCACATTGTCCGCTGAACAGCCTCTGAACAACTGTGAACGGACCATCCAACCGAATTGTCCCCAAAACGGCCGATGGATGTTCTATAACCGTCAGTCCTTTTTAGTAGCTGTGGAGCGCCTTTTTTGAACTCCTCAACTCGTCGGCCACAGAGGAATCCAATGTTTATGTTTCAATCAGCGCATGGCGAATTCGAATTAATAGAGAAAATGGATGTTGATATAAGGTAAGAACTTTCTTTTATTTTTATTTGCAATGCATTTATAATTATTCTGCCTCTATATTTTTTTAATGTTGGCAAAATTTTATTAAAATGCAAAACAAAAAAATAGGCCTAGTCATCGCCCGAATAAGAAATAATTTTATAAAACAATGTCTATATTTACTGTAAAAAAATAAATTTGTTTTATAAAATTGAAAATTTTGTGTTTTGTTCTGAAGTAAATGTGCGTGTGTTTTAAAATAAAATAAACATGTTATAAATATAATAAAACTACATTTTGTTTTGCCACGGTATGCCTAACAAGTATTTCAAAACAGTGTTTTCTCGCGAAAATCACTAAAGAAAAAACACCGATACCCTGATATGACAGCAGCATCTTTTCCATTTTAATGCTTTTTTGTAGCAAAGCTGTTTAATATACTCAGAAAACAAGATCATTTTAACAAAATGATTTTATTTAACAGCTTTGAAAAATCAAAATTTGAATATTTACAATTGATGTAACAAGCTCTTTTAAAAATTTGAGTTGACTTGGATTATCCATTTTCTATTAATTATATGTTGTGCACAGTTAATTTTTTTACTTTATTTTGTTTTAAGCATTAAGATATTCTTTTCTGTGTTTCATTTATAGGTCATTCAAAAAGTAAAGCACCTCAGTGGAACATTTTACATTATATTTCAGTCAAACTTAAATATTGTTAAAATATGTATTGCAGAAACATTTTTCTTCAATGTAATTATGAAATTTTAGATGATTTTTAAATTAATTCTAGAAGAAAAAAAAAAAAAAAAAAAAAAAAAAAAATCTAATGGCATTTGTGCAACAAGTAAAATTTTGAATTGCAATTAAAAATTTTATTTGTGGGTTGAAAGTGTTCTTATTCAGAAACGTGATTGAAAAGTGTTTTTCATTTTTAAATAAAAGCAGATTTTAAAGAAAAAAGAAAAACTTTCAAAAAATTCCATGATTTAACATTTTAAACTTTATTTCCAGACGCGACTGCTAATTGCTCCCTCGTGATGACATTTCTGTAGCTGTCAAATCCTAAAACTATCATAAAATGCTAACTTAGCAGCATTTCTGAATGAAATATATCACTTCATATCTGAATGAAATCTGTGTAAATATTCATTTTTAGAAATACTAATGCAAATATTTGTATTTATGAATGAAAATGAATTAGCGAAAGTAAAGAAAAATAGTCACTCTAATTTAAGAATAACCTTCAATATAATAATTAATTATGAAGTGATGTGACCAGTATTGAATTCAGGGGGTGCCTGGGGGGAGGACATTCCCCTCCCAAAGCAACGAAATGTTTCCCCTGATAGTTTTGAGATTTTGTTTTTAACAGTCAAAAATTGCAATTTCCCCTCCGCGGAACTCTATAATTGCCCCCTCCCCTCCAACCGGAGCCGCAAAAGTCCCTCTTGGAGAAAAGTGTCTGTTAATTCCATACTGGATGTGATTTCTCCCCCCCTCCTCTAACTTGAAGACTGGATCTGCCATTATGTATGACGGATGATGTTTTGCCAACAAATGTTTCTTAATTCGTTGTTGAACCACCTTTAACTGAATATATCGCTTGGCATACATATAATTAACAGCTCTATCATCTGATGCTTTAGAAAAATGTCTACCAGTTTACTTCTTTTTCTGTCCCATAATAAAAGAATCAACAAACCCATACATGGTTCATATGAATATTTTCCTTGTAAACTATCAGTATTTTTTTTTTTTTTTTAACAGGGCTTGAAATTTGATTTTTCCCAGGAGGCGAGTCTCCCTCCCAACGTTTATAAATGAAGGGAAGTTTATCAGTCTGGGAGGGAGAAAAAAAAATCTTTAAAATGCATTATTATTTTATGTGCTATTTAAAGAATTACAAGAATTCAGATTTGACAAAATAATGCACAATTTTTATTAATAACTCAGAATAATTATGCAAAATATATTAGAGTACAAAATAACAGTTTCCCCCAGAGGGTTTCAGGGGGGCGCTCCGCCCCTCCTGCCCTTTAGTTTAAAAAATAGCGCCCCTCTTGCCCCTCATCCAGAAACTTGCGCCCCTCTTGTCATTCATTCAAAAAAAAAAAGCCCTTCTTGCCCCTCATTTGAAAAAACACAGCCCTCCAGCAGTGATCCGAACGCACTATAGCGCA
Source organism: Maratus speculifer (assembly GCA_964019185.1). Classification (NCBI taxonomy): domain Eukaryota; kingdom Metazoa; phylum Arthropoda; class Arachnida; order Araneae; family Salticidae; genus Maratus; species Maratus speculifer. The sequence continues at coordinate 681,330 of CAXHSM010000015.1, read as the reverse complement.
TAAATTATGCAAAAATCGGCGACAGAATGCAAAAAATAGCCTCATACGTGTGCCATTAGACGGGTAATTTCGTCAAAATGTCGCTAAAAAACGGCAAGTTTCGTTAAAAATCTCGAAGTAACGACTAATTTCCGGCGAGATTCGCAAAAAAAAAAAAAAAAAAAGTCTAATTCCGTCACAAAATTTCACAAAACGGCAGATTTCTACAAAAGATCGTGGAAAAACGAAAAATTTCTCCCAAAAATCGCGATAAAATGGAAAATTTTGTCTAATGAGTCGTAAAAAATGACAACTTTCGTCAAAAAGTAGCGATAACAGAATTCTTCAAAAGATTTGCGAAAAAAACGGCAAATTTCGTCTAAAATCGCAACAAAACAGAAAAATTTGTGAAAAGTTAAGTTTTTTGCGATATTTCACGATATTTTTCGTTTTTTCACGCTTTTTTAAAGAAAAATATGCCATTTTTCGCGATTTTTTCACGAAATTTGACGTTTTTTCGCAAAATATGCTGTTATTTGCGATCTTTTAACAAAATCTGCTGTTTTTTAAGATCTTTTAACAAAATTGACTGATTTATTGTGATCTTTTAACAATATTTGCTGTTTTTTTCGCGATCTTTTAACAAAATTTGCCGTTTTTCAATTTTTTGATGAATTTTCTGTTTTTTCACGACATTTGAACCGTTAGATAAGTGTCCTTAAAAATGAAAAAGTGCCCTGAAAAATGTAAAATTGCCGTTTTCAGAACAGTAACGCCCTGCCGTTTTTTAAACCTGGGGGAAACTCTGAAAATAAAAAAAAATGAAGCTTTATTAATTTTGTTACAGGTCTAGTTAACTCTGTTTTTGGTTAGCCTCGATTTTAGATTGAGTGTAATTTCCTGCAAGTTGAGTTTGACAAGTTTGGTCCTGCAAGTCCTATTTAACGCTAGATTTTCTAAGAGAAAATACTGGTACAAAAAAATTTCCTGGTCATGAAATTCCATGTTCCATACTAACCCTGCCATACGAAATCCAAAGCATTGAAGATTTGAGAATAATTAATACATACAGAATAATAATGCCGAATTGTCTGAGTTCGAACACAATTTCCCATCTTCTACTGCACTTGACTATCTGGCTGTATACAAATTATACTTAAATTATACAAGTTTAAGTTGCGTTTGAAGTTAGTTTCACTTTGTTCGGCTGCGTTTTGACATATACAATTAACGAGTCTTATTTTTAAGTAACAGTTCGGTATTGTGTATCTTAAAAAATACCTGTTTCTTAGAAACAAATATGTGTAGTTTGCAACAGCTCTATCCTTGAAGGACCGAAGATTAATTCAGAATTTTTAAATTTATATTGTCATTTTTAAACTTCCTATCATTCGTAATGTTTTTCAAAAATGGAATAAAATCATAATGTTTAAAGGACAGCCTTGCAAGGCATTGGTACTTGATCTCTACTACACATTCAATGTTCTTTTAAATGTTTAAAATTCTGTCTAATTTTAATGTAGGTTTTTTAAATTTAGGGGGTTGGGAGGGGGGATATAGATAAAAATACTGATTTTTAAAATGTCATTAAGTGTTGAAAATGATTGATCTCAGAAAATATTTTGTATTAGTTCAGACCATACTTAATTTTATCTATTCTCTTTCAGCTTCTGTTTCCACTGCCACTGGCAGTTCAAGTGCACCTGCGTTTGAAGATTTCCTGTTAATGGATGAGTGCGGTCTGCAGTTCTTAGAAGAAAAACACTCAGTACCGGAAAATCAAGTATATATGGTATGCTTTTCAAAAATTTTTCCGTTTATGTTAATGTTTAAAGATTAGTCATAATTTTTAAAGATTTTTTTTTTCCTCTCAAGAAGCTTTTCTTTATAGTACGAATTTAATATTTCCAACTGAGTGAGAAATTGACCAGGCCATGAATCAAACCCAGATACTTGGCTTACAAGACCAATGCTTTACTTGTTAAGCTAACTGGGTGATAGCCGGTTGGGATTTCTCACTCAGATAACCTTATTGGTCATAACATCTGGACATAACTCCATCTTAATATGGAGTTCCATTACTTGCGGTTCATTCTGCCGAGTTGTCTAAATGACAGACCAGATACTATGACCAATAAGGTTATCTGAGCGAGAAATCCCAGCTGACTATCGCCCAGTTAGCTTAACAGGTAAAGAATTGGCCTTGTAAGCCAAGTATCTGGATTTGATTCCCGACCTGGTCAATTTTTTGCTCAGTTGGAAGTATTCAATTTGTATGATAAATTTATAATATATATTTTTAATTGCTTGAATTTAATTTTGCATTTTTAAAATATTAAGCCATAGATATAAAGGCAGCTTCTTTTGTAATTTCATCTATAGTTATACTTTACTTTCTGACACATATAAATGGTCTGAAAATATAACAAATTATAGATCTGCTCATTTTATTTGATTAATGGAGTAACTTCAAAATTTTCCTTTTCACTTTTATATTGAAAAACACAAAAAATGAAGAAAATTGATAGTATTTTTATGTATATTTGAAGTTTTAATAATTCACCAAATAAATTTTAAAACGACAGTTTTTGTTTTGGCGGCAAAACGCTGCATCACGGACTAAAGCGCTGTGACGTCATTTGCCATGTTAATACCATCGTGCTATGAGCTTAAGTGTTTGACATATTTCTGATAGTGTTTAAATTTTTTATATCAAAAATGTGTTATAAATTTGTATAGTACTATGTTGCACAAATATTACAGTAAATTCCCTGCTAATAAGCACTTTTTTAGTGTTCCTAAAGATTATAATAAAGATAATTTATTCTGATGTTAACATGATAGAAATGTTTTTGTAAACTTATCTGCTATTCTTCATTTTTATTTGTATGTGTATTTATTGATTGAATCTAAATATTTTTTGAATATGTGAATGGGAATAATTGCATATGAAACAAAAAAAAAAAAAAAAAAAAAAAAAAAAAATATATATATATATATATATATATATTTATGTATTATATATATATAGTTGTTCAGTTTTATTTATACATATTAAGAAATACCAAGTAACCGATAGTTTATTTGAAATATATGGATTAGGGATGTACCAAATATTTGGTATCTATTCGGTATTCGGCCATGTTACCGAATATTCAGTTAGGCCAAATATCAAACTATTCGGTTAAGCCGAATATCAAAGTATTCGGTCGAATCCAAAGGCTTTTAAAATACATTTTAAAAAACTTTTCACAATTTCTACTTTTAACTGTCAATTTATTAATATATTTAAAATAATAAGAAATAAAAACATTTAAATAATATAGTGTTTTTACATTATTTATTTGCTGTTTGTAAAGTTTAACTTAAGAAAATTAAGCATGAAAAGGATTAAAATTAAGATTTATTAGGATTCTCCTTAGGAATAAATGATGCGAATGCCTAAATTCTATTTAGTAAATAATCTGTTTCTTGCTTTTCCCAAAAGTCCTTAAACAAGAACGGAAAACTTTTGAGATTAGTAATAGCTATCAAGGCAGACAATTTTTTGTTTATGAAACCATAATCGTAATCAACTTATTGAATCATAAATGCGTTATATTTCATCTCACTCTTGGTCAAACTTGTGCTTTCGTTTGTTGCATTAACAATAAATAAGATATCATAACTATATTTTCAACTCACATGCTTTGATTTCTGTAAAATATGATATGATGGGAAGGATGGAAAATGCCACTATTCATAAGAAAAGAACTATGAGCTGGACATTCCTTTATTCAGAATTAAGTTAAAAGTATTTATACTTAATACTGAAAAAAATCTGCCTTGAGTTATTTAAAAAGAACAAATATGAGACACTACAGTTTTTCTTCAACTATTTTTTCATTATTTTTCTTTGATTTCAAAATGTTTGTTTCAATTTGTAGAAGAAATAAAATTTAAAATTTTACTAATTGAAAAAGTCTCATAATTATGCTTCTTAAATAAAAAAAAAAGGCAGATTTTTTTCAATACTGAATGTTCTTATAAAAAGCTCTTGTTTATCAAAATATAAGTTTCTCTTACTAAATATTATGTAAATTGTTTCAAATAGTAACATTTTAATACTTTAAACTTTGAAAAATAAAAAGCATTTGGAAAGCTCATTATTCGGTATTCGGCTGGATGAATATTCGGTATTCAGCCCAACAATTACTATTCGGCAAGCTGGATATTCAGTATTCGGTTTAGCTGTCGGCCGAATATTCGGTATTCGGCCATAATCAGTATTCGGTGCATCCCTAATATGGATATATATATTATTATTCAATAATCATAATGCAATTTTTGGAAGCCTTTAATTTTTATATCCATCTTTAATGTATAATTGTATTCATTAAAAAAATAAATAATATATCACTTATGAAAAAAAAGAAAAAAAAAAAAAACACTGAAACCATACATTTTGAGTGAAGCATATTCAGTCTTTTTAATAAACATTTTTGCATTAATAGCATATCCAGAAGAGAGAAAAAATGGTGGAGGGGATAAGAAAAGGTTTGTTCTCAGAGGTTTTAATTCAGGGGATAATTCAAAGTTTAGGGGATTTTTAAGGGAGATTTTAACCCCATAAATAACACTTTTGTCTTCAGAAATGTTTTGAAAATATATATATACATACAATATCATAGCTACCAACTCTTCTGATTTTTTTGCCGAAAAAATTCAATACAAATTTTTGCATTGTTCAGTCGATAATTTGCGGCGATTTGAAGTGGTAAAATTTACTGTAATTTTCTTCCGGGTGTAAAAAGCGGAGGATGTTGGCAGCTATGCAATATTTTGTTTGTTGTGTGCATACAATTAAGCTTTTTTTTTTTTTTTTTTCTTTCCATGAAAATTTATATTTTATTTCATCTGTAAAATAACATTTCTACTACCGAAAATCTAAGTTATTTTATGCCTAGAATTTTATTCATTTTTTTAATTTGTAATTATTAGTTACCATTATATATTTTTAATGCATTTATGTACTTTATAGAATTAAGTAAAAATTTATTATTTCCTGTAAATTATAAATAATTTTGATGCCAAATGCCCAAATGTATTTAACTTTAGATGAATAACATCAGACAAGTTATATTACTTTTTTTTTTTTTTTACTCTAACAAAAAATAAAGCAATAATTTTCAATTTGAAATTTAAAAATTGTCTGCCGATCCCACTTGACATGTAATCTATGATACATACACATATAATTATATTTTTTTATAAGAAATCATCAGCTAAACTTACATAATAAATCAGAATAAATAAATAAAAAAAAATGATATATTTTACTTTCTTTTGAAGGCAAATACTAGCTGAGAAGCTATGCTCTGTATACGAAAAATTTCCAAATTAATATTCTGTTTTAAATATTTTTGATATGTCACCGATTAATTGCTTATTTAGTAAACTTCAAAGTTAGTATACTAAACATTTTTCTACTTCATTATTTGACATGTATTAATATTTAAAATAAACCAAATATTAAAAAGTTATTCATTTTGTTAATGCTTTTTTCTAATAAATTATCATGCATTATTTGAGGCAAGTAAGCATTTTTTGAGGCACTTTTTTAAATATTAAAAAGTGAAAATAATCAGACTTGTTTTATAAATAGCTAAATTTTCTGATGTTCATTTGTTTGTGTTTTAGATGCAGTTTGTGAAGAGCAATCCATTACCAAGTCTGCTGTTGAAGACATAATCAAAATATGGCTAAGACATGCTAAGAGAGAAAAGTTAAGAGAAAAGATAATGTTAAGAGAAAAAATAAAACAGTGTAGATTAATAAGAGATGGATAAAATAAAAATTGGTGTACAGATCTAGAATTCTCCTTTTCATATTTTTCTTTCAGATCACATTTTTAGACCATCCCTCCCTCCCAATGAAAAAGACAAACAAATAAATATTACAACTCAGCTTATAAAGCTTATGCCCTATTGGAAATTGTCCAAGGTCATTCAAAAAGAAATATTTAATTGAACAAATTTAATTATGTAATATTTAAAAATTTATTTTACTTTTTTATCAAATTAAAAAAAAAAAAAAAAAGAAAAAAAATTTCTTTAATCACTTATTTTTTTTGTTCAAAAACCAAATTAATTTCTTGGTAATTGCTGTTCTAAAAGAAATCATTACTTTTATTTAAATAATAACCTTGATTTCTTCTGGTCTACATACAAAAGAGGAAAAATAATTTGCATTTTTATCTTTGATTTTATTTTTATTAAGTTTCCGTTTCCAAATCTCAAAGATATATAAATTTGAATGACTAATGTAGACCTTTAAGTATGATTACAAAATTCAACAGCAATTTCAAGGATTACCAGATGAAAATTAATCGATGTTTTCGCTCTAGCTCCCAACACACAATTGATCCGGTTGTTATTCATCTCAAAGGTCTCGACACCTTTCATAAACTATATTGGAGTGGCTAGAAATGGAGGTTTGTAAAATATTCTAAAATCATACAAATTTGTCTGCTTGTAGAAATATTAGTGCTTTCCTTTGCAGATGAAACATATTGGCAAGATTATCTTATTCATAAACTATAATGTGCCATGCTTAACATTTTGTGATACAGGCAGAATATATTGCAAAAAACGTTATTGAAATGGATATTTTAAACGAAATTTCTCAAAGCAAGAGAATAATAATGAAAATAATGGCCATACTAATAAAACAACTGTTTACAAGAGTGAAAAATGAAAACATACAACTGCTTATAAATCTCTTCAAACATTACGTCAGCGAGTTTCATGCTTTTACTTTTAAAAATGAATCTGAAAATGTGTCATAAAACTTTATCTTTTCAGAAAAACTATTTTTTGAAGAAGATTTCCTTAAAAAGGGATTTTTTTTAACCCTTTTTTTTTTTTTTTTTTTGTAGTTATCTTGGACATCTTACAAGAAAGTCTTAACTCTGTTAGTACCATTTTGGTTCTTCATTGACACCATTATTATTATTTTTTTAAGATTTTGTTTAAAACCAAAAAGAAAATTACAAATTGAACTTCATAAAATAATCTTAATACCTTCTAAGAAACTTCATTTAATTTCTCGTTCAGATAATAGAAAAACAAGAATGCTCATCCAGAATTAAAATCTCTGCTAGAAGGATTAAAAGTGGATTCTGTGAATATTTCAAAAAATATTATTGAAACTACTAATATATTTAATAAAGTGTGCATCATAATGTAATGGGAAACTTGTCTCTCTGTAAATGATCTGACAATTTTTTGTGTTTGATTAATATTGAAGATTAAGAAGACTTCACTTAAAAACACCTGCTCGATAATGCTAAACATTTAGGTAGGTTCTTGTTTCAATTCCAAAATTTTTACACTTATTTTTCATTCCACAGCAAAGATCTATTTTTAATAAGAGTATTTTGTACTTTTCCAATTTTGGTTGCAGTTTTTTAAATGCAGGTACTTTTGTTTAACCAATTCTGAAAGTTAAAATAGCTTCATTTAAAAAAAAAAATAAATGTTATTGCATAATAGCTTCAGCTATCCTAAATTTTTAAAAAATATTTAAATTTAACACATTGCTATCCATGGTGACGACATTGAACTGTGCTTCGGCCACTGGTGACTGACAATGTAAAATATGATATAAAATAAAAATAATTTAGTGTTTAAATAATTAAGAAAGTAAAATCTTATAATTTTAAGTTTAATTAAGTTCAGAAAATTTTAAATAGATCTTAAGTGATTGCTTAAAATAATATATTTTTAAACTTGGTGACTGACATAGCACGTGTTAATAGAAAAATTCAAAAACCTGTGCAGTTCGGAATTGTGTTTGCTAGAAGACAGTCATGGATGTCTTCGGATGGAGAGTCCTTTTGAGATATAGATGCATCACTACAAAGTTAATTATAAAAAGCCAGAAAAATTTATTTTACAATGAAAGAATATAAATGCTGAAGCTCTTCGATACTTTTTTATGCATTTGTAAAGAAAAAAAGCTATATATGTGGATGAAATAATGCTGAAGATCATACTTTTTTATACACATGCAGAGGTCGATCCAGGCAAAATTTGAGGCCTATTTATTGTTCCTTCAAAAAAAAAAAAAAAAAAAAAAAAAAAATAATAATAATAAAATGGGCCTATTCACAAAAATAAGTTTAATATAAGAGACCCCTTCACGAAATTCCTTTTAATAAAATAGGCTCTTTTATAAAATTCTTTTTCATAAAAAATGTGTAATTTGTAAACATAACCAGTTTATGAAAAAGAAAACCTTTAGCAAATGAATTTAAAGATGTTTTTGTTAATAAATGCTTGGTTTGAATTTGCATAACTGGGTTTGAAGTTTCATTACAACCCCCCCCCCCCCCCCCCCCCCCCCGCCACAAAAACAATATTACTTTTCCAAGAATAAAAATCTGGATCAACCCCTGACATGTCAAAAAAGAAAATTATAGGCTGCAGGTTGAATTTGAGTGATTCAGGGGGGTGGGTATCTGCAACTGTCCTATTACTGTACGAAATGTGTAGTAAAATGTTGTCCACAGGACAATGGCAGGTTTCACATTTCAAACTTCAGGGGATGTCCTACAACTGTCCACAAGACTAATTTACCCATCCGTAGGATATCAGTTTATCTGGAATATGACATTATTAGGATGATTTTAGGACCGTCCAGAGGGTATAATATAAGCGTCCTATAACCATCCCTAAAGTGTCATGAAGTGACATCCACAGGATGTTGACAGGTGTGACATTTCGAAACCCAGCGGATGTTCTGTAACTGTCTACAGGACCAATTCATCGGTCCACAGGATATCACGCATATCCGAAACGTGACATCTTCTGGATGTTTTTAGGATGTATTTGTGTTGTCTGGGAATAAAGCTTTGGAAATTTATTAAATAAGATATTTTCGTTCTAACCTCGCACCAGCAGTTATCAGTCAAAGGAATCGCCAAAGGTCACTGTTTACAGTCAGCCTATTGATTTAGATCATTTCAGCGGATTAACCGCAAAGTTTGGTTGTTCTAAATTTGTGTTTTATTTATATTTTATTGTTTTATTTATTGATCGATGGTTGTTTTAATTTCGTTATGGAGTATAAGTTAGAAACAAATGCTGGACTATTTATATTAATTTAAATGTAAACGGATTTATCTTCCTCAATTCTCTGTTCGTAATAGAAATAGATAAAGGAAAAAAAATCATGCTTGAAAATTATTTTAAAATTTTTAAGGTTTCGTTCATCTGAGGAAACCGTATTCGTCTCTGTCCTTTGTCTGTCTGTCACAGAGTCTGTACACATAAACTGCACAAGTCAGAGACTTCAAATTTTGTGTACTTACAGCTGAATATCTCGTGTCAAACGACAAATCATAAAATTTTGAAAAAGTCTATTATTTTAATTAATTTTTCCAATGTCATCCGTACATTTTTGTGATTTAAATTTTAAAAGAGAACTTTAATCTCAAAGTTTTTCATGTAGACTTGAAAGCTTGGAGGTAAAGCATCTCAGTAGGAAAGAGAAGGTTCTTATTTCGAACGCCGGTGATTGAACTTGAAATCTTCATACTAAGATGGATTTAATTAAAAGATTTTTTTGCCAATTTAAGGTATATATATTTTTTGGAATTCAATTTACTTTCTCTTTTAAAGTATTGCTATTTATTAATGATTCATCATTTTAAATTTCGTTTACATTTAAATTAATATAAATAGCCCAGCATTTGTTTCTAGCTTAAACTCCATAACGAAATTAAAACAATCATCGATCAATAAGTAAGAAATAAAATATAAATGAAACGCAAATTTAGGACATGAACCAAACTATGCGGTTAATCCGCTGAATTTGAAGTCCACAAAATGTGAAGTCTCTGACTTATACAATTTTTATGTATGGACTCTGTGACGTCTGGTGCACTTTGGTGATTGAGAAGAATGGTTTTTTATTTTTATTTTTTTTTTATTTATTTTTTATTTTATTTTTTTTTTATTTTTTTTTTTTTTGAGGGGCGAGGGGGGGGGGGCGTCATTACATAACAAATAAAAAAGCAAAATTAATTAAATAGTCAATAAAGTATTCTTAAAAATGTGCCATGAAGGTTGATGTATCGCATAACACCACACATTGATTATTGATACATGTTTTCTTCCTGAGAATTTTTAGTACATACTAGCTGTTACCCGTGACGTCGTTCACGTAGCATAAAAAAAAAGATAAACGCTTTAATTAAACAAAACATTTCATTAACAAAAATTTAAAATATATATAACAGATATCTTATACCAGGCTATGCAGTAGTTTTTTTTTTTTTTTTTTTTTTTTTTTTTTAGGGGACTTAAAGAACTCAGTCAAATAAATGGAATATGTGTTAGATAATATTAACGATCGCGAAAATGAAATTGCAACCATTTATACTCTAGAACACCTGTAACGCACCCCATTGATACAGAAATTATGTTGTAGTGCATTTCAGAATTCCATATCAAAGAGAGAAAAATCATTTGTTAAACCTAGGTAATAAAAAAAAAATCCAACATTTCCATAATACATAACTTCGCCGGCCCATTCTTTTCTGCATCTGTGTATGTGATCTTTGTGCTTGTAAATATTCTAAATACAATGTTAAAATTTTGCTTAGTTAGAAAAAGTATAACGAAGATTAAAATCCACCTTTAGCAATTTCTAATAATAGACAGAAACGTACTTGAATTCTTTTATACAATCCTGTATATTACGTGCAAATATTTATACGACCGCATATTTAGCTTAAATTATTCAAGCAAAAAACCCGATTCAAATTATTGAATTCATATTTCCGGGAATCGCTATTGCACAGGTGACCATATATCCAGTTTATTGTATAGTCCGATACATGATTTATTTAAATTCTACAAACATCTCTTATTATACCAAATGTAGCTGAACTTCAGGATGCGTTAGTTTTCCTTAAAATACATACTATAATTGAAAAAGATCTTCAGCAATCTTTTCTAATAGACCATACTTTGGATACAATATCTGAGATCTGGACACAGGTCCAAAATCTTTTATGCGTCTCTGTAAATGAACAACAAATGTGATGCAAATCATACTTTACTGCAAGCATATTAGTAAATTTCAGTATTTATCATTGTATTGATTATCTCAGTATATTAATTTCATCATGTTTGAAATAGTGCAACGCAATTAAAATACGCTGGGAATATTTTTTCCCCGTAGACTATTATATTACCGAACATTTTTCTGTTATCTTGTAAAAGATTGTTAAACCTTTTCACCCCATTTTCTACAGAAATCCTGTTTTAGTGCACTTCAGAAACTGATATCAATTTCAATATTATTAAAATAACCTTAATAAAATAACATTATTAAAATATGCTGCAAATGGTTTTTCTTCACAGACTATGATATATTGAAAAACTTTTGAGCTCACTGTACGCACACTATAAGTACTATACTTAACATATTCGATAGTAACGATGTTCTTGTGAACCTTAAAAATGCATGTAAATTTCCTTACATTTAAAATTATGTAACATTATCAAAATACACCACAAATGATTTTTTCGCCGTATATCATAATGTAAAGTCTCCTTTTGAGTGCTCCTGTGATTCAGCTATAATTGCTACCAGGTTCATTTTCAATGCCGCACATGCTACACGAAACACGGACAAATAGTCGGCAGACCCCAGGCACTCGGCATCCGGTATACAGAAAGGTTGAAGTCGTAAACACTTTTAGACCCTGTTAGAAAGTGTCAAAAAGGGGGTAGTTTCCGCAAAACGAAAAAAAAAAAAAAAAAAAAAAAAAACAGAATTTTTGAAAATTTAAAAACTTATACTTTGTTTCAGATATGACGTTACATTGATATTCTTAAAATTCTTAATGGAAAGTATTCCTGTGACGTCACAATTGGTAAAAAGTTGAATTTTATAGCCTCGAACCGAAAGAAAGGAAAAGGTTAATTTTTATTGCGGATTAATATCTGGAAAAACTACTAAAATATTCATATTCTTGTAAAGTGTGAAGTTATATTCTTATGAAGTCTTCTAAGTGTAAAAGAAATTTTATATAATCGTCTGCGTGATATAAGAAGAAAAACAGTATTCCTCTGACGTCACAATTGGTAAAATCGCGGTTTTTAACCTCGAACCGAAAAACAGAATAGGGTCCATTTATTTATTTCATTTTCTTTTATCACGTGAAAATCTTTCAGTTGAAAATTAATTACAGAAGAGAAATAATTATTCCGGTTTTTTTATTTTTTGGCAACGAAAAAAGAAAGATGATTAAATATTCTGGAAAATTTTTCAATTTATTCTGTATGAAAAATAGTGAAATGTTGAATTATTAAGAAAAATAATTGAATAAAATAAATAAAAATTAGCCTATGTTCATTTCAGACCAATAATCTATCTATATACAAAAATTCAAAAACATTAATCCATCCGTTTTGAAGCCAAGTTCATTCCAATTTTCGGACACACTTTCACATTTATAATATATATAAGGATTTACAACATATGAAAACGATAAAAGTACATTATTTTTTATTTAAAATTTTTCATAGTTTTATTAAAAGTATCAATTCAAAATTGATTGACTCTTGAAGATACAGAATCTATTATAAAAGTATGTATTTTTTAATTTATAAGCGAACAGTTATGGCTTTATATTTAAAAATTAAATATTTAAAAGATTTTAAGCAGCATCAATTGACCATGGCGAAGAAAATGTCATGTATATATTAGAGTTTTCAATAGTTTTTAATATATGCTTGTTAATATAAAAAATCCCTGCCGACTCGGCTTACAGGCACAAGTAAATTTCGAAGTTAAGTTATAATTTTATAAACAAAAATAAAATGAAGATTGAGATAAACTAGTTTCAAAATTTTATGGCCGCTTTTGATGAGTTTCGAATTTCAGTTATCTCTGAGAGCTGGTTTTAGCAGAATTATATTAATACGATAAATTTTTTTCTTCAATCCCAATTTTTCTCTCTTTATTTATTTATTTTGCTATAAGAGTTGGTCGTAACAAAAACTTGTCAATATAAAATTTGAAGATTATATTAAGAAGATTTATAATAAACCGAAGTGGATTTAATACCTTGTGAATGAGCAAAATTATAAATTTGTTTTCCTTCATTCCACCCCCCCCCCTTTTTTTTTTTTGCTGTAAGAAATGGTCCTCTTTATAAACTTGTCAGCATGAAAGTTGCAGTTAATATTAAAAAGATTTATAATAAATTTAAGTGGGTTTGATAGCTCGTAAATTGACGAAATTATATGATTTTTTTTCATCTTAAAACTCTATTTTTTTGCCCTTCGACCAATTTTTAATGAAATAAAAAAAATGTCATATATAATTTTTTGGCCCGTTTCCTATAAGTAACAGTAACTTTAAACTGATTTGATATGTATTATAATGAAGAAGTTAAGGGTTTTTTTTTCGATTTTCACAAAATTCTTCCCTATTTCCATCGCCTTGGTTAGATTTTGTCCATTAACGAAATTAACCGAGATTTTCTGTCCTTTAATTTATAATATCAGTTTGGAAGAGATTTGTGCAGAATTATGAAAATATCATGTCCAAAAAAAAAAAAAAAAGATATACATTTATAATAGATAAAGTTTTGAATTGGGGGTGGTTTTAAATTCTAGGATATTCATCATCGACGTAAATCTGATTTTTTTTTTTTTTTTTTTTTTTTTCGGAAATTCCATCATAGAGGAGATTGTAATAGTTGATATATTTCTTACAAAATCTACTTAAAAAGGGATAAAGCATCTTTTGTTTTCAGCATACATTTTCTCGATTTAATTAAAACTTTATAGATTTTGAAAATTCATTACCAACTACAAAAATACAGTTTCACATAAACAATTGCAATTTTACATTATTGAAAATCTATATTATAAAGGCCAAACGTATCTGTGCCTAACGCATACGTCATTTTGCGCATGGCAACACTTTCAAATTTTAAATGAACTTTCGGTATTGCAATTTTTTCTACAAAAAAATTTTAAACATCTAAATGCCGCACATTTTCAATTTTTACACCATCGTGTAGGGAAAAAAATTTACTTTTAAATGAAATTTATTTGAAAGCTGTACCTTAATTTGTTTTTGAATTATTGATTTTTTTTTGTAGCTTTTAATACTGCTTTTCTAATTGTGGCAACAGGAGTACTCCATTTCTATTAAAAGCAAAGGGAAAAAAAAGGGAAACAATTCATTGCTGTATCTTTATGTTGCCATTATTCTCATTAAAAGGGAAAAAATTGAAATTTAAATATCTTCTGTTACAAAACCCGTGAATTTCGATTTAATTTACAAAATTTGATTTACACAAAAAATAATATCAACAGTTTAATATCTGTTTCAATTAATTGTATTGAGACTCCAAGTTTTGAATAAAATGATCAAACTAAAATGCCAATTTTTTTCAAAAGGTGAATACAGATGCGAAGCATTTGTAAATTTTGATATCGTGAAAATGATGCCGGGTTTAGATTTCACGCGGAAAAAATTCTATGATTAAGTCAAAGCTGAATAAAATTTGCTTTTTTTTTTCATTTTGGAATACATAGCATAAGAGCTTTAATTGATAACTTTATCATAATAACATATCTTTATTATTTTTTACTGCTTACATATACGATTAAAGTTTAATTCTATCTATTTCTACAACTGCATTTTATAGAAATAGTATTTTGTTAATTTGACAATAAATATCGTTTGTTTAAGAGCTATACGTACCAATATAAAATGCATTTTTTACTATAACTAATTTTGTAGGTTATTATAAGTCAATGAAACAATTTCTTCTTAAACATTTTCTTTCGTCAAAATTTGACGGGTTCTACCTCGTTATTATAAAATCTCTAAATAACGGACACCTCGGGAGCGCGAAATTTGTCTCCTATTCAGAGGGGAAATATCCAAATAATTATGTGTTGGGGATTGAAAAGTTGTTAGCTAAATAGAGATGTTCGTTTTGTAAGTTTTATTATATTTACGAAAAAAAAAAAAAAGAATAATAATAAGCAGCATTTATTGGCAACTGGAAAATACTATGCATATAAAATATTATCGTTCAGAATAAATTTTCCATATTTTTACAAAATGGTATAAGTTATTCCTTGTGTTCTATTAAAATATTTCTTGATTTAAGCTTTATAGCTTTTGAAAATTCATAGCCGAACATAAAACTATAGTTTAATATAACCTCTTCCATTCCGAACCTAAAATAATAATACAAATGCTTATGCATTGGTTTTTTTCCAAACAAAATGCCATTGTAAATGACAATATATATATATATATATATATTAGGGGTGCACCGAATAGTGATTTTGGCCGAATACCGAATGCCGAATATTCGGCCGACAGCTGAACCGAATACTGAATATTCGGCTAGCCGAATAGTAATCATTGGGCCAAATACGGAATATTCGGCCAGCCGAATAGTAACTATTCGGCCGAATACCGAATATTCGGCTTTCCAATTACTTTTTATATTTCAAAGTTTAAAGGTATTAAAATGTTACTTTTTAAAACAATTTTACATAATATTTAATAAGAGAGACTTATATTTTGATAAACAAGAACTTTTTATAAGAACATTCAGTATTGAAAAAAATCTGCCTTTTTTTTTTTATTTAAGAAGCATAATTATGAAAGTTTTTCAATTAATAAAATTTTAAATTTCATGCTTTCTTCTATGAATTAAAATAAACATTTTGAAATCAAAGAGAAATAATGAAAAATCCCTGTCGGCTGGGCCTATAGGCGGAGGTAGATTTCAAAGAGTGCTCATTTCAACAAAAAAAAAAAAAAATATATCTATGATTAGAGATAAACCCAGTTTAATAACTTCATTTGGCCGTTTATGAAAAATTTTTAATTTCATTTTTCTGCAAAAACTGCTTTTATCAGAATCATCTTTAAAAAAATTCAGCTCAAATGCTCATTTTGACAACATATTTTGAAATAAATTCTGAATTTATTAAAAAATCGACCAAAACAGTACATTATACAGTTCCTAAATAACAAAAAACTGTCTGTTGAATGCATTTGAGAAAAAAATTGAATTTAAAAATGATTCATAAAATAACCGATTTGTTGTTTGAATACATCCTTAATTCTTTAATAATGATTGCTTCGGAAAATTTTGTTCGAAATACTCACTTTGACACCATTTTTAAAAATATATTCTATCTTTATCAAAAAACTGGCCAATGCGTCACAGTATATAGTTCCTAAATAAGAGGATCTGTAAAGAGCGTTTGAGAGCGAAAATGGATTTTAAAACGAGTCATAAAAAACGCAATTAGCTATGTGAAAATATCCTTAAATTTTCAAATCATGAAGACTTCGGGAAATTCTGTTCAAAATACCCTTTTTGGTAGCCTTTTTCGAAATATATTCTGTCTTAATCAAAAAACCGATCAATGCATCACATTATATAGTTCCTAAATAAGAGGATCTGTAATTTGGAAGCGTTTGAGAGCAAAATTGGATTTAAAAACGAGTCAGAAAAAAACGCAATTTCTTATTTGAACACTTCCTTAAATTTTCAGTCACGATGATTTCGGAAAATTCTGTTCAAAATACCTTTTTTGGTAGCCTTTTTAAAAATATATTCCGTCTTTATCAAAAAACTGACCAATGCATCACATTATATAGTTCCTAAATAAGAGGATCTGTAAATTGGATGCGTTTGAGAACAAAAATGGATTTAAAAACGAGTCAGAAAAAAACGCAATTTCTTATTTGAATACTTCCTTAAATTTTCAGTCCCGATGATTTCTGTTCAAAATACCCTTTTTGGTAGTCTTTTTTGAAATATATTCTGTCTTTATCAGAAAATTGACCAATACGTCACTTTATACAGTTTCTAAATAAGAGGATCTACTATTTGGATGCGTTTAAAATCAAAAATGAATTTAAAAAAGAGTCAGAATATAAGCAGTTTGGATTTGAGGTTTTTTCTCCAACTCCTATTTTTGTTTAATTTCTTTTTGCTATACGAATAGGTCGTTCTCTTTTTTTCACCGCCCTTTTTCTTTTCATTTTTAATTTTTTTCATTGGTAAAAGTTGGTCCTATCAAAAACTTGTAAATACAAAAGTTTTAGATAATTTTAAGAACATTTACAAAAAATTTAGTTGGACTTGATATCTTGAAAATTGACGAAGTTATGAATTTTTTTCTCTCCAAAACCCTGTTTTTTTCGTCCCTTGAACCCATTTCTAAATTTATCAAAAATCTGTAATGCATAAACTTTTGGCCCATTTTTAAGAAGCAATATAAACTTTAAACCGATTCGATATCTACTTTAATTAAAAAGTTATGGCGTTTTTTCGGTTTTCACAAAAACGTCCCCTATTCCGACCCCTTTGGCCCGATTTTCATCGTTAACGAACTTAGCCGAGATTTTATCCTCTTTGATTTTATGTACCAGTTTGGTGGAGATTGGTGAAGAATTATAGAAGTTACCGGGTCCATAAAAAAGTGATATATATATATATAAACTGGTGCGATTGCAATAGGTAGTATTTCATACGAAAAATTCAGCTCAAATGCTCATTTTGACAACATATTTTGAAATAAATTCTGAATTTATTAAAAAATCGACCAAAACAGTACATTATACAGTTCCTAAATAACAAAAAACTGTCAATTGAATGCATTTGAGAAAAAAATTGAATTTAAAAATGAGTCATAAAATAACCGATTTGTTGTTTGAATACATCCTTAATTCTTTAATCATGATTGCTTCGGAAAATTTTGTTCGAAATACTTACTTTGACACCATTTTTAAAAATATATTCTATCTTTATCAAAAAACTGGCCAATGCGTCACAGTATATAGTTCCTAAATAAGAGGATCTGTAAATTGGATGCGTTTGAGAGCGAAAATGGATTTTAAAACGAGTCATAAAAAACGCAATTAGCTATGTGAAAATTTCCTTAAATTTTCAAATCACGAAGACTTCGGGAAATTCTGTTCAAAATACCCTTTTTGGTAGCCTTTTTCGAAATATATTCTGTCTTTATCAAAAAACCGATCAATGCATCACATTATATAGTTCCTAAATAAGAGGATCTGTAATTTGGATGCGTTTGAGAGCAAAATTGGATTTAAAAACGAGTAAAAAAAACGCAATTTCTTATTTGAACACCCTTAAATTTTCAGTCACGATGATTTCGGAAAATTCTGTTCAAAATACCCTTTTTGGTAGCCTTTTTAAAAATATATTCCGTCTTTATCAAAAAACTGACCAATGCATCACATTATATAGTTATAGTTCCTAAATAAGAGGATCTGTAAATTGGATGCGTTTGAGAACAAAAATGGATTTAAAAACGAGTCAGAAAAAAACACAATTTCTTATTTGAATACTTCCTTAAATTTTCAGTCCCGATGAATTCTGTTCAAAATACCCTTTTTGGTAGTCTTTTTTGAAATATATTCTGTCTTTATCAGAAAATTGACCAATACGTCACTTTATACAGTTTCTAAATAAGAGGATCTACCATTTGGATGCGTTTAAAATCAAAAATGAATTTAAAAAAGAGTCAGAATATAAGCAGTTTGGATTTGAGGTTTTTTTCTCCAACTCCTATTTTTGTTTAATTTCTTTTTGCTATACGAATAGGTCCTATGAAAAACTTGTCAATATAAAAGTTGTAGATATTTTTGAGAAGATGTAAAATAAATTTAATCAGATTTGATATTTTAAAAATTGACGGAGTTATGGATTTTTCTCTTTTTTTCACCGCCCTTTTTCTTTTTGTTTTTAATTTTTTTTCATCGGTAAAAATTGGTCCTATCAAAAACTTGTAAATACAAAAGTTTTAGATAATTTTAAGAACATTTATAAAAAATTTAGTTGGACTTGATATCTTGAAAATTGACGAAGTTATGAATTTTTTTCTCTCCCAAACCCTGTTTTTTTCGCCCCTTGAGCCCATTTCTAAATTTATCAAAAATCTGTCATGCATAAACTTTTGGCCCATTTTTAAGAAGCAATATAAACTTTAAACCGATTCGATATCTACTTTAATTAAAAAGTTATGGCGTTTTTTCGGTTTTCACAAAAACGTCCCCTATTTCGACCACCTTTGGTCCGATTTTCACCATTAACGAACTTAGCCGAGATTTTATCCTCTTTGATTTTATGTATCAGTTTGGTGATTGGTGAAGAATTATAGAAGTTATCGGGTCCATAAAAAAGTGATATATATATATATATATATATATATAAACTGGTGCGATTGCAATAGGTAGTATTTCATACGAAATCTACCTAATATTTCATACGCGAAATCTACCTAAAAATAGTTGTAGAAAAACTGTACTGCTCATATTTGTTCTTTTTGAATAACTCAAGGCAGATTTTTTTCAATATAAAGTATAAATACTTTCAACTTAATTCTGAATAAAGGAATGTCTAACTCATAGTTCTTTTCTTATGAATGGTGGCATTTTCCATCCTGCTCATCATATCATATTTTACAGAAATCAAAGCATGTGAGTTGAAAATATAGTTATGGTATCTTCTTTATTGTTAATGCAACAAAGAAAACACAAGTTTTCTTAAGTTAAACTTTACAAACAGCAAATAAATAATGTAAAAACATTCTATTTTATTTAAATATGATTTTATTTCTAATTATTTTAAATGTATTTATAAATTGACAGTTAAAAGTAGAAATTGTGAAAAGTTTTTTTAAAATGTGTTTTAAAAGGCTTTATTAAGTATTTGATTCGGCCAAATACTTTGATATTCGGCCAAACCGAATATTCGGCAGGCCGAATAGTTTGATATTCGGCCTAACCGAATATTCGGTAACATGGCCGAATAGGCCGAATACCGAATAAATACCGAATATTCGATACATCCCTAATATATATATATATATCGTAACTGAAATGGATCTTTAAGGTATAATTTAGGTTTAAAAATATGGATTTAGAAGAACTAAAAAGCCCTTCAAAACATCAATTTAATAACTATTAAGACCCCACACTAGGCACAGAAAAAGACCCGGATAATAATATAAAGTCCATGGGAGCATTCTTTTCAAATATCTCGCTCAAATTTTAATATTTTTGCATGATTTTTTTTGCATAAGATAGCTCAGAATGATTTACAACCGGCCTAGTTTTTACTTTTTCGATTTTGCTTATATATTTTTTATATTACAATGGTTTCAATTTCAGAACCGGTTTAAACCGGTTTTGAAAATTAAACTAATTATTTTTTAAAAATCTGGAATCAAAACTGAAAAAGTAAAAACTTGGTCGGTTGAAGATCATCCTCAGCAATCTTATGCAAAAAAAAAAAAAAAAAAAAAAAAAAAAAAAAAAAAAAACATGTAAAAATATTAAAATTGGGGCGAAATATTTGAAAAGAACGCCCCCATAGACTTTACATTATCATCCGGGTCTTTTTCTGTGCCTAGTGTTGCGCCTTAACCAAAATTAACGCAATCACAAATTTAAGAGCTTTAAACAAGTAAGTAATCTATAAATTCTCAAAATAATTTATTGAAAAAGACTTAAGTTATGTACTTATAAAAATTTAACACGTTCTTCTGGACATTTTTAGGCATTTTGCAAACTCAGATGAAAATAACATTTATTTTATGAGGGATTCAGCTTAGATGCAGCCATTTAATTGTTTGCTTTCAATGCAAAAATCATTCAGCTATTAAGAAGAGATGTAAAAATGTAAAAAAAAAAAAAAAAAAAAAAAAAAAAAAGAAAGAAAGAAAAGAAAGAAAAGAAGGCCATTATAATTTTTATAAGGAAAAGAACCGAAATCCCCCAAACTGAAGAGGATAAAAAACTATAGTTTTATATTACCAGAAACTAAATCGTTTTAAACATTTTAAGCAGCATCTATTAATAACTGGATAAGAAGAATACATCTATATATAAAATTTATTATTTCGAAAAATAAAAAATAAAAAAATATGTAAAGCACCGATTTTGTTCCAGGTTCCATTAAATATTTTCTGGCTTACTGGCCACTTTGGTAGCTTTTTTAGCTACTAAAATTTCATAAGTTTTGAAGTTTCACAAGGAAATATAAAAATGCTTTTGTATGTGGACAAATATACTATATTATTTATTAAACATTTTCTTCAGTAGTTTTATATTATCAAAACTAAATATTTGCAAAGATTTCATGCAATATCTATTAATAAGGGAGAAAGAGTACAAACATATAAAATTGATTTTAAGGAATTTTATAATGTATTAAAAAACTAATAAAGTACTATTTATATTCTACTAAACATTTTTTAACTTTATTTAAAGTTATGTAGCTTCCAAGGCTTCACAACCAAATATAAAAATATCTTTTCATATAAAAAAAACTCCATAGTTATATATTAATAGAAACTAAATCTTTACAAATATTTTAAGCATCGTCTATTAATAAATGTATAGAAAGAATAGGTATAGTATAAAATTAATTGATCTGAATTTTTTTTTATGCACAAATAATTGATAAAGTACCATTTGTGTTCTTCTGAACTTTTTCTGGATTGAGTTAAAGTTTGATAGCTTTTGAAGATTCACAAAAAATAGAAAAACAAACAAATAAATAAATAAAATATTTTAAAATAAACAACTATAGTTTAACAAAACTTAAGCAACATTTATTAATAACTGGAGAGAAAGACTACACGCAGATAAAATTCTTCTGGATAAATTTTGATATGTATTTATTTAAAAATCTTTGATAAAACATTATTTATTTTCCAAACTGCTTCTAACTTTAATTAAAGCTATATAGCTTCTGAAGATTCACAACCAAATATAAAAATATAATTTTATATAAAGATATATAGTTTTATATCATGGAAAATAAAATGCAAACATTTTAAGCGAAATTTGTTGGCAAATCTGAAGAAAGCGTGCATGTATATAAAATGGGCCTGTGAAATATTTTAAAAGTAAATAATTCAATTAATTATTCATAAAAGTCTACAATGAAATTTGATGCTCGATATAATATTATTCACGGATAATTTATTTTTCAAATCTGTTTTGATATGCACGTAAAAAATATACAGTAATTTGTTTTGCATCAAACGTTGTCTAGATTAAAAACTTTGTAGTTCTCGAAGATTCACAACCAAATATAAAAATATATTTCATATATACAACTTTAGTTTCATATTGTGAAAAACTAGATCTTTGCAAAAATTGCAAGCAGCAGTAATTGAGAAGAAAGACCCTGTATATGTGTAGTGAGGATGGGAAATATTGGAGTCGAAATTCACAACAAGTCATTTTCACTTTCTCATGGCTAAACGCAATATAATGCTGTTTGCAAGTTCAGAATAATCTCTCAGAAACGTTAGCCAGTCATCAGTTTTCATAACCTGAATGGCATTGCCTAAAACCACTCTTATAGCGGCTTCTTTCAAATCATCATCTTCGTGCAAATTTGCCACAGTGAGCACATTTAATGCCATATCAGTGGTCAGATTAGAACACAAATAATGAGAGCACAATTTCTTTAACTTTGGTAAGGAATATTTATCAGCTGCAGCCAAAAGAGATAAGGAAAGAGCTGGCGTGACGTCATCCGTGCATCCCGAATAAATATACCGCAACAGCTGATGCATGACGTCACTGTCAACATCCTCAATGTTGACTTTGTTTTGAAGTTTCTCCATTGTCTCGTGCTCAAACATTGCAGCAAACACCGGCGAGCGTGCACCGAGAATTGACCGATGAACCAGGAATTCCCTACCTCCAGCACACAAAGTCATATCGGAGAATTTTTCGGTTTCCAGTAGTGATTTTAAATCTCCCACTAGTTCTCTAGAACCATCAACAGCATCGTGGGACATCATTTTCAGATCTTTGGCATACATTGCTTCCTCCGTCAAAACTTCCTCCACATCCATAGCGCAGTGGATACACAGCATGTCTTTGCGAAAAAATATTTGTTGGTGCCTATCGAATATGCTGCAGTCGAAAGTCGCATACACTCTGTCTGCATCCCTCATTATTTTTTCACAGGTATAATGAAGTCTATCGCGCGTATCAAGCAAGGCAATGGACACTTTTATGGCAATATCATCAGCGGCATTGCCCGATATTCTATGAAGGCACACTCCGAACTGATTAGTCAGATAATCGGATTTATCCGGATCCATAGCGAGTAGCAAGCAAAACTTCGAATTCCTAGCCGGTCCGAACGTAAACATATCACTTCGAGCATCGCCCTTTTGCACCAATGATGCCTGAACACTCCATTTAAACACCTCTTTCTTCGTCAGCACACCTTCCTTGCTGAAACTAGCCGCATCTTTCACATCTGCCTCTTCCGAACGGTTCATCTCGGAGTGCAGTGAAAGTTTGATGAGAGGGTCAGGAAAAATATGGAGTTCTGCTATACAAACCCCGCGTGATGCCGATCTCAAGGACAGCTGAACGCAAAAAAATTACGTAAACATGATAAACAGAGGCCTTGAGGTCTAGCAGGTTTAATTTGATCCGATTCGAATGACGCAGAGAGGGCATCTGCCTCGCTTTTCATCTATCT
The DNA here is from genome assembly GCA_964019185.1 of Maratus speculifer. Classification (NCBI taxonomy): domain Eukaryota; kingdom Metazoa; phylum Arthropoda; class Arachnida; order Araneae; family Salticidae; genus Maratus; species Maratus speculifer. Next base: position 657,758 of record CAXHSM010000015.1, on the reverse strand, counting down.
CGTAGTTTCTTTTCTTTTTGCGACTACTTCTTTTAATGCGAGCCTCTATCATATGACTCTCCAGACAGGAAAAAGAATTTATTATTTCTTACCGCAATTGGAGCCTCTCTTTTTAAAAGAACTAAGTGCCTCTCAGAGACACTCGGTGAGGGGGAAAAACACTAGCTCTACTTGTTTTTTTTTTAGACAAGTAGATACTTTTGAGAAGAGAATAAGGAGAAAAACAAACCAGCTCGTTATTTCTACGATTATTCAAAGAAATGACTGGAATGTGATATAAAAAGAAAACTCAGAGTATGTATATATTTTTAATGGTTTAAATTTAAATTTTGACGGATGTTTTCAAAATTTTCTTCACGTTTTTCCTTTGTAAGCACATTTATATGGTGTGTACAAAAATCTCGAAATAAAATCTCATTTTTATTTTATTTTATTTTATTTTGTCTTAAAAAGCATTTTAGCATTGCCAGATTTAAACAAGGACGAAAAATTATAGCTACAGCGTAGATTATGAAAAACCTTCCAACACATTCTCAAATTATAACAAAACTTCACAGTTTTTTAAAGTGAAAGATGATGTCTGAATGACCGATAGCGATTTGATAAATGTATTTTTTAACATACTTGAAAACTAAATTCTGCTATTACCATGAATAGTCGAGAAAATATGCAATTTTTTGTGCATTCCTGTATATTATCTGTGGATATGTATGTGTATACATAGTATGTTACAAGTTAGTTTAATTAAACGCATAGCATTGTTGAAAAATTCCATTAGTTATTTCCGCTAATATGGATCTTGTTGAGAAATTTTGTGCGGCGTAGCCCAGTATATGATGTATAGATTCATAAACGCCAAGTAAAATTTAAATAATAGTTAAATTTAAAAAAAACGCTTTTGTTAGTGGCGCAGCCAGAATTCGGCTCTGGGGGGGGGGGGATAGAGTTGCTTCAGGGGTGATTCTGGTTGAATTTTTTTTTTTTCGAAAATTGCCGGGGGGGGGGGTTGTTATCCGCGATCTTCAGACGAAATGGGCGTTTTCCTGCTACCTTCAGACGAAATCAGCGATTTATTTGCGTTTTTTAGCAAAATTGGCGGTTTTTCAGCGATCTTTTGACGAAATCGGCGTTTTTCAGCGATCTTTTGACGACGGCATTTTGCTGCGACCTCTAAACAAAACCAGCAATTTATCTGCGATATTTTAGCAAAATCGGTGATTTATTGCGATCTTTTGTCGAAATCGGTGGTTTTTCCGCGATCTTTTGACGAAATTGGTGTTTTTTATGAAATCGGCGTTTTTTCGACGATTTTTAGACAAATTTTGCAATTTTACGCGATCTTTTCTTGAAAACGGCGCTTTATCCTCGTGGTTTTTCGACGAAATCGGCGTTTTTTTCTGTGATCTTTTGATGAAAGCGGCCTTTTCTTTCAATGATCTATTGACAAAATATTTTTAAGCAATCTTTTACCGAAAACGGCGTTTTTTTTCGATTTTTTAACGAAATCGGCATTATATCAGAAATCTTTAGACGAAATCGACGTTTTCCCGCGGTCTTCAGACGAAATCAGCGTTTATCTGCGATATTTGGTGAAATTGCCGTTCTCTCCGCGATCCGCACAGGAAATTCGCGTTTTTCGGCGATCTTTTGACAAAGTTCGTTGACAAAAACATTGACGAAATTGTCTTTTTTTCACGAAACATTGACGAAATGTGTGCTTTTTCGGCGATCCTTTCACGAAATTTTCATTTCTCCTCGATTGTTTTATCCGCGCTCAAAACCATACCAGTTGGCAACTATGCGGAACTGATAACCTAATTTCAAATTTTCGGACGAGAATTACCCCTGAGTTGCTTATAGATAAACAAAATAAATAAATTAGTTAACGAGTTATAAGCGATTTTGATCGCATGGCAACCATTTTTTCTCCTTTTTGTTGCTACTACGTCGTAAATTCGTTTCAAATCATCCACTGTGAGAATCGTCTTCTGAAAGATCTTATCAAAGAATGAAGAACATTTCTCAGTTACATAGCTTTTTAATCATGATATCTACTTGCCTGAATCTAGAAAAAAGTGTTATCGGAAAAAAGCGACAAACTACAAAAGCGGGAAAAAAATGACACGGAAAAAAAGTTACCGGAAAAAAGGGACAAGATAAACATGTTACTGGGGAAAAAGTGACAAGGAATTTATTTTGGGGATTTATTTTTGATTTTGGAGATTTATGAAAGAGGGAAGGGGGTCGGGATCGGCTCTTAATTTAAGTGAATGATTTTTTTCATGCTGAATTAACTGTTTTGGTTCAATTTTTGGATATACGTTCATACTGAAAAGACGCTTGCCAGATTAGTTTCGGGAACGGACAATTACCTCCCTCCCCCCTCCGCCCTAAATAAGATGAATGTTTTTTTAAGCAGAATTATTCAACGTGTGTCAAATTTTGGATATAGGTTCTTTCTGATAAGGCTTAGTATTGTGGTGTCGCGCCCTGAGTTTCTCTTTACTAAGTTGGTTTATTTGTTAAGTTCATCAATAACACATTTTTAATTCCTCAAGTTCTTTAATTAGAGCCATAGATCAATTATTAAAAAAATAAATAAAACGACATTATAACTACACAGGAGCCACACTCAAATATTACATTTCGCTTAGCACGTCTAAGCCATCTTACATCAATGTATTTTCTTGTACATTACCAGCACATGTCTCTCTTCCAACTACCTTCCTTCCCTCTCGGTGCTCAATAATCCCAGTGTCCCCTTCAGCTCATTGCCATTAGACCAGTGCAATTATTTTCTAGGTATGTCCCTTGAGGTCAATAGCACCTATTCTTCTCAGCTTTTGAATGAAGATAATTTCACCCCTGCATGCCTTTTCACAATAACACTTCGCTATCTATCTTCTGCCACGATTAATGTTGTCAGTTAGTTGTCAGAGTATATAATGCCTGAAGAATTTTGGGAGTTTAATAGTTAAGTATAGAGAGTGCATGGGAGGATAACCTCTCTTAAATTAAATAAATGGCTTTTTACGCAGAATTATCCGATTTGCTTCAAATTTGAATGTGGGCTCATTAAGATAAGGGGTATCCCTGATTAGTTATGGGATTCTTTTGCTAATAAAAGGGGGGCCACGATTATTCCCCCCTTAAATTAGATAAATTGTTTTTTTTACGCACAATTATCCGATGTACTTCAAATTTTGGCTATAGTTTCTTTCTCATAAAGTAAAACCCTGAATAGTTTAAAGGGTGTTTTTAAATATCCTCAATAGCTGTTTGAATTTAAAGCTGTGAATTATGTTTCTGCATAGCATTTTTCAGTAGTCTATAAACATCGTAACAAAGAAAAAAATATCCTGTTTTTCTTTAAATCGTTTTCTTTTATTTAAATCCGTTTATTTTTTTAAGCGTTCAAACCTAAAAATCTATCAAGAACTACAGGTTTTTAAACAATTAACTGTCTAATTACTAACATAAGCTAGTAATAAAAAACTATTTTTATTACTACAAATTAATGAATTCACTAGTTCATTCGTTCGTGACATACTATATAGTTTGTGCATTAAAATTTTCTAACAAATATTTTTTAAATGTTTTATATTATATTTTGTGATGCGTAATATGGGACATTAATTAGAAAAAATCCAGTTTTAAATGATAAATATTTGGCGTAAAGTAAAATGACAATTACACCAAATAATTTAGTGTATTACTTTTTTCACAAATAAAAAAAAAATAAATAAATAAACCAGTTTTAAGTGCAAAATGAATGGAAATTAATCATTATCAGAAAAAGGTAAAATATGTTAAAATGTTTTCTGACAAATAGTTTTCAATCATTAAATTAAAAAATAAAGAAAAATTGTTTTTATTTGTTATTTGCGTTCAGTTACGTTCAACTCGTTTTTTTTTATGTTACTTGAGTATTTTTGCGGCAAACCTTTACCGGGAAATCCCCTGATCGACAAATTTCCTAAGAGACTAGCCGCCCGCGATATCTACCGAACACCCCCCTCCGTCGAATGGGAAAAGCAAGTTTCTTTCCCCGAAAAGGTTTCCTGAATGGACTGCTGCATCCCTCCCTATTTTAACTATATTCATTAGCTTATACGCCTTACCATAATGAAACTACATCTAAAATTTGAAGCAAATCGGATAATTCTGCGTAAAAAGCCATTTATATAATTTAATTGGGGTTCTCCCTCTATACTTAGCCATTAAGCCCTTAAAATTATTGAGGGATCCACTTTATGAGAAAAAACCTACATTAAAAATTTGAAATACATCGGATAATTATGCATAAACAATTTATCTAATTTAAGGGGGGGGGGATAATCTTTCGTTTCCCTATTTATACTTAGCAGAAGAATCTCATAACTAATCCAGGATACACCTTATCATAAAGAACCTACATCCAAAATTTGAATAGTAATTATTTAAATCCGATAATTCTGCATAAAAAGCTATTTATTTAATTTAAAGGGAGGGAGAGTTATCCTCTGTTTTTGCCTTTATACTTAGCCATTAAACCATTAAAACTATTCAGGGATTCATCTTTTCAGATAGAACATATATTTAAAATTTGAAATACATCAGATAATTCTGCATAAAAAACGATTTATCTAATTTGAGGGGGAAATAATTGCTTGTCCCCCCCCTTTATAATAAGGAAAATAACCCCGTAACTAATCAGAGATATGTTTTATCATAATGAACCTATGTCCAGAATTCGAAGCAAATCGGATAATTCTGCGTAAAAAGCCATTTATTTAATTTAAGAGGGATTATCCCCCATCCCCCTCCCCTTTATACTCAGTCATTAAACTCTTAAAACTATTCAGGGATTCACCTTATCAGAAAGAATCTATATCTTAAATTTGAAATGCATCGGATAGTTTTGATCCGATCTTAAAAACCGATCGGGGGTGGGGGGGAGTAATTGACCATCATCCCTTTATAATAAGCAAAATAACTCTATAACTAATCAGAGATACGTCTTATCATAATGATCTTATGTCCGAAATTCCAACCGAATCGGATAAATCTGCGTAAAAAAACTATTAATTTCATTTGAGAAGTTATGGATGGGGGGGGGGGGGGTTATCATATGTCCAAAAACTGAACCAAAACAGTTAATTCAGCACGAAAAACCCATTTACTTAAATTAAGATCCTCCCCCTGATACCCCCTAAATACTTAACCAATGAATCTTGAAAATCAATAATGAATTCCCAAAATCAATTCCTAGTCCCTTTTTTTTTTCGGTAACTTCTATTCCGCTTTTGTAGTTAATGTCACTTTTTTTCCGATAACTGTTTTTCCGGTAACTTTTTTTCCGTTTACTCACTTGCCTATTTCGGGCGTTTTTTAAATAAAAATTAATATTAATTAAAAAAATTGTTTGAAAGTAGTCCTTTAAAATAGTAGGAAGTAGAAAGTAGTTAGAAATTTGGCGCCCCCTAAATCTCTGCGCCCGGGGGAACCGCCTTCCCCCCCCCCCTCCTTTCGCACGGCGCTGTTAATATCTCTCCAGAGACATAAATATAAACGAATTATATACTTTCCAAACATACCTGGATTTTAAGAATGCCTGAAGGAATTCGAAAGATTTTAAAAAATGATCTCTTATATCCATCTTTTTCATAATTTTTTCTCTGAATAGGATTTAATATCCATAGTGAAGCGCTCAATAAAGGAAACCTTAGCATTACAGCAACTAACAACTGAATGTTTGTGAAATTAAGCCTATCCTTCAAAGCATGCGATTTTGTGTTTTTCCTGGAATTGGAATGTCCAGTTCCGTTTCCGAAAAAGAGCAAGAAACAGATGTAACTAATTAAGACCCCCCCCCCCCCCCCAATGGTGCAGTATTGAAAAATCCGAGACGGCATTGGCAGTGACAGGAAATGACCATTCCTTTTAGCCTTCGGCTGATTTCCAATAATATAAATGGATGCCGGCCTTTTCCGAAATGAGTGACCAGTTTTCAATACTGATACCGTTACCACGTACTTTCCCCATTTTTAAAAGAAAATACATTACTGCCGCTTAAACGAGTCAAATTTTTAAATAAAATTTGATTCAATAAAGCGGCAGATTTCGAGAACAGAACAAATAAAATTCTAACTTTAGTTTTGTTTTTTATGATTTGGTTCATAAAAATGGAAATTTCTGTATTTTTGTCATGGCTCTTGGGGGGGGGGGGGGTTAACCCCCCCCCCGCCCTCGCTGCGCCACTGCTTTTGTAACTACTGAAAACTCACTTCCAACAATTATTGCCGTAGGTTTCAATAGTTCAATCATCGCTTTCTTCTGTATATCCCTGTAAATGAACGATAAATTGTGTGTACAATATATTCTATAATAAGAACCTTGTGATACATCTCTATAATATACATCAGTTTATGCTTTAAAAAATGCAATATCATTATCATCCGCCGTAAACGATGATTTAACCATAGATAGCAATGTAACGGAATTCTTTTGAGTGCCCCTGTAGATGAACCGTTAATGTTACACTCTTCATCTTCAATTTCGAACATGCCATACTAGACGCCAATAACATATACCAATTTCATAGCAATCGGACTATATTTACGACAGTTAGAGCACAGGCAGACAAACCGAATTCATAAACAATTTTCAACTATGTTGGAAGTGGTGAAAAAAAAGGTAGTCGCAATATTATAAATTGTAATACAATAAAATACACCATTGTAAATGTTATAATTAACCCAAAAAATCTGACTTTTTTCACATTAGTTAATAAGGTGTTAATTCATTGAAAAGTGAATACTTATAACTTTGTATCTGTACAACAGAATGAGTTTTTTGAAAATTTGTTATAGGTAAGTTGGTGTATCTAACTTTTCATAAAGGATAAAGATGTCTGTGTACAATTATATATGTTATATATTCTTTTAAAATGTCGTCAGAATTTTTTGTTTTGAAAGAAAAAATAAAGCTATTATTCTCGTAATTAAAAGCACTTGCAAAATACTTTTTTTTAAGTTATCATAACTTTTTTATTAAATATTTTTATAAAAGTTTTGTCCTTAAAATAAACTGTACAAATTTTGTCTTTTTGCCCTTTTTGCAGTTTTGTACTTAAAAAAAAAGAAAAAAAAATTATTTTTTTTAGTACTAAAAAAATGAAAAAAAATATGCAATGATAGTTTTTCTAGAAATATCTAATTGTAAACATGGCTAAAATCAAATTTCCAATTTTCTTCAATTTTTAAATATAAAAATTAACTTTTATAAGATTTTTATGCATGAAAAGGAATAATATAAAAACATTTCAAGAAAAACGAGAATTTTTTTTAAAAAGTAGCCAATGCTGCTGCTGCCACAATTAAATTCACATTAAAAATAATTTATATTAAACAAGAAAGAAAAAAAATCACTCGTCAAGCATAGATTATGAAATACTTTCCAACACATTCAAAATAATGTAACAAAACTACACCATTTAAATCATTAAAATATTACGTCTCATTTCAACATATGGAAATGTATAACGCATTTCAAAACCAAATTTTAGCTGTTCCCATCTACAATTGGATAATTATCCGAATTTTTTAGCCTTGCATATGATATAGAAATTTGTATCTATTAACAAAATGCATTCCAAAATTTAGTTCATTTAAGCGAGACATACTTATCGGTTAAAAATATCCTTTCAGCAATTTCCTCTAATAAGGAGAATTACCATTCTCCTTATTAGATTATTATTATTATTATTATTATTATTATTATTATTATTATTATTATTATTATTATTATTATTCCGAATACTTTTGTGCAGCCCTATATCTGAGTTATAGAATTTATATATAAAGAGTAATACGCCAAAAACTAATTAAATTTAGCAGCGCAATTTTAAAATATACTCTCCAGCAATTATTACGCAAATACAGTACTGTGACCGATTTCTTTCGCGTGCCCCTGTAAATTAATAATAATTAAAAAAATGTTATGAATGCTCTATTTTAACATGATCGTAGTGAAATTCGGTGATTTATATCACTTTCAATACATTTGAAATAGCGTAATGTCATTAAAATACTCTCCAAATGATTTTTCTCCATATACCATAATGTAATCGAATACTTTTGAGTGTCCCTGTAAATGAACCATTAATCGTACATACTTCATATGCAATACCAAACATGCTTTGGTAAAACTAAATAAGCCTTAGGGGCCGTCCAAAAATGATGTCACAAATTTTATCATTATTTTTTACCCCTCTCCCCCCTTTGTCACAAAGTGTCACACTTCGGCGTACCCCTCCTTCCCCCTTGTCACATACAGTAGACTCCCTCAAATCCGCAAACCAGAAATCCACAACTCTCTAAAATCCGCACATATTTTATGGATGTAAACAATGAAACTTTCAATCCAAATATTGGGACAAAATTTGATTTTTTTAGTTTTGCATCAATTCCATATATATTTTATTTTGTAATTTTCTTAATAATACTCTATTCATGTTTTTTTCATGAAGGAAGAATAATTTTTTTTGGAAAAAATTCAAGATATTGCTGATATTACTATTAACACAATCTTCTTACCAAATATATTTATGCATTAATCAACATTTTTTAGTTATTAAACCTGGCTAAACTTGAAAAAACAAATCCTTATTTTATGATTTCGATGTGAATTAGTAATACACTTTTATGAGGCAAGTTTTGTTGAATAATTATGGAAAAATACATCTAATCTTTATAATGAATATTTATTCATACACTTCTGATTATTATTTTGACCTTTGCTATTCGTACTTTTATCATTTTAAAAATTATCTAAATTTTTATTATTTTAGTTTATTACTTATTTTAATATTTTATTATATTGTAAGCATTCATTATAGTTCCGATTGCACTATTAATTGCACTCAAATTATTGTTTTAAAAATGTAAACAAAGCAATGACCAGAAATCTGCAAAATTCTAAAATCCGCACAAACTCTGGTCCCAAGCTGTGCGGATTTGAGGGAGTCTACTGTATCACGGTATATTACATGTACATATATTGCAGTTCAGAAACAAAGCACTATGTTATAGATCATATTTGAAACTTTATATTTAAACTTTTACTGTGTGTTTTAATGACTTTTGTGAGAATAACAATAAAAATGATCTGTGTACTTATTTTGTATGAAATAAGGTTCAAGTTTTCAACAAAACTTAATATACAATTAATATACAATAGTAATAAAATATTAATATGAAAGAGCAATTGAAAACAGTATTTTGGAAATTAAAATGGAATTTAATCAGTATATTTATTTGGCTTTAAATTTTATCCTTACTTTATGAACATAAAATACTTTAATTTCAAAATAACTTCAAAAATTAATCTTCTGATTTTCAATGCTTGTATTTTAACCAAGATGTGTGATGTCACATTTCTTCTTACCCCCTCCCCCCCTCCAAGCGTGACACCGTTTATGAACGATCCCTTATCAATGGTATGAAAATCCGAGTATATTTACGGGGGTTATAACGTGGACAGACAGACTGTCAAACGGAACAGACTAAAAGACAAACAGATAAACTGAATGCATAAGCACTTTGTTGTAAAGTGCTAAAAAAAAAGTTTCATTATCGAATAAAAAAAAAAAAAATGTTTTTTTTGTGTTTTCCTTTTATTTATTAGTTACTTAGTTAATAATAATAGAATGTTTTGCAGGCACGAGGAATGGGCACCTTTTTCACTTCAAATCATCTGGTAACTCAGGGCCTAACATGCTGCCAGGAGATGTAACGTTTCGAGCCGAAATACAGCCTCACCCTGAATTTTGGCTTGAGGAGGCCAATATTGTAACGTCGAGAACATTGAGTTTAGGACAAGCGCTGATAGGATGCACAATAGATGTCACGACCTTTGACGGCAAAACAGTGCATATAACTTTGTCCGACGTCATCAAGCCAGGGCACAGGTAAAATTATTAAACGGAGTTTAAGAGCCTACACGAGTCACTGAAAAAGACCCGGATGATAATGTAAAGTCTATGGGGGCGTTATTTTCAAATATCTCGCTCAAATTTTAGTACAGTAAAACCCCGCTGATTCGGACCCCGATAACCCGGATAGGTATGGTCATTTTTTTTTTTTTTTTTCAGGTTTGAGAAGCGATTGGCTAATTTTCATAACATTAACTTGTTTAATCGTCGTATTCTAAATAAAAAAATTTTTTTGACATGTTTTCGGAATAATTAAGCAAAGTAAACATTATTACTGTCTGCAAATATTCAATAAGTTTAACATAAAGGTGATTTTCTGTTAATATGTTATATTTTATTTCATTTTTTTTTTCTAATTCTCCGGATAATCCGGATTTTCGATAATCTGGATTGGGTCCGGTTCCAGTTAATCCGAATTATCGGGGTTTTACTGTACTTTTGAACGATTTTTTTTTCTGCTTACGATAGTTGAGGACGGCTAGTTTTAAGACTAGTTTTTACTTTTTCGATTTTGGTTTAAAAATTTATTTAACTTTCGGAACCGGTTTGAATTGGTTCTGAAATTAAAACTATCCTGATATATATATATATATATATATATATATATATATATATATATATACTCAAAATCAAAAAATTAAAAACTAGCTTTAAAATTAGTTGTCCTAAAAAAAAAATTGTCCAAAAATATTGAAATTTGAGCTAGATATTTGAAAATAATGCCTCCATGGACTTAACAGATGTCAATAAAATTTGTATAGGGGGCCATCTACATATTAAAAACGAACCCAAACATCATTCTTTTTTTCAACGGCAATACTTAATTTTGACAAGATATTTCAAATCTTCGATTCAAACTCTGCCTAGACACTAAATTTAAAGTCATTTGAATAATATGGTTTTGAATTATAAGCATTCAAAATTTAGAGCTTCTAATGTTAAATTAAATTTTCATATTTTTATTAATGTCTCTTGAAATTAAACTCTTAAAGTGCTATTTTTTATGTAGCAATAATACTAAAATACCCAAATAAATAATATCCGAAACTGCAATTTTTATAATTAATGATATAAATTATGAATTGCAACTTACATCGTTTTTGACAGATTTAGATTTATTTACGTCCTACTTTAAGGAAATCTAAAATTTTAAATTTTCTTTCAAATTATGCTTAAGAAACGCAAAATGGTTTAAGGCGCAAAGGAGTGTAGTCGTAAAAATAACAGAGGATATACGCTCTAAGCCGAGGGTATACGTTCAAGGCAAAGAGTATACGGTAGAGTGTGTATATTATAGATTTCTCGAGAAACAGACGGTATACAGTACTCCTTTAAAAAATCCAGAAGGTATACGGCGTATACGTCGTATATCCTCCACTACATCCCTGAGCGCAACAGTAATCACAGAAAAAGACCCGGATGATAATGTAAAGTCTATGCGAGCGTTCTTTCTATGGGAGTTGTATGAGATAGAAGAAAGTTTTGGAATTGGCACATCCAAATAGTTTGTATTTTTTTTCTTTTAGGATCACTATAAAAGGCGGAGGAATGCCAATCATAGGACTTGCCACCAAAGGCGACTTTCTGGTTGAATTTGAAGTGGATTTTCCAAAAAAGCTGAGCAAGAAACAGAAAGAGTTGATCCGAGAAGCACTCATCAAAAAGAACGCATAAAAAATTACCGTGTCACAAAATTAAAAAAAAAAAAAAAAAAAAAAATAGACCGGAAGTGTCATGAAATAAAAGTTTATTCAAAATCAACTAAATTGAATTAGTAATTTTTTCTCACGCAGTGGTGCATACAAGATCTTCGCTTGGGGTGGTGAGTTATTTATTATATATCCATATGTGTTAGTCCAAGAGCCGCAGGGGCGTAAATCCCGGGGGGGGTTGGGGGGGTGCAACACCCCCCCTAGAAAAAATCAGTCGGGAAATTCCCAGATCGATCGGAAAAAGTATGTTTAGTCGGAAAAAATGGTATTGCGTATTAACCTATAAAAACCTATAAATTGGAAAAAGGGAAAAATTCGGAAAAACTCTTCTTCGATCGGAAAAAATAGTATTAACATACAAAGACTTATAAATTGGAAAAACGAAAATATCATTCGGAAAATTTCCCGTTCCATCGGAAGAGGAATGTTTAGTCGGAAAAAATGATATTACGTATTAACCTATAAAAAATTATAAATTGGAAAAATTGAAAAGTCAGTCGGAAAAATTCTTGTTCGATCGGAAGAAATAGTATTAACCTATAAAAATTTATAAATTGGAAAAACGAAAATATCATTCGAAAAATTTCCCGTTCCATCGGAAAGGATATTTAGTCGGAAAAAATAGTATTACATATTAACCTATAAAAATTTACAAATTGGAAAAACGAAAAAGTCAGTCGGAAAATTTTTTGTTCGATCGGAAAAAATAGTATTGACATACAAAGACTTATAAATTGGAAAAACGAAAACATCATTCGGAAAATTTCCCGTTCCATCGGAAGAGGAATGTTTAGTCGGAAAAAATAATATTACGTATTAACCTATAAAAAATTATAAATTGGAAAAATTGAAAAGTCAGTCGGAAAAATTCTTGTTCGATCGGAAGAAATGGTATTAACATATAAAAAATTATATTTTGGAAAAACGAAAATATCATTCGGAAAATTTCCCGTTCCATCAGAAAAGGCATGTTTAGTCGGAAAAAATAGTATTACGTATTGACCTATAAAAATTTATAAATTGGAAAAACGGAAATGTCAGTCGGAAAAATTCTTGTTCGATATGAAAAAAGAAAAAAAAAAAAAAAAAAAAAAAAATGGTATTAAGCTATAAAAATTTATAAATTGGAAAAACGGAAATATCATTTCGAAAATTTCCTGTTTCATTGGGAAAGGATATTTAATCGGAAAAAATAGTATTACGTATTAACCTATAAAAATTTATAAACTGGAAAAACGGAAAAGTCAGTCGAAAAAATTCTTGTTCGATCGGAAAAAATGGTATTAACCTATAAAAACTTATAAATTGAACAAGTTGGAAATTGCACGTAAAGCGTAGCAAATGAGGTGCGTTCGTTGATAACGAAGTTTTAAAATATTCAGATGTTGCTGATATAGTACAGCGTACTTTGGATACAGTATAGTGATCGAAATCTTTGTGTTCCTGTAAATATGCAGGGAGTAATTTTTATTATACTTCATTAACGTATATCTTATTCATAAAATGTGAAGTAGTTTAATATAATTAAAACACCCCCCAAACAATGTTTCTCCGTATAACATTATTTAGTGGAATACATTTGTGTGGCCCTGTAATTTAATAATAAATATTCTTTGCATCACAGATTGTACAAAATGTATTTTTTAGTACATATTTCATAGATTCATGTCAATTCTGTTATATTCAAATGAGTGTAACACCATTAAAATGCATTTGAAACTTTTTTCCCCATTGACCGTAATGTAACGGAATACTTTTAATTGTCCTTGTAATTGATCAATGCATCCGATTTTCATAACATTTGAAATGACTCGACAAAATTATGTAATAAATGTACGTTTTAAATTTCAAACGATTAAAATGCATTTGAAACTTTTTTCCCCATTGACCATAATGTAACGGAATCCTTTTGATTGTCCCTGTAATTGATCAATGCATCCGATTTTCATAACATTTGAAATGACTCGACAAAATTATGTAATAAACATACGTTTTAAATTTCAAACGATTAAAATGCATTTGAAACTTTTCCCCCCATTGACCGTAATGTAACGGAATCCTTTTGATTGTCCCTGTAATCGATCTATTCATCCGATTTTCATAAAATTTGAAATGACTCGACAAAATTATGTAATAATTATGAATTTTAAATTTCAAACGATTCGGTTGGATAGTTTTTGCGTTGTTATATGCGGACGGTCAGACAGACGGACAGACAGACAGACAGACAGACAGACAGACAGACAGAGAGACGGACGGACTGAGCGACAACAATAGGTGCTACGTATTTACATAATTACGAACGCACCTAAAAAACGAAAATATCATTCGGAAAATTTCCCGTTCCATGGGAAAAGGCGTGTATAGTCGGAAAAAAATAATATTACGTATTAACCTATAAAAAATTATAAATTGGAAAAACGGAAATATCAGTCGGAAAAATTCTTGTCCGATCGGAAAAAAATAAGTTTAGCCGAAAAAGAATGGTTTTAACCTATAAATATTTATGAAATGGAGAAATATTTTTGTAGTTTTTAAATAAATAAGAAAAACAAATTAGATCGAAGAAAATATAAAATTTTATTCTTAATCTGCTTTATTTCCCCTTGCAGTTTCTAATTTGAAAAATAAGAAGAAACAATTTAGAACGAAGAAAACAAACTCATTTTTAGCCGGAACTATTATTAACCCTTCTTTGCATAAAGGTGATGTAAATTTACATCACCTTTTATTTAACTTTTAAAAAATAAATTAAGCTCTTAGCAACCACTACATTTATATAGAAATATTATTCCTGTAAAAATAACAAAAATGTGCCTCAATATAAGGTTAATATCTATCTTAAAAAATGTTGGTGTATAATCCTTAATATAAGAATAAAAAACATAATTATAAAAGAACAATTCATACAGTTAAGGGTTAATTAATTTAACTAATTGATAATTTACTAATTAATAAATGTAACTTATTAATATATAGGATTTTATTTTTCTGATAAAACTATTCAGAAAAATTTTGATTTGTTAAATATTGTGGACTCGGCAACCTCGATATGACGATAAAAAAATTTTTAAGTACATGTTGTAGAAATGTTAATATTATTTGTAACTTTGATATTTTGGGTGAAACTTTGATATTCCGATTTTTTTTTTTTTTTTTTTTTTTTTTTTTTTTTTTTTTTGTGTGTGTGTGTGTGTGCCTTTTGACGAAAGAATCCACTAGATGTCGAAATCCACCTGTATTTATTTACTATCGGAATGTTTTTAGTTTAGTCTCGAAATTTTAAGATATACTAATTGAAGTTAAAAAATTCTATTTTTTTTTTTTTTTCAATCTAAACTTTAAATTTAGTTAGAAATATTTATCAAGGAATTTAGGTGGTATCCGACGAAAATTCAAAATTGAATTGCAAATATTTGGTATTTTTCCATATCAAAATCTGGTTATTTTCCACTCTACACAAATTTTAGTTTTAATTGAAAATAATTATGGTTTTATTTTTTTTCTACTAACTAATTTTATGTTTTCTTTTTACTTTATTTGAAAAAAAACTAAAAATGTGAAATTCGTTTATTTACTTTTTTACGTAATTTTTGATTGATTTTAAAAAGTGCTTTAGAAATTTATATGATACAGGATGAAAATTGAAAATACCCAAATATACTTTGAATTTTTATCTCGAAATAATCTGGATATTTTGCAGTCTATACGAGTTTACTTCTATCAGAAATAATATGTTCGTTTTCTTTTTCCTGAATCAAATTGTATTCAATTTTTTGAAGGTTTTTATTATTTCTACTACATTTTGTTTAGTCGGAAAAATGAGGGATAACACCAAATTGTTACGCTGGCTTTAAAGTATGTCGTTAGAAATAAATTAAAACTTATATTAAGAAATCCCGTATTTTGACAATTTTTTGTCTCTGAAATATTTCCCAAGCAAACAGATTTCAATTTTAGTTATTAAAAAAAAAACCCTAAAAATATTTTAACTGATTGCTAAAAAATAAAGAGATGGAACATAGTTTTCTCTTCAATGAAAAAGCTTGGGCACCTAGACGACTGGGCACTGGACCTCCCGCCCTATGTGTCAGTTACAAAACAAACTGCGACAACTCTATTTTTTTTTTTTTTTTTTTTTTTTTTTTTTTTTTTAACCGTTAGTATTCTGGCTCATAGTATGAAATCGTTCGATTAAAAAGTGTTGATACGAGAATATTTTGGTAAATAGTTAATAATTCAATATTTTTGTATCAGTTATGCCCCCACGTAAATGCAAGAGACAAAAAGTGCAATGTGGGTTACATAATTCCATTTTTGACAGTGATTACGAGAACACACATAATAAACAAAAGCATGCTGATAAAATTTCAGCCCATGTAACATATACCGTTTTGCATTGCTGGAGCTCCAAAAAATCCTTTCGAAGTAAGTAAGCTAATTTATTACAGAATATTTTAGATATATATATAAAATGTGTAAATAACTGAATTGTTTTCATATGTTCATGAAATTCTTTCATGTATTCAATGTAATTCAGAATAAAAAAATTCACAGCAATATTTCTTTAAAGGTTACAGCAAAGGGGGAGGGGAGATTCTCTTTAGGCGCTAATTATTTTTTGTTGCAAGTCTAGTAAACAGTGTTTGGTCCAGGTCAATTTTAAACTGGATGTAGTTAGCAAATTAGTTCGGTTTATCATTTTACTTTAAACATTACACTTATAGTAATGAACATAAATATTTGTGTTTGAGCCTATCATTGTTTTTCCAGTCTTTGACGAAATTCACGTTTTTACTACGTTCCTTTAACGAATGTGGCGTTTTTTCGCAATCCTTTAATACAATTCTCACTTCAATACGAAATTTTGACAAAACTAGAAGTCTAACTAGACAAACTAGATGACAAAACTAGATGTTTTGACAAAACTAGCATTTTCCCGCTATCCTTTGAAGAAATTTGTGTTTTATTTGCAATTATTTTACGAAAATTGTGTTTTCTCCGTGATTTTTTGACGAAATTTGCGTTTTATTCGCGATCAATTGACGAAATTTGAATTTTATCCGCGATCCTTTGCCAAAATTTGCATTTTATTCTCGATCCTTCGACGAAATTTGCATTAATTCCAAAATCATTCGTGATGAAATTGATTTTTTCAGCGTCTTTTAATCGGAATTATCGATACTTTTCTATATCCAAATTTCCGGACTGAGGACCGATGTTTCATGATTTTTAGAAGTGAATGCTTTAAAGTTTTGGAACAAAATCGCCCTTGAATATAACAGTCGGTTGCAGAAAAAACGGTCAGTTTGAGATTTTTTTGTTACATTCCAAACATTTCAATTTGTTCCAAACTGTTTTGTTACATAATGATATTTCTTGTTACTAAACGTACAAAATTTTATTTAAGTACTAAGAAATATATGAATATAAGTTTTGTTCATTCGAAAATTTTCAGTCTTTAAAATTGTGGCTACTTTTTATGTTGCAGATGTACAGGGGCCGTCCATTAATCATGCGAGGCTCGAGAGGGGAGGGGGGGTCCATAAAAAAATCCCGAAATATCACAAGGGGGGAGGGGGGTGTAGTAATATATCACGAGCATTTATTTTTTCGGCAAACGCGCGATACTGAACCTACGGATACTTTTGGAAAAGACATGCCATGCCAGCAATGTGCATTCTACTTCTGTACAAAAACAAAAGTTAAAGAACATCTGAATTCTTGTCATAAGCAACTGAATCCGAGCAATAATAGCCTAGAGATGCACAATGTCCGTCCTTCTCGCATCCTCACGCGACGAACGAATGGTAGATCGAGAGAGATTCTCTGCGTAGTGCGCGAAAATGATGACGCTGAGTGGCTTGATGAAACCGATTTTAATCTTCAACAAAGCACTGTGCCTACAACTAACTTGCAAGATGCTTATCCAGTTATTGGTGTTGAAGAAAGTCTTGCTAATCCGTGGTCTGAGGACATTGTAAATTAAATTATGTTTATGTATTACTACAAAAAAGTTTTTCACATTTCTTTCATTATTTTTATATCAGTCTAAAACAGAGGTTCCCAAAGTGTGCTCCGCGGAGCCCTTGGGGCTCCGCCTGAACTTTCCAGGGGCTCCGCGACATTCCAAGAAAATAAGCAAAACATGAAGGGAATTAGCATAATGCAAGATTTTCAAAAGTATGTAGGAATTTGTGTGCGTGTGTCAAAAATAAATGTATCTGTAATTTAGTTGAAAAATACAATAATAAACTTCAAAAGCGTTAGAACATTTGCATTCTATATATCTACTTTCTGTATAATATTTTTGGTTTGAATTGCTTTATTTTATATTTCTATCCTAATTGTGTTTTAAAAATTATATATTTTACATAGGCTACAAGAAATAGTATTCTGAATCGAATGCGTTTCAAACAGAACATGCGTTTCAAATCGAAACAGAAAAGGCAAGCCAGTGCGGTTAACTCTGCTTGCCGAACAAAAAATAGACCAGTTTAGACTTTGGAACTTGGCCTATTTATATGTTAATACTTAATTCTTACTAAATACCTAACTCTTACAAAAATATTTTTAAATGACCATGACATTAAGTTTGAAAAAAAATGTTAGAAAGTATTCAAGTTCATCTTGAAGGTCTGATAAATGCATTTGAGCATTTTCTTCCCAACTGCTCAAAATAAGATGCTAGACTATTTTAAATGGATACTAAATCTTTCAGTGTAAAAACAATACCACTCAGCTTAAGTCTGAGGAATATGAAAATCTCATTGATTTAACATCTCAAAGCGATTTAGAAATCTCTTTTCAAAGCAAGCGTGCCACTGAATTTTGGTTTCATTTGACAGACGAATTCAAAATCTTGTCAGACTGAGCAAAATTAATTTTTCTTTTATTTTCAAAGACGTATCTGTGTGAGGCTGGATTCTCTACTTACACTAGTATCAAAACAAAATACAGAAACCGATTAAATGCAGAACCAGATATTTGCTTGCTATTGTTGAAAATCGCACCAGATAATAAAATAACTGTCCAAAATTATTCAAGCACATTTTTGCACATTAAACTTTTATATATTATTATTCGTCAAACTTATGCAGAAAAAAATACAGGCATTTAATATTTATGTATGTTGCATATTGTATTATTTTTATTTTTGGGGATTTTAATTTCCTTAAATGTTTATCTTTATCAAATTTTTCTTATTTAAATCTTCTATCCTAGTTTTCAAAATAGTATTTAATTTTTAAAACAATATCTGTTGCTTGAAAGATCTTAAAAAAAAAAAAAAAAAAAGATTTTGTATCATTTAATATCCTTTATAAGATTCATTTGTGAGTAATGTGTGCATATAGTATTTATTTTTATTTTTATATGTTTGATTTTTTTTTTTTTTTAATCTGTTTATTTTATTTATATTAATTTTTAGTTATTTAAAATTTTACACTGTTCTTTTTATAATAAATTAATATTTGTCATTGAAAAGGTATTTTTATTGTATCTTCTATCATTTATTAGATCCATATCAAGACCTTTATTAGATCCATATTACATTTGTGTATATTGTATACATATATTTATTTTCTTATATAAAAATTTCAATTCTTTAATCTGTTTATTTTAGTTATTTATTTAAATTTTCTATATTTTTATCTCTGTACAACAATGTTTGTCGATTATAACCCCCCTTTTATGTAATATTTTGTATTACTTAAGAAACCCCTCATTAGATTTATTAATATTTACGGACGTTGTGTACATAATTTTTTTCTTTTCGTAACTTTAATTGCTTTAATCTGTTTATTATATTTTTATAATTTCTTATTTAAATTTTTGTATGCTGTTTTTCATAATTATACTTAATTTTATAAGTAATGTAAATTGCTCAAAGTGATTTTTTTTAGCATTTTGTATCTTTTTACAACCCCTCTTTAAAATTTTCTTTTAATTGGTCTCTGTCACATTTCCCAAATAAATTTGTAGCAATCTAAATATATATATTGGTACTTTACATTTGTCATCACAATAATAATTTAAAATTTCCAACCATTACTTAGAATTTTTGTCAATGAGTACACACCCTGATATAAATTTAATCTCCCCATGTATCCCATTTTGTTGGTAAAAATTTTCTACATAGTTTCAATACGTTTAACATGCGTAGTTTTTAACTGCATGTCTGTTTTGAGGAAAAACAAGTAAGAAAAATCATGCATTAAGCATAGATTATGAAGCACTTTCCAACACTTAATGAAATCTTTAACAAAACTTTGTTATTTAGAGAAATAATAGTGTATAGCCAAATATACCCAAATATGTATTCCAGTACATTAGAACAGCCCTGTATTCCATATGTCAGTTCATATAATGGGAAAATTTAGCTCAGCAAGAAAATACCCAGTAGCTTGAAATTTCTTTTTCAGCAATTCATACTATTAGATGGAAACATACTTGAATACTTTTGTTCATCCCTGTAGTTTACATTGTACCTTTATTACACGTCAGAATTAGGCTAAAATTTATTCTAAACTAAAACACTTTTAAAACAACTGAAATCACATTCTCATAAATCATAATTTATAGGCGTCCATGTACCGAATTCTTCGCGTGGCCCTGTATAGCCCTTTATCTATATTCTACAAACATTTCTCAGTAAATTGAATGCAGCTCAGCGTAAAAATCCATAGCCTATTTAAGAACCACTTTTAAATAATTTACGCTCATATTCAGTAACGTTGGTGAGCTCTTTTGGGTAGTCCTGTATATCAACTATATCATTTATACACACCATATAATGTGCATATATTTAGCAAAATATAAACGCGCATATCATAATTAAAATGCATTTCATCCCTCCATCAGCCAACATCGGACACATATACGGTATTTGGAAAGAATATGCTATTTGAAATGTTTTATGTGACCCTGTAAATGCTATGTACTTCATATTATGCAAGACAGTAGCGTATAATT
>CAXHSM010000015.1:0-32500 GCA_964019185.1 Maratus speculifer | reverse complement strand
ATTTTTAAAGAAGCCTTATTTATCTCAGTGGAATTGATAATGAAAACGAAATAATAATAATAATAATAATAATACTAATAATAATAATAATAATAATAATAATAATAATAAATACTCCGAAATATCCACAAAATGGAAGAAATCCAAACCATAAATATTGTAAATTATTACCCTCATTTATGAGTGATCGACCTTCCGTAGATCCGAGCTCTCTGATTTTCCCTAAGAAGTTTCTTATGAATCTCCTCGAAAATATTTTTCGAAAAGGTGGGGAAAATTTTAAAGGTTAATATCAGTAGAAGTATTTTAATGTTTTCAATTACGTATGCATATTATATACACCAAGAATTAAGCAAAGGTATTTTAAGATTTAACTAACTCTGCTATTATGCCATTTATTATTATTATACTGAAAATAACAGAAATCGTTTTTCTATACCGTCGTAGGGACTATAGCGTGAAAGCATTTTTATGTTCGATTAAAAAAAAAAAAATCAATTAATTAAAAGGTAAATTAAAATACAAATCTTATCAGTATTTATTTTTTATCTGTAATTTTTCGATGTAAGGCACAACGAAAATTAAATCGTAAAACATGAAATTTTCTCAAACGAAGAAAAAATTAAAATTGGATAATTCATTCAAAATCGAATCGGAATCCAACCGAAATCCGGAATCTAAACAGAATATTTATTTTAATTGAACCCGAACAAACAATGCCCCGATTAAGGCTTACTATATAAAAATGGAATGCGTACAATAAATTAAATAAACTTACAAAATGTGGAACAACTATAATGAATCAGGTAATTTTAAACATGATGAATTAAAAAAAGAATTGCTCTAAGATGGAAATTCAAAATTTCTATTTAATTTTTTTTCATTTATTCATCCAATTTTGTCTTTTAGAAAGTGTTGTGCTCTGTATCAGAGTTGCTAGTTTGGCCACCAATTTTTTATCCGAAATTTCAAATTCATACCGTAAATTTCAAAAGAAGAATTTTTAGTTTATGACATCACTAAAAGTCTCTTATTAATTAAAGAATAACAATTTATTCTTTATTTCTGGTTGAGCTCGAAATTTCTTAATAACAATTAAGAAAAATCATGCGTTAAGCATAGATTATGAAACACTTTCCAGCGCTTCCTGAAATCTTTAACAAAACTTTCTTATTTAGGGAAATAAGATGCTACTGTCCATAGCCAAATATGTATTGAAATACTTTTGAACAGCCCTGTATTTGATCCATTGGTTAACATATATATATATATACAATATAATGGGAAAATTTAGTTTAGCAAGAAAATGCCTAACTGGCTGAAATTTTTCTTGCAGCACTATTATTATTCTAATAGATGGAAAATACTTCAATACTTTTGTTCAGGCCTGTAATTTATCCAGTATCTTTACTACACGCCAGTATTTTGTTAAAATTTAGTTCAAACAAACACATTCTTAAAGCTACTTAAATCACATTTCCAGAAATTATCATATATGGGTGACCATGTAGCTAATTCTTTGCATGACACTGTATATCATTTTATCTATATTCTACAAACATTTCTCAGTAAATTAAAAGCAGTTCAACGTAAAAATGATAACTACCGTCTTTAAGATAATTACTCTCATATTCAGTAACATTTATGAGCTCTTTTGTGTAACTCTGTATATCAACTATAACATTTATATACACCATATAATTTGCAGACATTTTGTAAAACTTAAAAGCGCATATCATAATTGAAAATGCATTTCAAGCATCCATCAGCTATCATCGATAATACACAGTATTTCGGATAAAAATATAAGGTTTGAAATATTTTGTGTGTCCCTGTAAAAGCTATGCACTACATATTATGCGTTGAATATTAAGTCTCAGCAGCGTATATCAATTTTATTATAATTGAAACTGTTTAACATTATTAAAATATGTCGCAAACAATTCCCTCCTTTATTATTGTATAATGGAATTCTTTTGAGTGGCCTTGTAAATGAATAATAACTATTATTTTGACAGCATATTTTACAGAATGCCTATTTTAATGCACTTTGCGAATACATGTAAATTTGAATAAGTTTAACAGGGTGTAACACCTTTAAAATTCTTTTGAAACGATTTTTTCGCATTGGCCGTAATGTATCGGAAAACTTTTGACTAACCCTGTAAATAAACTAATCATAGAAGAAACTTCATTTTCAATAGGGTTCGTGCTAGGGTAAACATCAATAGCATATAAAAATTTCAGAGCAATCCGAGTATATTTACGGGAGTTAGAGCACGGACAGACGGCCATATGGACAGACGGACAGACAAACCGAATGAATAAACACTTTTTAACTTTGTTGGAAAATTTTAAAAATAGAAGTCAAACTGGAAATCGATATTGTCGTTTAATCCATGTCTATAAAAAATGTTACCTAG
This sequence comes from Maratus speculifer, assembly GCA_964019185.1. Lineage (NCBI taxonomy): Eukaryota > Metazoa > Arthropoda > Arachnida > Araneae > Salticidae > Maratus > Maratus speculifer. Next base: position 30,077 of record CAXHSM010000015.1, on the reverse strand, counting down.
ATTATTCTCTTGTAAATAGGTTTTCTTTGTAGTACCAGGGATACCAAGTAATAGAAAATTTTTGCAGGTATTTCTGTGTAAGGCTCCCGGCACAAGCTTGTTTTGTCCCGGACAGCTGAATTCTAGGAAATACTTTGAATAGAACCCTTCAGCGGTTTATTCACTATAGAAAAGGGAAGATCTATAATGGTTCAGGAGATAAAATATCAACCCTTCATGTCGGAAAGATTCCTGCTTTGCAGAACATCAGTCCCCTTCCTTCAAAAGTCATTAAAGATCAAAAGCACTGCGTCGCCGCAATAAATGATGCCGGTACAGATAACAGTTTGCATAGTCCTGTGTTTGCACCTTAAGTATTGAAAAGATGCATTTATATCTTATATTTTACGAGATGGAATTTGTTTTATTGTCTGCTTAAGGTATACCCGCCTACCTTTAAAATGCAATTTTCGGTCAAAAATCCGATTGTCTATATTTGGTTTAATATTAAACCCTGATATTTTAGCTTTCTAAATCCGTTCTAATTGTGTTTCTATCTTGTTTAGAACTCGAGTTACAGGCATTTTAATATTAGTCATTTAATAGGTAAAATCTGGTTTTTAATTATATTTTGTGCTTTTTCTCAAAATGACATTTTGCACATTTTGCTTTATCGCAAAACATCATAACTCGAAAAATCATGATTGTAACATTATGAAACTTTGCAAAAATACTTTTAAGGAGTTTATTTATGTTTTGTGCCTCTACTATTATGATAGTTAATTATTTTTTCATATTTTAATTGATACAAGTTATGAATTGTCATATATTTTCTTGATTTTTCTGTGTGTAAAAACGTCAACTTCTATAATTTTTTAAATAACATAGTTATAGTTATGAAACTGCTTCAGTACCTCAAGAAAGTTTCATTAATCATAATAAAATTTACAGAATAAAAATATCTTCATTTAAACTTGAGTTTTGATGTTTTGCAATAATGCCATTTTATAGCAATTTTTGTATGTTTTGAGCCTAAAAATCAAAATATTTAATAATATAAATTTTTTTTACATGTTATTCATAATTTTAAACTATATTCTACAATACAATACACAGAAGTAGGCAATTTTTTCAAATATTAAAAAAAATCCCTTCTGAAGGTAGGCAGGCACCTTAAACCATTTAATTTACATAAATTTTAAATTGCACAAGATCATGCCATTCAATATATGTATATTTTAAATACTATTATTAGAATTTATTCTTTAACACTTTCTAACGTAGTTAAAAATATTTGTATGCCTCACTAAGGTACGATTGCATCATGCTTTCTCAAGAATACAGAGTAAGTAGCAGTTACAGCTCGGTTACAGGAACGCATAAAAGAATATTACATTGTGATATATTTTGAAAAATTGTTTGCTGTACATTTTTATGATGTTATGATACTTCAAACATAATGAAAGGAAAAAGGATCGCCGAGGTGCATCAAAAAATATTTTTTATCGATTATGAAGTGCGCACCATTTATCTTTCATTAATAGAGACGCACAGAAAAATTCGGTTGCAGAACTGACAATGATCTATATGGCCAATAATTGTTGAAAACTGATTTTTTTTGCAGCGTGTTTTTAAAATTTCTTATTCAGATATCTCATTTCCCTGTATGAAAAAAGGAAATTTCTTAAAACACCCTTTACGTATAGAATTATAAGCAATTTTTGTCATGTGACGACAAGTTTTTCCCTTTCTCGGGTGCAGCACTGGTATTTCAGTCCAGAATGTAAACTTTAACACTATTTTGTGAAATATCTTCAGACTTTAAACTGTTAAAAAATTCTCTAAAAACAGAAAGCATAAACGATACTTTGTGCTAATTTACACTAGTTCTTGGTTAAATGCATTCGATTGAGTTTCTCAATGTTCATTTTACATACATTTCCCTTTTCTTACATCAGATTCCCTGTAGGGATTCCCATGTCTTTATTTAACGATTTTTTTAAAACCGTAATTCAAAATACACTCCATTATTATTATTATTATTATTATTATTAGTAGTAGTAGTAGTAGTAGTATTGTTGTTGTTATTTTTTGGCAATTTTATTAGAAATATTAAAAATGAAAACTTGGATTAAAACTTGGTTTATAAAAAATAGAATATTTTAGAAAGGAAAAATATGTATGAAGTTAGCGGGGATTATTATGGACAATCATTTTTATGGTTTCGTTCATCTGGTGAATCCTATCCGTTTCTGTCCTCTGTCTGTCTGTCACAGAGTCCGTACTCAAAAACTGCGTAAATCAGAGACTTCAAATTCTGTGTCCTTACAGCTGAATACTTCGTGTCACACGATAAATCATAACATTTTGAAAAAGTTTATTATTTCAATTAAATTATTTTTTTCAATATCATCCGTTCATTTTTGCGATTTAAATTTTAAAAGAGAACAGTAATTTCAACATTTTTCGTGTAGACATCATAGCTTGGAGGTAAAGCATCTCGTTAATAAACGGAAGGTTCTTAATTCGAACCCCGATGCTAGAACTTGAAATTTTCATATTAAATGGATTTAATATGAAGAAATTTCGTATTTTTGGCCAATTTAGAGGTGTATATTATTAAGGTTTCGTTCCTCTGACATTCATAATATTTTTTGGAATTCAATTTTCTCTCTATTTTAAAGAAATTTGCCATTTATTAATGATTCAGCCTTTTAAATTTAATTTTAAACAATTTGTTTCGCTTTTAGAAATTTAAAATTTTATCTATATCTCCGCTATTTTTTTTATTTCGGATTTTCAAAAAAAAATTAGAATTTTGGATTTAATTTAAATAATTTGATTTCAACATTTTTAATTTGATTAAAATAAATAACTTCCTTTTACGATTATTTTTTAATTAAATTTATTTGTGCCACCATTATGTAAGAATTTAATAATTATAAATTAACAATTTGGATTTATTAATTAAAGGATAACTCGTTTTGAAAGAAATATTAAACGAAATCCTCTGTGCGATCTGCGATCACACTCACTCTCTTACTCAATTTTTTCCTTTCGTTCACCATGTGTCTGAAGTTTGGTTATATTAAAAGGGAATTGCGTAGTATTATTTCAAAGCTATTATTATTATTATTATTATTTCATTAGTAAATGTGTTGTAAAAATATATTAATCTTTAAAAAGCATGTTACACAAAATGAATAAAATAATGAAAACGTAAAAAGTCAATTCTAAAAAGTAAATGACATTTTTCTGCTTATTTTACTCTTATTTCCTACTAAAAAATTCTTTTAAAAATTATTAGCGTATTAAAAAACAGTGCGTGATAATTTCGAAATGTTCTCTAAAATATTATTGTTGTAAAAAATGAATTAGATTTAATTTTTTTCATTATAAAAATTCACCTACGTATTTTTTATTTACTACTTAGACTAGTTTTCCAAAAATATAATTACATATGTTAAAAAATTAAAATTGATGTATTTTTTTTTCAAATTAAATAAGTATTATGTATCGGTCTAAAGTAACATATACCGTTTATGAATTTTCTAACGGATATGTTTTAAGCGAAATATTTGAAAAATATAATAATTCTTTTTCTGCTAAATCATAAAAGATGCATATTGTATGCAACACTAACAGCTCCTATATCGTACTCAGTAAGGTGTTTGTCTTCAACCGAGAGTTCTCGTGTTCAAACCCCCGGCCGGTTAAAAAACATAAGTAAAAATTAAACGGTAACGGTAAGGCAGTTCAAATTCACACAAATAATCCCAAATCTTCGAAAATATAACATTCACTTGTTTCGAACACTAAATTACGTTATTATCATTATAGATAAATAAACTTACAGAGTCATTTTTATCGATGTTAATTTACAGAATCTACGGTAAATTTACCGAAAAAATTTCTCTGTTATTTAACAAATCTTTGTTTTTATAATTTCTGTGATTTGATATGACTTAAGATAATGGATTATCATTAGATTTTTTGTTTTCACACAAAAAAGTTTAACAGTATACCCAAAAATTGAAAGCGTCACTGGATTAGATAGTTTCTGAATAAGAACACCTGTCAATTACATGTTATTCTGAAAAAAAAAAAAAAAAAAAAAAAAAAAAAGAAAAAGAAAAATAGAAAGAAAGAAAGAAAAAAATGAATTCAGAAATGTGTCACAAAGTATCTCCTTTGGATTTGAGAACAGCCTTAAGGCGGCTGGTCACTCAGCGGCCGAATTCCTCTCCGTAATGTTAAGTTAATGGGCGTTTGATGCATTCTTATATTCAAAATATCTCCTCAGGAAATTAATATTTTTATCTTCTTTTTTCAGTGTTCTACCACTAAAGGAAATCACCTTTTTTATAGTTGTCAAAATGTTTCTAAAACTCTTAATATTTTATATTTTAAAAACTGACGAGCTGGAAGTAAAATTATAACACTTCACATAAAATTATGCATACATTTTAGAAATATTTTGAAAACTAAGAAAAAAAGATGCATCCTTTAAGAAGAGCACACTGTAAAAAAAAGTTAAAAATATCAATTTTCCGAGGCGATATTTTGAATAAAAAATTCATCAAACGCATTAACATTACGGAGGGGAATTCTGCCGCTGAGTGACCAGACCCCTTTAACCCTTTAACCCATTAACGCCCGAATTATTTTCTTCGCTAAAATTTAAATTTTGTATTTCCCACCACTTTTAAAAGCAAATTAACTTTTATCTTAATTTATCAAGGATTCTGTCTCGTGAAATAAGGTATACATTTTTCTTCCTCTTTACTGGTGGGAAAACCGCTTTCTTGCTGTTTTTGTAACCGTCCTCAAACGAGGACGCTGGGCGTTAATGGGTTAAAGTTCATTGGTTTCTCTACGAAACCACAAAATTTTAATTTTGATATGCAACAGCGACACCGGAATTTTAATTTAAAAAAATCCATTTTATTATGCATGCGAAAAATCACTTTTTCTTACTTTCAAATATATTTGATCGCCATTACCGGTGTCAATCATTTATTTCAATATCTTAGCAAAGAAAATGTTTTGTCCGTTAAAGGGTTAACCCTTTCCGGCACGGGCAAAATCTGTTAGTAAAATGAGAAATTATCGACTGACACCGGTATTCACAAACGCATTTTTTAGATATTTTGAATTCCTTAATTTAAGGTTTTATTGTAAAAGCAAAATTTTACTAAAATATTACTGGTGCCTTTTGCAAATTTTGAATTAAAACTAGGGTATTCCAGACCGGGCACATTGTGCCGGAAAGGGTTAAGAAAGAGAGAGGGAAAAAAAGATATAAGGTTAAAAATATCCAGAAAGACTTACTATTTTTTAAAGCATTGCAAAGGCGTGTAACGCTGGCGCTAAGACTGTCGGGAATAAAAGTCCCCTGACATTCCGCCTCTATGAATAAATAACTGGAGAGCAGTGCAATGAATAAAAAAGTTCTCTGATCCATCGATAGTTAATGAAACAATCTGCCCTTATTTCATTGTTTAAAAACAGTTCTCTAGAGTTGTGAAACTTTATTTGCGCGTGGAAAATACTTTGAATTCTTCTTCGCAGTTTAACTTACATTGATGCTGTTGTTGCGTCCGATAATTTCGTTCGATCTGAAATTTCAAATGAATTGTTTGGATGGAGGAAAAGGTATATCTAAAATGTTTCACGGGTTTTAATTTTACACTGACACGTGCTCGAAAAAGCATTTGAACCAATTAAGAGCTATTTTGTGTTTATTCGTTCCTCTTCAGCTATTATACCATATACAATATCTGAAATATCCTTATTGGGCATAATTGAGCCTTTCATATTACTTAATTTTAATTTCTAACTTCCGAAATCGTGTTAACATTATTGAAAAAAAAAAAAAAAAAGAATTTCGTTTAAAATGTATGGAAAGTAAAGTATTTAATTCAAACCAATTACTTTAAATTATGGTGGCGTTTAATCTTTTTAACATTAGAAATACAATCTTTTTGCCTGTGAACAGGTTAACGGCATACCTAAGATATTTTTGTTGTTTGATTGTTTATATTTATGACGGCCAGTTATCAACACGAGGGATATAGGTTTTAAGGGGGGGGGGGGGGAGGGGAAGTGCCCTCCGTGGGGGCCTTGTTAAAGGAACCTAACCCGTATTTAACCAAGGAAATCACATATTCGAAGAAAACCATGAAAAACTCCGAACGATTAGGCCGACGGACGCGATTGGGTTCGAACCCAGAACCTCCCGTCTACCACCTTCAAAAGCAGAACCTCTCGGAGATGGTGGGGCCCCAAGACATTTTCACAGAGTGAATGGAGCAGAACGATCATGTTTTATAGTCGTGTAATATGTTCATAAACATACGTAAAAGTTCATTTTCTTTCTTTTAGAGATACATTTTATTTTATATGCTTAATTGTCAACTTATACGTTTCTTTTACCTGATTTTCGAATAGAAATATTTGTGTTATTTAATTGGAGAAATTCTCGATTAAATAAGACAAGTATTTCTGTTTGTAAAAACGGGTAACAGAAAGCAAAGAACTTGGCAATTAGGTATGTATGACATAAAATATATTACTTGGGGCATACCTAATTTTAGCGCGAGAGTTATATCGAAGCAAAACCTGCAGTTGTATCGGTTTACCTAATGTCAGTATTTCTCTAATTTGCTAACCCTATTAAAAATGATGTCAAGAAGAGATAACTTATCCTAATTTTGATATTTCTAAAAATGACCATCTTTATATCCTTACTGAAAGATCTTGACTTTATTGAAGTCATATCCTCTCTTTCACTTATCTCTGGTTCCGGCAAAGTCAATGACATCAAGAAAATTTATAAGTTAAGATTCCACTTGAGACGTACGAATTCTGAATGTTCTAATCTGATTGCATCTCAATAAATAAGATTTTCCGTCGAATAAATACGTTTTTGTATACTTTATCAGATATGTGTTTTTCTTTAAAACGTTACTTCTTGATCGTTAAAAAAAAAAAAAAAAAAAAAAAAAAAAAAAAAAAAAATACTCATTTAACCCGTAACTAGTATTGCCGGTCTCACAGACCGGCACTCTTTTTTATTTAACTTGCAATTTGGGGTTTAGTTATACAGTGTCTCACATAAGTGATGGGACACTTGTGCTTTACAAAAGGAAACTAATCAAATAAATTAAAAAAACATGTACACATTTTTTGTGGGTGTGTTTCATACTTAAATCTAGTAAAGATTATTACATAACATACATTTTGTCAAAATATTAAAATATTAATTTAATAAAAATACAAATGTTTAGAACGGAGCAAAAAATAGCTCACATAAGTGATGGGACACCATTATATACAGTGTCTCACATAAGTGATGGGACACTTGTGCTTTACAAAAGGAAACTAATCAAATAAATTAAAAAAAACATGTACACATTTTTTTGTGGGTGTGTTTCATACTTAAATTTAGTAAAGATTATTACATAACATACATTTTGTCAAAATATTAAAAAATTAATTTAATAAAAATACAAATGTTTAGAACGGAGCAAAAAATAGCTCACATAAGTGATGGGACACCATTATATATGCAACAAAAATCGTCTGAAATAAGCAATAAAAATATTTTTTGGGGTTTTATTTTTACTTCAAAGCAATTGGCAATAATTTATAAAATCGTCTGCAGTATTTCTCTCCAGTTTGTTTTGGAATTTTTGTTTTTTAGCTCTGTGTAGTCATGAATGCTAAACGAAAAGAAACTTCGCCTGAAATTAGCTATTAATTTGCATATTGAACGTGGAAAATCTATTAGAAAAACTGCTGAAACAGTTAACTTGAGTCGTTCAACAGTTTTCAATATCATTAAACGATATAAAAAGAATCATATGATTCAGGATAAAAGAAGACCTGGCCGACCATCAAAGCTATCCAATGGAATAAAGCGAATTATCGTTCAAAATATTAAAAAAAATCCAAGAAATAGTACTTCAAAAGTTGCTGCTGATTTACAAGCATTATATGGAATAATTGTTAATCCTGAGACTATTAGAAGGGTAATTCGATCTGCTGGATATCACGGTAGAGTAGCCAGGAAAAAATTCTTCGTAAGTGAAAAGAATAGAAAACTCAGACTAGCTTTCGCAAAATCCAACATAAATAAGAATTCTGATTACTGGAATAAAGTTATATTTGCTGATGAGAGTAAATTTAATACATTTGGTTCTGACGGTAGAATCTTGGTGTGCAGAAAACCCAGGGAAGAATTTCGCAAACAGAACTTGGTACCAACAGTAAAACATGGTGGAGGAGGAGTTATGGTATGGGGGTGTATGTCGTCCGCTGGAGTTGGTAATCTTGTTTTTATTGACAGTATAATGGATCAGTACAAGTATATTGATATTTTAAAGCAAAATTTGAAATCTTCAGCACGAAAATTGAACCTTCATAACGATTTTAAATTCTACCAGGACAATGACCCCAAGCACACTGCTCTGAACGTTAGACTCTGGCTGCTATATAACTGTCCTGAAATAATAAAAACACCACCACAATCTCCAGACTTAAATCCCATAGAGAATATTTGGCAAGAATTGGAATCAAGAATTCGCAAACACACCATTTCTTCAAAACAACAACTAAAATCGGTGCTTCAAGAAGAATGGGATAAAATCACTCCAGAAATCACAAAAAAAATTAGTCGAATCCATCCCAAAAAGATTAAATCATGTTTTAAAAGTAAAAGGAAATCCAACAAAATATTAAAACCTTTTAAAAAGTAAAATTTTTGGATAAATATTTGATGGAAAAGTAAGTGTCCCATCACTTATGTGAGCCATTTTTTTGCTCCGTTCTGAACAATTGTATTTTTACTAAATTAATATTTTAATATTTTGACGAAATGTATGTTATGTAATAATTGTTACTAACTTTAAATATGAAACACGCCCAAAAAATTTTTGCACATGTTTGTTTATTTATTTTATTGCAGTTTCTTTTTATAAAGCACAAGTGTCCCATCACTTTTGTGAGACACTGTAGATGCTGCTGAAATTGAGTTTAGTTTAGGACAGTAGTATTATCACTAGATATTTTTCTATGGATTAACATTAATTATTATAGTCCTGTACATAAAGTTAAGTACAGAAACTGTATCCTACAAGTCAATTGTGTTTTTTATTCGTGTTTCCATTAAGCGGTCTGAGAGACCGCGCCGTACTTTTAGTGTAACAAAATTTGAACACATCTGCTACGCGTTAATTACGAAATGACAAAAAAAAAAAGTTTTGCTATTTTTTTTGAGAGGGGGAATGGGTTTTATCATACTAGCCGTTAATTCCAAAACTGGAGAAGTGACGTAGATTCGAACTGGTGCTAAAAATTTTAAGAACAGCCGTACTTGATGTAGGAATCTGTTCAATGAGGTTTATGCTATTCAGAGATTTTACTATACTTGAATAGGGTAACATCCCCAGTAATTGACACTTTAAGAATTTGCCTTCAAACTTATTTTTATTGCCAAGAAATAAAATATTTACTTGCAAATATTTTTAAATGAAAGAATGCATATCTGTGCATGTATTTTGCCCACTAAAAGCAAAAATTTTTGAAAAAGTATTTTTATAAAAATAAATTTATAAAAAGTTGTAGTCACCAGTAATTTGCATCTAGAGCACCAATGTATGACAGCTTGTGATCCAGTAATTGGCACATGTTTATATATAAAAAAATCTTTATGTTTTACATTGGGTTTAATCGCTTTAAATGAATTTACTGGAGATGAAGATGTCATATTTCAGGTTTTTGAAAGAAATAAATCAGCATATTAGTCTGAAATGTGAACACTTTAAAACAATACAATATATTTATGTTAACACCCAGTAATTGCCATGCTGTCCCCAGTAATTGTCATATAAAACTTTAATAGATTCCAATCACTGATAGTATATCATATTTTCAAATAAAAACAACTGATAAACAAAATTAGTCTATAACTACCTTAGTGTACTGCCAAAATAAGTGGTTTAATCTCAAAACATGCGATTGCCTTGTAATTGGAATAGGTGTCAATTACTTGGAACTATCAAAATTGAAGCACCATTGATTGGCATCTATCATTAACTCATAAATCCAAATATTTATGTCAAAAATACTTTTACACAATTAAAGTAACTCTTTTCAACTAAACAAAACTGTTGTCAATTAAAATTTAAAACATATTAGAAATCAGATAATAATGAATTGAAAAGCATGTCTTTCTTAAGCCAGAGAAGAAGCATTTGCAACAAAATGGCTAATTTGATACAAACCATAATTGTTTCTCTTTCCTAGGCACTATTGTCATCTGGTAGCATAAATCGAAGTTATAATCTTTAAAGTAAATGAGCATATAACTGGTATATGGTCTTGCATTTTTAAAAGACTGGATATAAATCTCATTTTAGGACATGTTTGTAGGATGTGCCAATCATTGGTGCATGCATATTACTGGGGTTGTTGCCCTATTAAAGAATACAGATTTGTTCATTTTTTATATAATGCACAAAAGTTTGGACTGAGACAGTTTGAGAATTAACGGCTCGTATTTATCATGAGTTAGGCGCTGAAATGTTACTATCTATATTTTCTGCATAAGTTTGAAAAAGTTAAATTTTTACCAAGAAACATTTTTAACACCATTACGTAGTCACCAATCTTACGGATTTTTTATGGTCAAATGGATTTTTAACCAGAAATGTTACCTAAAAATTGAAATATATTGAGTACAACAAAGTAAGAAGCTAAATATAATTTATTAAATAAATTTTCTGGCTCAGAATATGTTTATTCGGTAAATAAATAAATAAATAAATAAATAAATAAATCTCGGAATGTCGAAAGCTATGCTATTAGGATAATTTGTGCAGATTTTACTTCTCTGTCCTCTCCAGCTTTCTCTACTTCACATTGACATAGAAATTTTACTATTTCTATTCAAACAAAGATCACCAATCTGGCTGGGACTTGGGGACTCTCACTTGGATAGATTAAGCCCTACTAAACATGGAACTGCTGCCTTTCACTTCACCCCCCCTTCCATCTATCGAGCTTCACTCTCGATCTGGAGTATAATACCCTGTTCACACTATGGATAGTTAAGATAGTTCAGGCCTGGAACGCTCTCAGAGAGTTTCACAAACTCTCTCAGAGAGTTTCAACTCTCTCGGGCTAGATACAGGAACAACCACTCGCTCTTATTGGCAATAAAGCTTCGCTTTTACTAATTGGCTGCTGTGGGCGTCTTTATTTCAAGCGCATGCGCATACGTTACCTTTATTCAGTTCAGAGATACAGTGACATTCGCTGAGATATCTTAGGTAAGTTTTTCAATGTGAACAGGCATCCAATTCCGGGAGGGTCCACTTCAAACACGGCGACCTTAAGATATCTTAAGTTTGTGGTGTGAACAGGGTATAAGGAAAGGGCAGCTGACGTCACTGTGGGCTCTTATTAGTGTGGGCAAGCTGTTTTCGCCCGTGTTTCGTTATAACACCCACTCTACATGTGAATTCAGGCATTCTGATTGGTCTACAAATTTTATTATGGTTGTCTGCTGACTGTGATTGGGCTACGTCGTCAAGATGATTCCTACAATGATCGCTATGACAAAAATGTAGCGGTAGATTGGTTGACAGAAGTGTTTGTTTGTAAACATGCCCTTTCCTTATGAGTTTTTCCGTCGGGTCAGGTAACCCACTTTTACATGAATCCTACTTTCAGTTTTGTTCAGGTCGGTTTCGCGTTGGTCGGTTTTTCGATCTGGGTCGAGCAGTGGCGTAGCTACACTTTTTGGCGCCCGGGGTAAGAAGAAATTTTGCGCCCCCCTCCCCCCTCCCAACTAAAAAAAAAATCACGACGAAAAAAACTTTTTTTTACTTCTACCAGCGGGAAAATACAACTACCCAATTTTAGAAGATTTCTATTTTTCGTCAATACTGAATTATTCAAATTCAGTAAATTCGGGGAATTTCAAAAATTTAGCGGATACGATTGTTGTTTTAAGTGTACGGGAATAGCAACTATAAAAATAATTTTCAAAAATACCACATTTGCTAAAAAGATTGCCGATTATGAAAAAAAAATCTTTCAAAACAGCAGTTACCGTAATTTCGGGTGTATAAGCCGCGGATCAAACAATTCTTTTTGGACCCAGAAATCTTATTTAGTGATTGAAGACAAATATTTACGGCGATCTAAGTAGTTACACTTATTTCTTAAAAAATTCTGGGTCGAAAAAGAATTGTTTGACCCGCGGCTTATACACCCGAAATTACGGTACCTTAGATTTTCAAATTGCTATGTTTATGCAGTTTTTAAGATAGAAGGGAAATCAAAAAAATGTTCTCTAATCGTTTTATGAAGACCTAACTATTATGAAAGAATTAAATTTGCATTTATAATTACTGCTTTTTTTTTAAGTTTGTACAGCGACCGTTATTTTGAAACAGGATTGCGGATCAGGATCTCCAACGAATTTGGTCGGGATTCTTAAAAACTTTTAAAAGAAGAAAAGGCGGGGTGCAATCCTATAGAAAATATGCCAATTTTAAAACCCGTTTCCTCGGAAACTACCCGACCAATTTTGGTGAAATTTAAAATTTTTATTCACTTAAATATGCTCAAGATTTATGCAAGGAGTTTTTTCTGCGATTAGAAATTTTCTTTTCAGAGCAATGTCGAAATGACAATTATGGACTCTCCATTCCGCCCATCATCACAAAATTTTATCAAAATACTCACACACAAAATAATAAAAAGTGAACAATTCTTATTAATTCTCAAAATATCTGAAATAATTTCGGTTCAAAGCTCCTCTCAGTTTTACGCCCCCTATTTAATAATTCTGCGCCTCAGTTCAGGTACATAATTAACTTAGGTACGAAGTGTCTTGAAATATCCCTAGAAACATTTACAGAAGCTTTTTCTTTCTTCATTATTTGGGATAAACAAAATATTTTGTTCAAGAAAACTTTTAGAAACAAACACACACGAAAAATACAACATTTTTTTTTAAATGTCAAAATATGTGAGATAATTTCAGTTGAAGCCTTTCACAGTTTGGCGCCCCTTGACTTCGGCGCCCGGGGCCGCCGCCCTCCTTGCCCCTCATTAGCTACGACACTGGGGTCGAGATGATTTCTACTTTTTTGCTGCCGGTCATTTTGACTTGCATTGTTCCGGGATCGGATTGGGTTTTGACTCGGGATCGGATTGACTCTTTTTTTTTCAAAAAATGTCCAAAATGCTTTTATAGGTTAATATTTTGTCAATCAAACCTCCACCACAAACACTTTTATTTAGCGAACACATTTTTAATTCCTAATATTTGCATATTTGTTCGCTTTTACCACTGAAGAACGGGCGCCTCCGAATCTACACAAATGTAAAATAAGATATCCTGGGGGGTAATAAGCCACGTTACGTTTTTACCAATTTTCATGGCTTAGTTTTAGATATTTTTTTCAAACAAATATAGTATTTGATACAGCAACTCATTGGACATCTATAAAAAAATAATTTAATAGGTGTGTATTCATAAAATGTAGTGGCATGATTTCTTGGCCATTGCTATTTAAATGTTATTACCCACCTATGTGGGTAATAGCGCGCCATGCAAACAAAACTATAAAATAAAATGAACTAATGACATGTAAATCGTCCAATTCTAAAAATGCACATTGTACAGCCCAAGAAATTGACAATTGACAAAATTAACTAAACGATAGAAAATGGTCAATTTTTTTCTGAAAGTGTAAAAAAAAGGCTACGGTGGAGGAGAGAGAGACAACAGAATAGAAGACTTTAATTGTGTCATGTAATTTGTTTTGTGGGATAACTTCAATGCATACTATAAGAAATACTATGCAAAACATAAAATTTTAAATTTTCTAGCGTGGCACTGACCTTTGACCCAACCCCCCCCCCTCCCACTAAATTAAAACCAATGGTCCCACAGCATTAATATTTTGGATATTCAAATAAACCGGTTAATATGATAAATTTATGAGAATTTATCAAATTAACCGGTTATTATCAATAATTACCAATTAAGGTTGGTAACTATGATAAATTTTAACTCGTTTAGCTTGAGCTTTTTATTTTGTATACGTTTTTCTAAACATTCCTTCCTAATAGTATGCATTTCAAATCTGTATAATTTATTCTTTCAACTAGCTTTCCGCCCGCGTGGAATTCGGTTATATTGCGGTATAAAGCACAACTATAAGAAAACTTCTCATTTCCACGGAAAAATGTAAGAAGCGCGATGTAACGCTGAATACGATTAGTTGTTAAACCAAAACTGAATGGTACACTATATTATATGTTTTCCCCTGTGGAGCAAAAACATGCAGATTTTGGGCACCGGAAACCCGGGAACACGCTACATAGAGCTGACCATGCTGACGTTGAGCCTGTTGCGATAAACGGACTTGAGTACGAATATCATTCTCAGAATCCCTGAAAGAAGCTTGGCGAGCGGCTTGCTCCTCAAGTCTTTGCTGGCGCTGAGATGGTAGCTCAGCAGCTCTCGAAGCAGCCCGACGCTCTGCTTGTTCGCGCCTTCTTAATTCAGCATGGTGAGACGATTCTTGAGATCAGGCAATTTTCATTGCCCGAGCTTTAGATGAGGTTCTCGACAAATTAGATTTACGTTTGCGAGGCATTGTGAAAATATGAGTAAACTATAAACCTAAACTAAACTAAAATCCCAAACTAAACTATAACAATCTAAACGACGAACAAAGCGACGTAATTACCTATCGAAAAAACAATAACTACTTTAGATATCTACCTGGAAAAAAAGCACTAAACTAACCTAACCTAACTATTATACAGCTACTGCACATCGTTACCACGTTTTAAAAACACCCAGCGCCATCTATCGCATATCTCAAGAACTAAATAACGTAACTAATACTTATACCAATTAGAAATTCGTTGACTTATAGTTATTTCAGGATAAGTAGATATAAAAAAAAACATTTTAGACGATAAAACAAATAGTACGTCATCCCTCGGGAATTCCTCATTTTCGAGGATTCATTATCGTATCATTTAGCTTCTAAATTTACATGTTCAAATTCGTTTGCAATATATAAGTAGATGTAAAAAAACAGTTTAGACGATAAAACAAATTGTACGTCATCCCTCGGGAATTCCTCATTTTCGGGGATTCATTATCGTATCATTTAGCTTCTAAATTTACATGTTTATATTCGTTTGCAATATTTTATCTTGTTTTAAACGACAAACAGCGCCATCTCCAATCCATCCATCAAGCAAACTATATTTTTGTTTTCCCTCGGGAATATCGATTTTTTCCGGGATAAAAAGTACCCTATTATTTAATCCGGACTTCTAACTTTACGTCTGCAAAATTTCAAAGCAATCGGTTCAGTAGTTACGGCGTGAAAGCGGAACAAACAAACAAACAAACTCACTTTCCGATTTATAATATTAGTAAGGATGTTTCAGTGTTTAACATTTTTATCTAATTCATTCAGTAATTATAAAAATAATTATTTTAAAATGTTTAGTCTTTTGTGTCTTATTAACAGAACACTTCGTTTTATTGAGTGTTATTGTCACTTACCAATTATTTCTGTTATTAGATTCAAATAGTTATGATTGTACAGATATTTTTGTAAAAGATATATTCGTTACTAAGCTTAAATAATCATATTGACCGAAATTTATTGGCAATTATTATAAATAACCGGTAAATTTGATTAAAAAGCAACATTTATTTAATTTACCAAAAGACTTGGCTTTTATTTATAATAACCGGTTATTATTAATAATTATCGAATGTATCAAATTAACCGTAACATATATATTAAGTTAATGCAAACAGTGTTTGGCATCGTTTGACGATAAACGTTTTTTGTTACAGTGTCAATCCATTTCAAGTGGTCCAGAAAATATTATTTTGGTCGCTCGACCATTTTTAAAAAATCTGAAATTTTTTGTACAACAACCCTAACATGACGTAAGTTCAAAATGACCGTTATTTTAATTTTACTATTTTTTGTTTGTGCATGGCGGCCATCTTTGTTTCATCGTGTTCAGCCATTTTCTCAAATACTAGGATACACAAAATTGTAAATATCTCGTCTTTTATTTTACCAATTGAAATGAGGTCTGCAGCATTTTGTTCAGAATAAAATAGGCTAAATGTATGGTGGTGGAATAATTTTGGAAAATAAATTTTTACAAGTGAAATTTTAGCACAAAATTTAAGATTTTTTCCAAAATCTATCCGTTTGCAAGAGGAAATTTTTTATGCAAGGAAAACTGTCAACCTTACACAATTTTTTCTACAAATAGGTCAAAAGTGTGTGTACTCATAAACGAAGTCCCAGATCTGGGAGTTAATTTCTCTTTGCGAAAAAAATTCCGAAATTTTTCAAAAATCGCACTTTTTAGGCTTTGATATCTCTGATGGGGCACGAGATAAAATTTTGAAATTCTGGCCTTTGATAGTATTGTGTAGTAGTGTTATGTACAAAAAATTTCAAGAAGGAGATTTGACTACAAGCGGATATATGACATGGAGAATATGTGAAAACAATACTGCCAAACTATTCTAACCTACTATGTAATTGTTCAACAAGACTGTCAACCTTGCACAATTTTTTTCTACAAATAGGTCAAAATTGCGTGTACTCATACACCAAGTCCCAGATCTGGGAGTTGATTTCTCTTTGAGAAAAAAATTCCGAAATTCGTCAAAAATTTCAAAAATCGCACTTTTTAGGATTTGATATCTCTGGTGGAGAACGAGATAAAAATCTGAAATTCTGACCTTTGATAGTATTGTGTAGTAGTGTTATCTACAAAAAAATTCAAGAAGGAGATTTGACTATAAGCTGAGATACGGTGATTAAAAAATGTTAAGAAATGCTATTATGAGTACATTAGGAGAAATGAGATTAGTCTCATTTATTACAATATTTACACATAAAATATCGTTTTTTGAAAACAGTTTAATAATAAATGTTTAATTTACAAAGATACTATATATGCTCAACAAAGAGTTTAACACTGTTTACGAGAGATGTTATGAGTTCGACCAGTTACTGTTGTCAGTCCATATGACTGTTCTTTCTCAAAATTTTATTTGAAGGCACCCAAGTCTTGTCATCCCTTGTTAACTTGAATGAAATTCTCTAGATTTAATAATTGAAACCATGTCAACTCGATCAGTTGCAACCCATTGTCTGAAATTTACTTTTCCAGAAATGTGTACCGAGTAAAATTGTTGCAATAGCATTTATAGTAGGTTTGTTCCTTTGGACAAATAGTGTATTGGCTTAGCATGCATTCTGAATTGTTTAAATCACACAGACGCATTTGAAGAAGATATTTGTAATTAACATTTTAACTTTGTACCATAAATAATTAATTTAAAATTTTGGAGGTATGAACAGAAGATTACAATAGTTTGACAGTATTGTTTTTACATATTGTCCATGTCATATCTCAGCTTGTAGTCAAATCTCCTTCTTAAAATTTTTTGTACATAACACTACTACACAATACTACTAAAGGCCAGAATTTCAGATTTTTATCTCGTTCTCCACCAGAGATATCAAATCCTAAAAAGTGCGGTTTTTGAAATTTTTGACGAATTTCGGATTTTTTTTCTCAAAGAGAAATCAACTTCCAGATCTGGGACTTGGTGTATGAGTACATGCAATTTTGACCTATTTGTAGAAAAAATTGTGTAAGGTTGACAGTCTTGTGGAACAATTACATAGTAGGTTACAATAGTTTGACAATATTATTTTTCACATATTGTCCATGTCATATCTCAGCTTGTAGTCAAATCTCCTTCTTGAAATTTTTTGTACATAACACTACTACACAATACTATCAAAGGCCAGAATTTCAAATTTTTATCTCGTGCCCCACCAGAGATATCAAAGCCTAAAAAGTGCGATTTTTGAAATTTTTGAAGAATTTCGGAATTTTTTTCGCAAAGAGAAATTAACTCCCAGATCTGGGACTTCGTTTATGAGTACACACACTTTTGACCTATTTGTAGAAAAAATTGTGTAAGGTTGACAGTTTTCCTTGCATAAAAAATTTCCTCTTGCAAACGGATAGATTATGGAAAAAATCTTAAATTTTGTGCTAAAATTTCACCTGTAAAAATTTATTTTCCAAACTTATTCCACTACCATACATTTAGCCTATTTTATTCTGAACAAAATGCTGCAGACCCCATTTCAATTGGTAAAATAAAAGACGAGATATTTACAATTTTGTGTATCCTAGTATCTGAGAAAATCGCTGCACACGATGAAACAAAGATGGCCGCCATGCACAAACAAAAAATAGTAAAATTAAAATAACGGTCATTTTGAACTTTCATCATGTTAGGGTTGTTGTACAAAAAATTTCAGATTTTTTAAAAATTGTCGAGCGACCAGTGCTGGACCACTTGAAATGTATTGACCCTACAAGATGATATAACCAGTTTAGCATATAGACATAGTGAAATTAGTCAAGATTGAAATGAATACTGATTTGCACTAATGTACTGAAGAATTAATATGATGGTATTGTCCTGTAAATATACTTTTTCTGTAAATTGTTTTGTTTCAATAAAAAATTGTAGGTTTGTGTATGTATATTTGTTTAAAACTTCTACACAATGCTTTCTCACATATTGTTCAATATGTACAATGTTCAATACTTGCTCAAACACACACACACTTACACAATGTATGTGCAGGTAGTTATGCTCAAACAATTTTTTCTATAATTTATTTTAAATGTTTTTAAAAAATTTTAACATTTACAAGACTTTGTAACAAAAAAATTAATTTTGTTGAAACATTTTTTTATTAATAAAACTTTTTATAACTTACATTTTTTTTAATTTGTTAAAACTTTTTTATTAATTTTGTAAAACATTTTTTCTTTTGTTTTTTTATTAATTCGGTAAAACTTTCTCTTAATTTTGTTAAAACAGTTTTATTAACTACGAATTTTTTTTTATAATTTTAAGTTTATTAAAACTTTTTTTACTTTTTATAAAATATTTTTATAATTTACTTTCTTTTCTTTTGTTTGTTAAAATTTTTATTAACATTTACACCCCCCAGCACTTTTTATTAACTTTTATAAACAGCGCGAAGATGAGACTGTGGAAGGAAAGTTGGTAGAGGTGGACGTAGAGGATTGAGTCAGACGGTGTTGAATTCTCCAGCTTTCAACCTCTGTACTAACTGTTGTAATCCATGTTTTTTCTTTTCCTTTTAATGAATTCATCCGTGCGATTAGGTATTAATTTTACAAGCTCCATATTAATGTATCTCTAACATTCATTGGCCAATTTGATCTCCAGCCTGGCCATTCTCTATCTACAAATCTGACTACCTATGGTGGGTGGTGACAGCAAGCTATTGGCGCTCATCCCTGAAGTAAACTTCAGGGTGAGCTTTTCGTAGATGGGTTCGCATACCTCTATAAAGTTCTTGTACTCTCCTGAACACGCTTCACATCTGCAGGACTCAAGCTATTTGCCGGCTAAAATTCCGTCATGTATGCTAATGGCGCCTGGTGAGTGTAAAATCCGTCGTGGGTGCAAAGCCCTCCAAGTTACCCGTGAATTATACCTCTGGAGGTGCCTTGCCAGATGAAGGTCTCGTAATCTGATCAAGGTTTTAAATTACGAAATAAACTTGAGTAGTTATTTGGAGTACAAACAATAGGATGTAACGCTAAGCAACCGACAAAAAAAGTATGCTCAGATGAGAAGCAAGTACTGCAGATATGATGACGTGTGAAGCAAAATTATCAGGTTTATTGCCGCTACGCGGCGATTAGGTCACCCGCCCCGATACCAGGTATCTAATACGTTAAGCTGAGGTAACTCGGCAGATAGGGGCCTGGTCATTGGTTAGAAAGAAAGAAAGAACACACTTCACATCTCGATGACTAACCAGCCTGTGCACCTTCAAGTCTGGTTCCATGAGAACTTGATTGACCGGCAGCATTACTACTGGCCACTTTTTCAATTTTATTTCTTGTAGCGTCATCAAGCATACGAGCCATTCGGCTTGCTGGGCCAAGTGGTTATCAAAACCCGTTTGCCAGATTATGCACGTGAAGATGGGCGAACCCACTACACTTAGGCGGTGCCAACTTGGACGCATCAGGTCAAACTTGAGCATGGAGAGGCTAAGTTTGGTGTATGTCAACGACTGAACGTTCAAAATGTATTAAGCATCACTACCCATAGAACTACGGAGAGTTCACTGCAACACGGTAGTAAAAAAAAATTTCTCGTAGGAAAATCCCTGTCATCATGCTTCACGGATCCATCCCATAAACTCCCTGTTAAGAGAGTCATAGTTACCCCTTCTCCTTAAATTATACTTCCAATGGTTTCGTTAACGAACGTTCATTATTGCTAATACTATTTTTACAAAACAAATTGCCTGCCCAGCACATCCTGGGAACAAACAAGTCCAATTCTGTGTCTGCTAAAAAAAATCGAGCTCGAACTTAACTGTCCGATGCAATTTATAAGTTAGACTTGTTATATCTCTTTGTTTATGTTGTCAAACTAGCTTCACATTTATACTTATTCTCGCGAGAGCCATATCCATTGAAAATCGTTCATATTTTATCGGTTTCGTTTAAATTTTTATATCAGACCAATGTCGTTTAAATTCTTGTCGACCCGGCTCGATAAAATATTGTTCTAATGAACATTACCCATGTGGCGTCAGAATAAATATATAAAAGGAAAACACCAATAAGCGTGCAGAATATTTTAACGCTTCCTCTTCGCCTAATAAGGAAAAGGCAGCTGACGTCACTGTGGGCTCTTATTAGTGTGGGCAAACTATTTTCGCCCGTGCTTCGTTATAGCACCCACTCTACATATGAATTCAGGCATTCTGATTGGTCTACAAATTCTATTATGGTTGTCTGCTTGCTATGATTGGGCTACGTCGTCAAGATGATTCCTACAATGATCACTATGACAAAAATGTAGCGGTAGATTGGTTGACAGAAGTGTTTGTTTGTAAACATGCCCTTTCCTTATATACATAAATGTAACATCTAATAAATCTCTTTTTCGGAGGATACATACCTACAGAGGCGTGGCTTTTACCATCTATGGGTAAAGTCCATTCTGCTTGCCAGGCCCGGCCCCTTTCAAAGCTTGTGCTCCTCTTTCCGGGTATGGGCCTCGGGCCAATCTCAATCCTGTGCAGGTCTTTACCGCTGACGGCAGGTACCCATCTCGACTGTTCGGCCAGAAATTATTGTCTCTTATTGTTTGAGTGATATTTACTGATATTTCCGAATAGAAATCTCAGCTAACTCCTGAAAATATTATTTGAGTCCCCCACCACTTCGACTAATATATCTACGGATATGCTGTATATCGGAGTTCTATTCAAATGAAGATTTGTTTAGAATAATGTGCGTCCCTAGCGATGATAAATGGAATTAACAGATTTTGATTCGCGTGCGCAGCATACCTGACATACGGTGTGAAAAGTTGCAAAAATTAAATACTTGGCTAAACTTCCGCTAAATTTTTGAAAAATTGGTAATTTAAGTTTCGTTTAACAATTTGTTTGGTTTATAGAAAAACAAATTTAAATTTTACGGGAAACATCTACTGAATTCTTGAGAAATTTCATCATTTTGAATTTCTCTTAAACATTTGGTTTGTTTTTAGAAATTTAAAATTTAATTTTATCCTCCACTAATTTTTTTTAAATTTCTGTTTGACAAAAATACGGAATACTGAAATTTAATTAAATAATTTGAATTGAATATTTTTATTTTGTTTAAAAGAAAAACTTTCTTTTATAATCATTTTAAAATTAAAATTATTAGTGCTAATGCTAAAATCAATGTAAGGATTTGATCATGCCCTTTTTATCGCATAGGCAAATCGGGACTTTGCCCATGAACCCTGGACTTCAAGCGGCCCCCAAATCCATATATTAATTTACAAAATATTTATTTTTTTTCCCAATTTCATCTCTGAAAAATTTTAAATAAAAAAAAAATAATTGTAAAAAAAAAAAAAAAAAAAAAAAAAAAATACCTAACTTTCTGAAAAACAAATTTCATTTTGAACTCATAGAACTCAATGCTTTCGCAAAGATAATTTCAACCACTATTAAATTAAAAATAATATTTTGATTTTAATATATTGTATTAGGAACGAAATGAAACCATATCTAAATTTTAGTAATTGAAAATAATCAGTATTTGTAGTACAACTTAAAAAGGTGCGAAAGAAAATAACTTGAATAACTTCATTTATATTTTAGAATATTTAAAACTCTTCTACAAGCTGAAGTTGTTAAATTTATCTTCAAGTAATGTAACACATTGCTAAAGTTATGTAAAAGAGTCTTGTTCTGGTACTAAGGGAGAAAAAAAATATTTTTATTACTTAAGGGGGCTCAGGGGTTGAAAACTTTTCAAAAAATCGATTTTTTTATGATCTAATTTAATTATTCATTTAATTCTTAACTCAATGCAAAAAAAAACGCATAAAAATATTTGCATTTTTAACGGAGTTATAAGAGTTTATGTATCAACAGTTTCATAGCTGCCTTCATATAATTTCAACTTTAACCCTTTCCGGCGCAGTGTTACCGGTCTGGACACACCTAATTTTAATTCCAAACTTGCTACTGGCACCAGTAATATTTTAGTAGAATCTTGCTTTTACAATAAAAGCTTAAATTAAGGAGTCCTTCATTTCTTAAAAAGTCGTTTGTGAATTCCGGTGTCAGTCGATTATTTCTCATTTTACTAACATAATTTGTCTGCGCCGGAAAGGGTTAAGTCGCGTTTTCTCAAAACTTGATTTTTGATGACTAACACCAAGATTAAAAAAAAAACTATTTGATGGAATGGCTTAATTTTTTTTTTTTTTTTTGCATGCATATAACATAATTATCTAGATTATGAATTAATATATTTTAGATAGTTTAATATTTTGAGTATTTTTAATGGAAAAAAAGTTGTATTTTTTAGGGGTGTTTTAAATTTTCAACTTTGAGAGATTTTTTAATACTGTTTTTATTAAGTGATAGTTATATCCTTAATTCATAATCTAGATTATGATGTTATATGCATGCAAAACAGAAATTAAGCCATTCCATCAAATAGTTTTTTTTTTTAAATCTTGGTGTTAGTCGTCAAAAATCAAGTTTTAAGAAAACACGACTTAAAATTGAAATTATATAGATGCGGCTATGTAAGTATTGATACATAAATGCTTATAACTCCGTTAAAAATGCTAATATTTTTATGCGGTTTTTTGCATTGAGTTAAGAATTAATTGAATAATCAAACTAGATCATAAAAAAAATCGATTTTTTGAAAAGTTTTCAACCCCTGAGCTCCCTTAAGGTACTTAATTTAGAATTGGCGGAGCTAAGAATTTTCTTCTATTTGAATAACGATGCAACAGTTGGAATGAAGGGCCCGCCTAATTTATCTTTGCCCAGGGCCCCAATTAGTTATGATTGGGGCCTGGATTTGATACTTATAAATAAAAAATTTGGATTTATTAATTAAATGATAATGTTTTTTAAGGAACATTAAACGGAAACCTTTGTCCGATTACTGATCACACTTATCCACTAGAGATGTACCGAAGCTAACGAAAAAGACAAGCTACCGCGGTGCATCTCAAGTATCTTTTTCTTACAGGCCGCTAGAATGACGTACTGCTCTATTCTTGCACTCGCATTGGTGTATTCAATCATCACGTGACTCCAGCGGTCTGTAAAAAAAAAAAAAAAAGATACGTGGAATGCACCGCGGTAACCTGTCCTCGTTACCCTCGGAGATGTACAAGATGCCGTCACGAACGTGTTTTTGCTGCTACTTACAAATTTTTTCTTTGGTCTACGGTAAAAATCACGTGATGTGAGCTGCTCCATTCACCTCTGAGAAAAGATATCTGTGAGAGCGGATCTCATCATAAGGAAAGGGCAGCTGACGTCACTGTGGACGAATTACTGTGGATAAAGGAGAAAACTAGTCCGTTCTTTAACGACTGACACTGTACGGATGAACTCCGGGAATTTAATTGGTCTAAATTTGCCATTGCATAAGTAAGTATGATATGATTGGGCTACGTCGTCTAGATGATTCTAGGGCTCCTTTAACTCAGAGGAGCCTTAGATGATTCCTACAATGCATGGAAGAAGGAATATATACGGGAAGAAAAACGAAGCCTCTTTCCCATTAGGAGCAGGGTGATCGTCGGTGCCACCGGATTTCTGTGAGGTTCACCCATATCCCAGCATTCTCTGAGGAATGGCAACTGTTTGGCGCATTTATCGCTTATTTGGCCTTTCTTACACTCGACGTCTTATGTGCTGATTTCTACGGCGAGAGGTAAAACACATGCCAAGTTATCGCCAATCGAAAAAAATCGCCAAGGTTGCGACAGTTCAGGGTCACACTTGTCCCAGAATTCTCGGCTTGCCTCGGCTCGCCTCCGTTGACCAGTTTTCCTTCCCGTTATTCTTTGTTCCATGCTACAATGATCGCTATGACAAAAAATGTAGCGGTAGATTGGTTGTCAGAAGTGTTTGTTTGTAAACATGCCCGTTCCTTATTCTTTCGGACAAAACTTGAATCCAACATATTTCCGCTTTCATCGCCAAAAGGGTGATGCTTTTTGGCAGCGATCCCTTTATTAGCAGCTTTCGGATTTCATTCTCGCAATAAAATAAACGTTAATATAGAAAGCATCATTTTAAAAGCTAAAATAGTAAGCTTTTAGAAGAACAAAAAGGTTAAAAGGCAAAGCAAACATATGGTCAACTTAAAACAAATGTCGACGTAATTAAGTTACCGGAGAGAAATTCCGAGGAAATTTGAAGATAGAAAATCAGATTTAGTGCACTACCTCTACCTCTGCCCACTATCGAATGACGGTGGGCAGAGATGCAGGTTTCAAGAAAAGGTTACCAAATCTGAGTCTACTTATATGAGAAATCTGTGGTATTCAAGAGACTCAAACGCTCGAAAATGCCATCTAGTGGAGAAAAAATGTAACCTCATGTTTTAATATGTGTTTTTAATTTCACTGTAAAAAATTTGACCCTTTTGCTGCATCATCACTCCATTGTTTTTATAGGAAACGATTACTTCGCTGCATTACGGAGCATTCTTACTGGTCAAAACAGAAATATTCTATAAAAGCGATGGAGTGACGATGCAGCAAAAGGGTCAAATTTTTTACAGTGTTGTTCCTGATGATTTTTTATCAGTATTTCTTATCAGGGCCGGAACTAGAGAGGGGCAGAGGGGGCATGTGCCCCGGGCGCCACCAGAACAGAAGCTGAAAAGGGCGCCAAATTAAGATTTTGCTTGGTGTGTTTGATATAAAGAATGCATATATGTGGGTGGTGGGTGCCAAAATCCATGTTTGCCCCGGGCGCAAAAAAGGCTAGTTTCGGCGCTGTTTCTTATTTCATGTGACATTAAATGTTTTGTGTTATATCGAAAGATAAAAAGTATCTGAATATGAATACCTAAAACTTTTAAACGTGTTTGTGTTTACAGTAATTCCTTGAATGGTATTTTAGAATTTATTAAAGGGACAATTTTTCTGTGTCGTAGTTACCAAACTATTAGTGCGCTCTATAGCTCTTTTTTAATGGCAATTAACCTGATTGGATTTTGGCTGGAATTGGGTCCAATCAAGTTAATGGTGAATACCGTCTATATAAGAATAGTACATGAGCATGTTCCCTATATGTGCGCATGTCCCCATTCTCATATTGAAGTACTATACCTGGGACAAATGTAACGTTTGTATTCACTATCTTTCTAAACCTAGAAAACTTCGCTTGAATTCTGACAAATTAAATTCGTCATTATTTTTATTATACTCCAAGAGCCGACAGCACAAAAATCTTAGGTACCGAGCACAAGAAAAAAAACCTTTATTTTATGGAAGAGTTGTAATAGGGGAATGGAATCTAATGATCCATGTCTGCCGGTAGTGAAGTGGTCCATAATCCAAAAATTGATATCACTAACCTATATCGTAGGTTTAACATAGTTTTTGCCGTATAATCAAAGGTATGAAATGATTGTACGGCAACCATAATGATAAACCTACGAATAAACCACTAACAGGTTTTTGTGCTGTTGGCTCATGGACTATTAGACTTTGTCTTGATCAGGTCCAATCAGTTTTATCATAAATTTCATTTGAGCCTTCAACTCTAAATTCTATTATATGGTGAACAAGAGCATTAAAACTTATTTTTTGAACAAATGTTTCAAACTGACAAGTCAAAGCGAGCAGCAAATGTTTCGGCCAAATCTGCTTTTATGGTTGCGCCAGCCTATGTATGGCTTTACGCAAAAATTGCATGTTTAATCTCTTTTTACGCGGGCGGGAGCGCCACAAAACCTGGAAAACATGCGACAAAAATTGTGTGACAGGCACAAATTCTATTTTTACCTTGTTAACAGGGTGAAATTGTCTCATGTCTCATGATGTCTCGCGCTTTTTTGTTAAATGTTTCACTGGTATGTGGCGCACCTACCAGCCACACATCGCCATACACCGGTCACACACATGCCACACACCAGTGAGTACGAAGGACGAAACAACACCAGCTACACACCTGGTGTCAGAACCACAGCCGATTTTCATGAAGATCAGCTGAGTGTGTCGGAACAGAATGACATCATTGATATCGTTGGAGAAATTGTGACGTCATTTGAAGACACTAAAAATAAAGGCAATAGTTCTACGATTAATTGATATGTCTTTAATGAAGATTTATGTTGTAAAGGAAATTTTAAGCAAATATAATCTTTCAAACTTATAATCGGGTTAATTTCTAAACTTAAAAAATATCAAAAAAGTTCGATTCTCGATTTAGGTGGGATTTCGATTACGATTCATTGTTTGGCGCGATGGGATGCTATGCCAGAAGCTAGGCATGGCTGCTCAGTGCTCAGCCTGCCGATTACAACTGAGTAGCGGTCTCTGTAGGTTTAAAGGTACTTACAGTACCTAATACACTCATATTTTATTACAATACTCTAAATTTTACATTCATTTTGCATCTAGCGGCAATCAGAAATACACATGACTATCTTTTTATAAATATTAGAAATTCTGCGGCGTTTTACACCGTGTTCTTAAAGTTATTGTTAATCGTTCTGACTGAGACGCGCGAAGATGTCTCATTCTGGATCAGTTACAAAGATAATTTTTGATCCTTCTCATCTTAAAACTCCTAATAACAAAGGAATATCCTCGTCTTCAAAACATAACGGGGATGAAGCCTATAATCCGCCCATTCTCATGGATGAGTTCGGTCAAACTCCAGATCATTTTTACTTAGCAAGAAAGCCTCCAACATTTTTTCAGGTATAAAACACATTTCATTTTATTTATTGACAGTTCTTTTCACTTAACTTAACTGTTTGTGTGTTAAGTTGATGATACTTTCATCATTTAAAATCGAAAGTATAGAAAGCAAGAAAATACAATGCAGGGCTGCCACTGGGACTACTTTTTTTCTTCTATCTCGCACTACTTTCCCAAAACATTTGAATGACCTACACTTTTAAAACATGTGAAAGCGAAATATACTACTGTATTCCTTTTTAATAATGGTGCAAATGGAATATAAAAATGGTCTCAGCAGCAGCCGTTTTCATGTGATCTTTATTACCGGTTTGAAATTTTAACATTTGTTGAACTTAAAGTATGCCAGTTATTTATATTCATTATTGATTTTATACTTTAGTTTGTACTTAGTTTTTCTCACTATTAGTTTAAAATATTAAATGAAATATGATTCTAGGTGAAACGAAAATTGAACTTACAAAGTACAACACCAAGTTCTGACGATGGAATCCGCAAAACAACTAAACGTAGACGAAAAATGGAATCAATACCTAAAGGTATTTTTTATAATCTGTTTTATCCATGTTAGTATATGCTTAAGGCCCCTGTCCTCGCTCGAGGAAACGCTCGCGAGCTGATGCTATTCCTATGGGGAAGCATTTTTCTAATAACTCTTTCGCATTTTGACATTTCTGAATAATTTTTTTTGCATTGGATAGCCGAGGTGCATGTCCACAGCGCACCTTTTTTACTTCTTCGATTTTGGTTGCAGATATTTTTTACAAAGTTAGTTTTAGTTTCAAAACTGAAAGTGCTTTTTAAAAAATATATCTGCAACCAAAATCGAAAAAGTAAAAAAGGTGTGCTGTCGGCATGCACCTCAGCTATCCAATACAAAAAAAAATTATTCAAAAATGTCAAAATGCGAAAGAGTTATTAGAAAAATGCTTCCCCATAGGAATAGCATTAGCTCGCGAGCATTTCCTCGAGCGAGGACTAAAAGATTTAAGAACGCCTTAAATATTTTTACACTCATTATCAGTTGTTTTACTTGGCGATCTAATACTCTCAGTTGTAATTTACAGGACAATATTCTCAAGAATCCATTCTCGAGAAAAATACAATTTGAAAACATACTCAACAAAAATAAAATTTGAAAAATTTCTCAACAAAAATAAAATTTGAAAACATTCAATAAACAGAATATTCTCATCAGAAATAAAATTTGAAAATATTCTCAACAAAAATAAAATTTGAGAATATTCTCAACAAAAATAAAATTTGAAAACATTCACAACAAAAATAAAATTTGAAACAATTCGCAACAAAAATAAAATTTGTAAACATTCTCAACAAAAATAAAATTTGAGGTCATTCTCAAACAAAATAAAATTTGAGACCATTCTCAACAAAAATAAAATTTGAGAACATTCTCACCAGAAATTAAATTTGAGAGTATTCCCATCAGAAATAAAATAAGAGAACATGCTTATCAGAAATAACATTTGAGAGCATTAATCATCAGAAATAACATTTGAAAGCATTTTCATCAGAAATAAAATTTGAGAACATTCTAATCCAAATTAAATTGTATCAGCATTCTTATCAGAATTGAGAACATTCTCATTAGAAATAAATTTTGAGAACATTCTCATTAGAAATAAAATTTAAAAACATTATCTTGAGAAACAAAATTTGAGAAAATTATCTTGATAAACAAAATTTGAGGAATTATCTTAAGAAATAAATTTTGGGAACTCCTATGAAAACTAAAACTTCCATGAAAACTCCCATGAAAACTAAAACTTCCATGAAAACTCCCATGAAAACTAAAACTTCCATGAAAACTAAAACTTCCATGAAAACTCCCATGAAAACTAAAACTTCCATGAAAACTCCCATGAAAACTAAAACTTCCATGAAAACTCCCGTGAAAACTAAAACTTCCATGAAAACTCCCATGAAAACTAAAACTCCCATGAAAACTAAATTCTCATAGGAAATAAAATGTGAGAAAATTCTCATAGGAAATAAAATTTAAGAAAATTCTCTTAAAAAAATAGTTTGAGAAAATTCTGTTAAAATAATACAGATGGATTCAGGCCCCGATTATGACTAATTAGGGCCCCTGGGCAAATATAAATTAGAGTGCCCTTTAAAATTATTACAACATTATTCAAATAGAACTGATGGCCACTGATATGTGTATGTATTATGTATTAACATATTTTCGCACCCTGGATATAAATAGAAGAAAATTCTTATTTCCGTCAATTCTAAATTAATTACTTTAATTAATAAAATTACCTTTTTTCCATTATCATAGAATAAAACTCTTTTATATAACTTCAGCAAATTGTTATATTGCTTTAAGATGAATTTAATAACTTCAACATATGGAAGAGTTGGAATTGGAAAAAGAAAGTAAATATTTTATAGTTTAATGTATGGATTTGGGGACCCCATAAGGTCTGGGCCCATTTTGCTCATGGTCCTGATTTGCCCATGCGGTAAATGAGGGCCTGGGTGGATTCATTCTTTCTGTATGACTAATTTAAAAAGTTATCAACATATGGTAGCAACTGCATTAATTCATTGTCAGATTTTGTATTCCCTATATATCAATATATGTTTAAACTTGTTTGCCTGAGTTTTAAATAAGAGCAAGGAGTTACAGATGGAAAAATGT